>VWZY01007898.1:96852-192066 GCA_013399075.1 Chloroceryle aenea
CACTTGGGCGCATCTCGCTGCCGCCACTCGTGTCCCTTGGCGTTGAATAAGCCGGCACTTCTGTGGGGGCAAAGGCAGGAAGCAGCCTGAGTGTCTCTTCTGCTGGCGCTGAGGACCTCCACGTTGGTCCTTGGACAATTCAAGGCTCCTTGTTTTGTCAACGCGCCGATGAAGCTCTCATCTAAGTAGCGGTAGTAAGGAAGTCCTTATTCCTCTAGTAGCAGGATGGGGCCGTATCAGCCATAGATCTTTCCGCAGAAGAAGATCGGTGGTTTGTGAAAATAATCAAAGCTGTTAATGTTTCAGATTGTGCATATTTAATGATTGATATTCCTGTGGCTGCTAATTGCTGGTTTAACTTTTGCACGATGTTGTTCAATTATAAAAAGTTTGTAGAGCTCCAAAATAAAGGCAACAAAACCAATGGGCATGCGAACATCAATTATTGTGTTATAGAACAACTTGGCAAAGCAGAAGTAGCAAATAACTTCTGTAACTGTTGTGTGAATCTGAATTTTACAGATAATAAAATTGTGGTTGTGCTGAGTAGAAAATGGAATAGGAAAGAGTAGCTGGGCAGGGTGCATGGAGTTATATGTTAGGAACACCATATCATTTCAGTAACAGTGGTAGGCAAATAACCACTTTACTGAAGAGCAGTGAGTTAGTGAATTGTGGAAAGTTAAACTTTGGTCTGAAATTTTCAAGTGTGTTTGTATAAGACTGCCAAAGACCTCGAGGCAGTTGTACTAACAGCAACACTGAGAAAGCCTCCTTTGGCTGTTTCTATTCTGTCAGATCAAGTCTATCACTTGTTCTGCATACCTGATTTGAGGGCTTTCAAACAGGCAACTTGTAATGGAAACAACAAAGATTTTTATGAAAACTACTTTTATTTCTGGTTTAAATACTTCAGATGTGCTACTGGTTTTCTATTTATTTAGAATCATAGTTAAGCGAGTTCTTAACTTACTGAAAAACTTAATATTAAGTTCTGAAAACCTTCAGTCTTTCTAGATTGTGAGTGAAGAAGCCCCTCTTCATCCCCCTGGAAGAGTTAATCTGAAGTAACAAGGTCTCTTGTTCCACAACCTTTACAAGGCAACTTACTGTTTAGTTTAAAGGACAGATCCTTAACTATTAAAAACTTTCAGAGCACTTTAAGAGTTCGGTAAATCTATGGCAGTTGATGTCACCTGATGAGCTCCCCCTGTGCTCAGGGGGATGAATTAAGTTAAACCTCAGTGTGGTTTAAATAACTAATCTTAATCTTGATTTAAGTGAGTATATAAGGACTTCTAAATTAGCAGATGGGTGAAAAACTTCAATAAATCATTTTAAAGTTTTTTTTTTTTAACATTTCCTTTTGTGTGCAATGATTTCTTACAGAGGGACAGTGGTCTCAAAGGTATTAAATTAAACCTCCCATTTTCTATTTGTTTTGTAGCCTCCTGCAAAAGCAGAGAATTAAGGGAAAGTTAATTGCATATTTAAGCAACTGATTCTAGTGGGGCTGGTGAGATTGAAAACTGTAGACCCCAGAAAGGTGGCAGTTGCACCTTTTTTAGGGTCTAGAGAATCATTTATAAATATTTGCTACATGTATTTTGCCTGAGTTTTGAGATTAATCTCAAACTGCCTTGACTGATACTGTTTGTTGGTTGTATCGTATTAGAGTATTACCATCATTAACATTCTTTCTTTGTTTGCTGTTATGTGCCTAAATATTGTCTCAAACAGAAACATAATCACATATATTGGGGATTTTAGGTAGGTTACTATTTGAGACTGTAATACAGCACTCTAGTCTCTTCCTGTCCATATCCTCCCTTCCAGTTTACCCTCACATAAGTTCTGTTAAGTTTCTTAGGCTTTGTCAAAACTTTACTCAAGAAAATAATCAGCTCTGGGTTTACTTGCTCATCTGAATTTCTGTAGTAGTAAATATTTGTAGATATTTTTTTTTAAGTATCAGAAAAAAAACCCAAAGTTTCAAAGGATGTTTTTGTTTTATTACAAAGGCTGCTCTCTTGGTACTCCCGATTGACTTTAGATGCAGTTTACCAGTCCACTACAATCTTGTATAAAATCTTAGCTTGTTAAAATGCTGCTTCCATATAATGAATTAGGAAAAAAAAATGCACCATATATTTACTTTCTTCCACCAATGCAATTCATCATTCAAATATTTATCAGCAATTATTTTGTTAATCTTTAGTAACTTTTACCAAGTCTAAATTTTAGAAGTGTAACCTGGTTATGTGACTTTAAATATAGTTATCATCCTTCAGTGAGCTAGCTAGAAATATTCAATAAATTAAAATTCCTCATTTGCTTTAGTCATGTCAAACACTATAATTTTCTTTGGTTAATCAATTTATCAGCGGCCAAGCAGTTAAGGATAGTAACTCTGCAAATGAGGATAGAAGAAATATAAACTATTTAACTAGGGAAAAGTCTTGTGAAGCAATCTCCATGTATACTCTGATTATTTTTTGTTATCTTTTAAATTTTTTCTTCAGTGCTATATAGAAATATTTCATATGGTAGTCAGCTTACATGTGTTGTCTGAACCACTCTGAAATATTAAGTAACAGTTGATTGAAAAACAGCGCCAGCATTTTTTGATGCATGCAATTAGTAAACCAGAAGCTGCCTTGGTTCACTTGAAATGCACAGTAATCTAACTATTTCTACCTTCACATATTTAGAAGTCTTACAAAAATGTTACGACTGTGTCAGAACCCTACGGAGTAAAAAAAAAAAAGGAAATAAAAAGATTACATTTGTCACAGTGGTTTTATATTCACTGCATGCCTGTGTTATCCCCTGAAATGTTCTTACAGCTGAGCTTGGGGTGACTCAAGTGATACATCTCAAGGGAAGATGCTTATTTACTATCTGCCATGTGAATGATTTCTGTGAGTGGTCCTGCAGAGAAAAGGATCTGGACTTCCTGCTGGACAGAAACTTGAATTTAAGTCCTCACTTACTCTGTAACATGGTCTAATGGCTGTCATTGGAAGACCAATTTTAAGTCTTCCTTGAAGGGCCACACTGTTACCCACCATAGGCACTAACCTCCAGATGGGTTACTGTGGGCATACAGACCTGGAAAACCCAGGAGAGGTCTGAGCATCAGGCCTCTTGCAAGTCCAGTCAGATCAGGTATCCTGCGAGTATCCGCATAAGGGCTAAATCAACTTAGTGTTTATGTTAAAAAATTCAGTCGTACTTGCCATATATACCTGTGAAAAACTGTTCATGATTTACTTCTCTCTGCAAATTTATTACTCAGTCTTTTGCTGTCTTTTCTATTCTAGAGAAGAACCAAAGAAGATACTTGGAAATCAGAAGAACTTAGGAAACATCTTAGGGTGATTTGATTTTCTTTCTACTAGTTTTGATGTTAACTTACCTTACAGCAATGGAATTTATTGACAGTCTACAGATTGGGTGTTGACTGCTTGTTCTACTTGTCACTCTTCCTTGTGGAACCTATAATAGCTCTTTGAAGCTTTTTTCACACACCAGACATTTTAAATCTGCATCACTAAATACAAACAGTACATCTCTTGAATGCATAGCTGCTAACTTCCTTGCCATAACCAACTGTTCTGGAATCTATCTAGTCCAAGTGTGTCCAGAGGGTGGCCCACTCAACTCTTTCTAGCTACACAAATCATGTCAGCGTACTCTGTGGATTTCTTAATCATAAATGGAAAACATACCACTGTTGTGGTAATCACACAGGACATAATGGGGTCTGATTTGCTGGCTGCTCAAATCCAACTTGAATCTCTGATATATATCATAGAATCATAGAATGGTTTGGGTTGGAAGGGATCATCTAGTTCCAACTCCCTGCCATGGGCAGGGACACCTCCCACTAGACCAGGTTGCTCAAGGCTCCATCCAACCTGGCCTGTTCACTTTCCTACATGTACATTATGTATTGTATTTGTTATCATCACCTGTGGTGTTTGTCATGCACTGATTTACTAAGTTATCTGCTGGTCAGATAAACTTTTAGGCTCCAGGCAGTTACACATTGATATTCATATTAGTTTTGAGCTGTGGTTTTTTTGAAAAGCTGTTTTCCAATATGTATCTTCTTTTCTATGTCCTGTACAAATCTTCATTACTCCTTTGATAAACTAAAGCATCTTGGTTGTTAATCCTAGCCTTCTATCAATTACATTTCAAAGCTCCCCATTATTTCAGTGCCAGTACTACAGTGTAAGTACTTTGTATTTCTTTAGAAATTCAGTAACATTAAGTTGAAATGCTTTAGTTCCAACCAAACTAATGTGATTGGACTTTCATTTCTGTGAAACAGATGGATAAAGTTTAACTCACTTTACTCACTGACTATGATCAAAGCAAGTTTTGTTTGTTCTGCATTGAGTATACAGCTGAAATCATGGATATAGTGAAATCAGTGGGAGTTGTGCTACTTGTTTCAGGAACCTGAAAATATAATCTCTTACAACTTCAATAAAATATAAGAATAGTTGCATCCTCAGAGGATCTAGGCCAAGAACTTTCTTTCATAGTTTTTATATGCTGCTTTCTATTCAAGTGGAAGGTAATCATCTATTCGAAAGGCAGCTGCAGGATGCCTGGTTATCTGTCATTATTGTCGATATTTGTAATGTATTTTACAAGACAGCAGTTTCTATCTATATAAGCTAGCAGCTTTAAGATGCTTAGTTACTTTTTCAACCTAGCTCTAAACAGAATGCATGCTTCCACAGTAAAGTTTTTGTTTTGTTTTGTTTTCCAAATTATTTTCAAATACATATTTTTTTAAAATTTTATTTATTAGTCCTTTTTACAGTAAGTACAGACAAAGTGAATAATTTTACAAAGTAAGCTAGAAATATATCAGCATTTTAATACAGTTTGGGAAATTAAATTCATAGGTAGCAATCCACTTTTTTTTTTCACATGAATATACTAAACAAAATAGGTTGCTGAATTATAAGAATAGATTTTTTTATTTTATTTTATTTTATTTCATTTTACTTCAGGCAACACAACTAGGTAGTCAAACTGAAGACCAAAAGCACAGAGAAAAGAAACTGCAGAAAGAGAAGTCTGTTCATGACACAGATACGCATAAACATGAACGCAAAGACAGAGGGAAGAGCAAGGAAAGAACGAGAGAGAGATTTAAATCTGCTGAAAGGGACAGAGATAAAATGAGAGAGAGAGAAAGGGGCAAAGAACACCAGAAAGAAGGCGGCCAAGAGAGATACAAAGAAAAGCTTCAAGAGTCAAGTTTGGAGAAGGAAAGGTACAGCGTAACAAAAGATAAAGACAAAGACAGCTACAGAGAACGAGACAAAAAGCATAAAAGACTTGAGATAAGACAAATAGATACACAAAATAAGTTGAAGTCACTTGAAGGAAGAGATAAAGAACATCACAGAAGAAGAGAAAGCAGGCACCATTTGGGTAAGTTGTGTATCTTGTGGTGTAAACAAGTTTTATTTTGGTGCTTTAAAAAATTTTGATGCTGGTTTCTCTTTCACTGAAGAGGGGGTGAATGTCAGTGGTTTTGGTGGTTGGTTGACTTGAAGAGGGTGCGTACCTTCCTGCCTAGACATTCCATTTGAATCCCCACGTTGCAGGGCGATTGCTGAAGTTAGTAGCATGTGTCATTATTCCTTCCATTACACAAGACAGTTGAGAACAGGGGGATTATTAGGAAAGAAAAAGGAATAACCATCTTTGGAGAGAGAATTTCAAAAGAGTATTGTTATTTTTAGAAAGATCTTATGTTTTAGGAAATGTAATTGAAATACTCTTTTTTTACATGCTAGAGTTACTTATGTACAGAGTTTAAGTATAATAAAATTAGTTCATTAATTTATACATTTTTTTTCTAGAGGAGGAAAAAACAAGAAGTGAAGAGCGAGAAAGAAGACATAAAGAAAAGAAGGTAAAGGAGGGAAAGTAATGAAGTGTTTCATAATGGAATAAGAAAAAACTGTAGAATAATGAAGAAACTGATTCAGACTCCAGTTCTCAGGAAATGGAAGAAATGCATAGATAGTAAGGTATTCACAAGTGTGCAAAACACACAACAAAATATATCTCAGCCATTCTATTTTGAGGATACATTTAATTATTTTGTTAAAGTAAAATAAAATTTGCATAGCAAAAAGTGCTTTATTTTTGCACAGCTACATCAAAATTTCCATCTGCTACTTATTCCTGTATGATAAGCATCTTGGTGAATATACATCCTATTTTATGCTCATTCACCTAGTAAAGAAAGAATAACTTTTTGTGTGAAAAGTACAAAGACTTTCCTGTAGCAAAGTATACAATGTCCCAAATATCAGACTCTCAAGTGATACAATAATTTGAAACTTTCCATTGTAAAAAAAAAAGTGTCTGGAAGATCCACATGGCAGAAGAGATTGGGTATTTACAAGTCCATCATTCTAATGGTCAAAATTAGATAGATCTGTGAAAGTAAAACAATCTTGGAGAACTTTCTAACTCTTTAATGTTATTTTTTCTCTTTACAGGTTAATGTTGAAGAAAGTGAACACGTACACAAGTTCCAGAAAGATCAAGAGTTGGATAAAGAGAGAGAAAGAAGACACAGATTAAAAAAAGAACATTCTCTTAGGCCAGGAAAAGAGGGGCTTTCAAAAGAGAGAATTCATAAACGTTATGAAAAGGAAGCAGAAGAGAAACATAAATCAAAGAGATCTAAAGAGGAGTCTTCCCATGGAGATAGAGAAGGGCAACCAGCAGAAGCTAATGAGAGATTAAGAAGTAGAGAAAATGAAATAAAGAAGCGTGATCAAAGGGTTAGTTTTGTTAAGACTTTGAAACATTATAACTTACTTTAATTGTTGATATATCATGGTCGATAAGATGAATACTAAAAAGAATAGGATTGTAAGGAAACCTTTTCTGAAATTTGAGGTTGAAGTGGTATATTAAGATACTGCATTTGCATTTAAGTATCCTGATCCAGAGCTGATTCCTTCCATGAAAATTAAACTAGAAATTTGTCTGCATGTTAGAAACATCTTTTATTCATAAAACTCTTTCTTGCTATGACTTCTGAAATTTTTACTAACACTTTGAAGTGAAGATGCGATTAGGCTAGAGGTCCATTAAAATGTGTTGGCTGTCTTTGGAGAAATATTTTAATAGAAGCTGTTTTCAATGCTGCCTCTAAAGGGAGCATGGATATCTAACTCACAAGTAGGCACCCCTTATATTTTGATCCCTCTACTTCTGAAACCATAGAATATCTTTTCTGTTTCTAATACAAAGCGTGATATTATCCTAGGGATTTAATAAAAATTTGGACTTTTTTTTTCTGTTTTTTATAATACAAGTACTCATCCTGAAGGAATGAGAGAAGAAATATATAATAATTTGTTACTCTTAAAAGCAATTAAGTTCTATGGAACGTAGAACTATTCAGATAGTCTAGGGTAGTTTCTTCTGCTGCCTAAAGAGTTAAGATGTATAAGCTTCACCAAAAAAAATGTTCAGAAATATATTTCATAGTGAAAATACTTCTTCAGTGTACAGGCCTACCACAAGTGATTCCTGTAACTGACTCTACAACAGAATTAAGAAATGTATTGGGAGCTTGCTCAAGGTTTGACTTCCTTGAAAATTTACTCAAGTAGCTGTTATAGAATATAAACATTGATGCTGATGCTTCTGTCTCAGTTATGTTTATTTTTTCTGATGTTTATGGATAGAGGAAAGCACCGTTTGTCTTAAACAACGTGTTGAATACATTTTCAAACTTAGGCAAACCATGGGCCACACCTCAGGTTTGTTTTAGGAAAGTGCTCTGAGCTCACACCGTTAGCAATATACAGTGGGCCCAGAGCATTTTTTCACCACTGTTGCTAATCTGCTAATATAACATATGCTATAAAAAATGCAGAATTTACTCTGGTAAAGCATTATAAGGTTTTGTTAAGCGAAAAAGACTCAAGATCCCTTCTTGACTCCTTTCTGAAATGCATTGCAAAAGGGGATGCAGTCAAACTTTGCTCCTGGGTATTTTCAGAAGCTCGTGTTATCTGTATAGCATGTCTTTTATGGGTGTTTGTTTACAGATAGGGTAAGCAAAGAAAAAAGTTATTATTGTGACATTAGGTTGTACACAGAACTTCTTATATGCATTAACTGATAAAAAGTAACATGTAATGGAAATAACTAATTATAAACCATTCTTACTGTTTAGTATCACTACTACTAATAAAGATTCATGTACATATTTCCTCCCAGCATTTCTGACACATGGATATTGTGAATTCTTTACAGAACAGTGAATACAAAAAAGAGGAGAGGATTCAAGAAGAACTGAGCCAACAATGTGTAAGGTAAATTTAGAGATTTAACATAAGCATGTACTGTGTAGTATTTACCATGATTCAGTCACCACCAAAGCAATAAGCATGAATTCTTGATCTCAAATATCTAAGGTGGATATAAATTTATTTTTAATAGGCCCTTTGTACAGTACTATAGCAATTAAAAAAGAAAAAAAAAAAAAAGAAAGCAAACAAAACCAACCAGCCAAACAAAAAAACCTGACTGGTGTTTCGAGTCTTAATAGGATTCATCTAAAAGTATATGTGTTTGTATTCCTTTGTTGTTTGGGCTCTTTTTGTGTGTCTACCCCAGAACAGCAATAGATATTTTGCAGACCTTGCAAACTATGTATGTATTGATCTGGGCACTTTAGTCTGGGAGACAGAGATGCTGTATTGTGCCACCTGAAAATTCACCATGCAATCACATGGACACATGAGGTTCATGATGGACTACACAGGACTCTCTTACATTGTTTATTTTAATTTGAGTATCTCTGTTTAGTTCCTGCTCTGGATGGTATCTAAAACTTTTTCTATCTATCTATCTATCTATCTATCTATCTATCTATCTATCTATGTTCTCAGTTTTACTGTCTTATGTGTAAGGGAACGGTCCAGGTCATCCTCAGTATGATCAGTAAAATTTCAGGGTTGCATTTCTAAGTTTTATTAATAGAAAATTAATAAGAAATCTTACAGAAGTTCTCTATATAAGTTCGTTTTGCATTCTTTAATGCTTCATCCATATGAAATTCCTGTACAACTTTCTGAAACATTACACTCCCAGTATGTTGTCAGTCATAATTCTCATTCTTAAACCCCAATTTAGCTTCCCAATTAAATAGAAGACTGGCATGTTGTCATCTGGGGACACTGATAGAGATAGTGAATTCACTGCTACTATTGGCTGTTATTACTGTTTATTCAGTATGGGACAGATCACTTCAGTCATGGTGACTTTGTCACTCTGCAGGTGTATTTCTGTATATAAGAAAAAAATGAAATCTTTCAGAACACGTATGTTGGGATGCTTCCTCACAGCAGCAATCAACTGTGTCAAGTGCTGCCAAATTTACAGGATATATTTTGAAGCTGTTGCTGATGGGCTGTTGTGGGGGAGTAATTTCTTCTGCATAAGGAGTTAGCCATTTCTGAATGGCAAGGTAGGCAATGTGGTTTATTGGCATGTCCCAAAACCCTCGTTCTGCTTCAAGCCCTGTCAATGTTGAATCACTCTGATTTGTTTTGAGAGGATCCAGACAATTTTTTATTTTTATTGTTGCCTTTTCTTATGTTCATCAGTCCCACCAGCAGCATATATGAATACCTTCTTAAGAAGTCAGAACATTCTCTTCTTGAAGTCCAATACTCAACTTATAAAATAATCACATAGACTGTTAAGAAGCAGAGCTGGTTGTTGATTTTGTTCTGCTTTCTGACCCTGATTGTATTGTCCTCATGAATAAAACTCCTGAAAGAAAGACCAGTTTTGAATTTCAGTCTATGATTTAAAGCTTTAGAATACATTACACAAACCTGATCTTGATCTCCAGTTTGCTGCAGATATTAATACTAGCAAATGTGTGGGTTTGATATTTTTTTTCCTCCTTCCTTTTTCTTCCATCATGATGCAATTATAGGCATTAAATTTGGACAAGTTTTTTGCAGTTCTTAGCTGATTGATCACTTGCCTGTTTCATTATCATTTTGAAAATTGATGTTCTCTTTTTCAATAGAACTGTAAAAGATAAAGGAAAGCTCATTGAAAAGGATGAAAAGGACACAGAAAAAGAGGTAAAACTACTTGGTTTTGGAACTTAGAAGTTTGCATTTTTCTTGGGATTAATAACAATTACAATATGTATTTCAGTATAATGCCAGTCTAAGATAAGATTTATGTACATTTGTCTTCAGGTATCTCCTAACCTCTCTCTCTGGATACAGCGTTAGAAAATCGATGTGTTCTGTATAATTTTCTAAGCATTGAAGGTAGCTATCTATTCAACTTTATTTCAGTATCTTCTATGCTTGAAAAAATAATTCGCAGTAAGTGGGAAGAGTTTAGATGTGTAATATAAATCATCTACATATACCTAAAGTATAGTATTACTTTCTATAAACAGCTGACGTAGGCAAATAATATGTAGTGTAAGCCAAGGGAAATGCAACTAGCAATATAATTCCTGTATGCCTCTTATAAAAGAGTGGCCACAAGTAACATAAGACTTACGGCTGTATTACTATGTGTGTCTCACCAAAATGAGTAAGGAATTTAATCAATATGAATTCCTTACTGCTGGGTACCTGCAACCTTGCAGGCAGAACCAGCTGGGGAGATTTCGCCCAGTTTTGTCCATTTTTTCCTAGATGGACAATCTGATTAAGATAATTTATTCTTGATCCAAAGATTAATCTGAGAAATTACAAAAGCAGCAGCCAGAAAGACTGAAGTACTGTAGTCTTATATCTAGGAGTCTATGACTCTGAAAATTAAGGTATCCATAGAATCTGCTTATTGCTATATAATGTCCTTAATACTTTTTAAAAGTACTACATTCTGTGAAAACTAGGTGGCTGTAGCTCTTGAAGAGTCGTGAAAGGATCAAAAGTGTGCCTAACATGGCATTTGACAACCAACTGCTATCCTTTGGTTGTAAATGTAGAAGCAGGTAATAGGTGTGTTGTGACACCGGATAATCTTCATAAAAGCTCACATATAGTTCTGTTCTGAAATCTGTTGAAATCCCTTACATTTGGATAGTTTAGTCTATGACTCTGAAGAGGCTATTGAAGGAAAGGATAGATAGGTGTGCGTCATTTTAAGCTTTATGTTTGTTGGGGTGATTTAATGGCATTATTTTAATCAAGTTCAGGAAGCTAGGGACAAGTAATTTCTTTGAAGTTATTTCAGGAATGCCATAAAATATTATTCATTGTAAATGCAGTAGAGGACTCAATGTTAACAAAATTATTTTAATAAAAAGAATCTTATTTTCTTGTTGTAACCATGTTGCTGTTTTCCTGGTTCCAAGGTCTGTACTATTTTACTAAGAGACTGAGTCTTCCAGTATAAATTAGGTATAGGGATATTTTTGTCTAATCCTCAAAAATGTAGAATAGTTTTATTTTGTAGTTACATCATCATAAAAGCTACTGCATACTATTGTAATTATAAGCAACACAGCAGTTTTTATGTCTTTATGAGTAAGAGACTGGGGAAAACAGTTGGTCTTCCCAAGATAGGGTTGAGTTTTGTTTGGTCTTCCTGTATTATTTTTTTGAAGTGATTAATTATCACTTGTTAATACACTTCTGTTTATAATTCCAGACTGAATTTGTTGTTTGTTTGCTTGAAAATGTAGAAATACATGAGAACAACTATTTGTCTATCTTTACACTAAGATTTGGGTGACAAATTTATATTTTTTTTCTAAGAATATTGAACAGTTTCATTTATTTTTCTCAATTAGGAAATGAAAGATGCACACATCTATAATTCAGACACAGGATTTGATAACTCTTCTGCAAATTATGAAGATGATTTTGAAGTAAGTAAAAACATACAACTGTCCTTTTGAAGTAATTCTCAAGTATCAAAACAGTGATTAACTTTATTGACAGAAATAAAAAATACAGGATGTTACATGATTTTGGTGACAGTGGCTGTAACTTGTCGATAGTAAGTAACTAAAATGTTATGTAGAAGTTCTCCTCTATACGTTTACTTAGTTTTCATCAGGGGTTGGGAACAAACTTTTGCTTTTGAGTTGAAGTCTTCACAAGATGCTCTTTCTGTCTTCCTGGATTTTAATTATTCAAATGATTTTCTCTGAAAAATGCTGGTTTTTTTTTTTTTTTTTAAGTAAGGGGAGCAAACAATCAGTTTTTCATTGTTTTGGTTTTTTTTTTCATTGTTTTTCATCACAAAATTACGTAGAAAAAATATTGACACACAGCAGTCCCTTCACTAATTTGTTTAATTGAATTCTCTTACTTTTATCTCCCTTTTGTTTATTTCAAAGTTATTTAGAGAGAAGAGTGTGTTGAATGTGATTTTGTTGGTAGCTGAATCAGCTACACCTTTGTTCAGTGAAGCTTTAATTCATCTCCACTTATGTTAGGAGAGATGTACAGTGTTGAGCTGTTCACTATAGAAGCCCTTTACCATTCAGTGGAGAGAAATGAACATGTGCAGGACTTGCTTATACCATTTGTGTTAGGTGATTATTTTAGCAAGAGATGAATTAGCTTAGTTAGAATTATTAAGGTATGAGCCTTATACATGGACTGCAAACAGATGGTGTGGCAGTTTAGTACATCTGAGCCTGCCGTTGAAGGGCAGCTTGAGTCAAAACTATCAAATAAACAACTTTATACACATATGAAGCATTTATGCCACTGAACACTGTCATTTATTTCTTTAAGAACACATGATTCACCTAAACATATCGTTACTAATTTAGGATGTTAAGAAAAGATAAAAGAAATCTGTTTTGGACACTGAAGAATACCACTGTGGGATTGTCTTCTGCTGATTAAAATTACTGCACAATGAAGATGTGCCATTTTCTTTCTATCAAACAGTTAGTTTAAAATGCCTTTCAGTCAGAAGGTTTCTAGCCATCTGTATGAGAATTTTATTTCTGACAGCATTTTATAATTTCTCAAAACGATCTTGAAAAATACATCTATAATCCATGTTTATTAGTTATTGAAAGTTCTGTTATTTTGAAAGGATTATGAAGATGATTTTGATGATGATGAAGACAAAAGTGGTGAAGAAAAAGATGCAGAAGAAAACCTGAGAAACATTCCATTTTCCAGAACATCAGAATTTGAAGAAATTCAAAGAGCAATTAGTGCAGAAAATGACAGAATTTATACTTCTCTGCCAAAGAAAACTGAAAATGAAAAAAAGGAACCAGTCATGGGTATGTGACTAGATAAGTCTTTTTTTATTAAATATATGAATAGCACATAGAACTTAGGAGTAAACAGGCCACTTTTTCTAGAAGTCTGCCTACGGGCAGAAATCTGGTCCCCTGGATGAGTCATTTACATTTGTGGTTAAGTACTGCAACTTTCACATTGCTAAAGAATGATTCAGAGGCATTGCTAATCATTTAAATGTGAAGTATAAAAATTTACAGACTGACATTTAATATGTCTTATTTTGGGTAAAAGGAGGATATGAGAGTCTGGATTTTGAAAACTGGAGGAGTGCTTGAACAGTTTGAGGCTTCCGGTGACATTAATTTGCCTTTTTTTTTTTAAGCAAAGTTGCTTAAAAGCCACTGCTTTGGGTGGGAAGGCAGAGAAATATAGATATTACTTAAATTTGTAGTTCTATATCACCTTTAAAATACGGTGGGTTTTTTTTCTGATATGTGGCTATGGAATTATTATCTTGTATTCAGTTGATCTGATACCTGTGAGTACCAGATCTACTTACTTAGCTAACTCCAACTGTGCTTCCCCTTTTCTCTCTTCATTCATGTGAATGGCACTATGGAATCATTGTGCAAAAGAATCTTAAACAGTTTTTTACTCTGGTTTGTACCAAGTTAGTACAGTCCTGGGAGAACAGTGTGGAGTTCTGTAAGTCTTTACATTATCCACAGAGATTCGCTTAAGTGCTCATTGCAAGTCAGAACCAGTATACTGTAACATGCATTTCTTCTTGCAGAATATATATACAATTATTCTTATTTTTCTAATAAACAATATGGAATCAAGAAAAGAATTCCATTCATGATATAGATCTAATAAACAGGATGGAATTCTAAGATAGAATCAGCTTTTCAAATTCTGAATTGTAGCACAGTGCTGTGTTGTAAATTACACAACACTCTCTTTTTGATGAAGTTTTGATCTCATTTGTTTAAAAGTTGAGCACTTCAAAAGGAAGCGAAACACCATTGGTCCTGACTAGAAGTTGGATATTAAGATCAATTAGCTACCACTTTAGCCAGGAAAGGAAGTAAAATTAACATGTCATCAGATATTGTAGCTGTTTCATTAACTGTGGCTTTTAAAGCAACAGTTTCCACTGTTTTGCTTATTCACCCAAGGCCATCAGTTCAGCTTGTGTTGATGAGGTTCTCCACTAGCTGTAGTGCTGAATGCTTATTTAGAAGTGTAGCATGGACATGATGTAGTCTGTGTGAGTTTGCTACAATTTTTAGAGTTGGTCATATGGTGTTTTTCTATACACAGGGGAACGAGGTCCCTGCTAATGTCAGGAGAAAGAGGCACTTTCTGCATCATGGCCTTCTAAAGTTAAAATTACAGTGGTCAGTCATTTTGAATTCATCAGCACAGGAGCAAAATAAGGGGAAAATGCTGGCCCATTACTGAAGTTAAAAAGCTTATTGTACTGATATCTGTGCTAGAGCACGTTGTGTAATGTCCAAACTAGTAACTTGTGTCATAACAAATCTGTTGCTTTTTAGACTTACTGCTTTACATTTTAGTGCTCAGTAAAGTGTGTATTAGGACACTAACAGTGTTTTACAATACCACAGAAAGGCAATACCCTTCTGTCAGAAACTCTTTTTGTGGAATATTCATGGATTTTCAAATGGCAAACCAGCGACAAACTAACCGAAGTATGGCTAGTAAGCAGAAGTAAGTGTAATTTAAATCCACACAACATGGCAACTCACTACGTGAGATGTAATTTTTTTTCATTATATGTGAAATATGAAAGTTTATAAACTTGAGGCTTTTAGAGTCAAGTATTTTTTGTAAGCTATCAGTTATGAGTTCTTAAATAAATATAACCTACAGCCTTTGCTATATGTAATTTTGTAATTATATCCGCTTAAGTGTATCATTTTATTACAGAACAAGTTGCAAGGCTTGAAATTTCTTTGTATGATTCTTCAGTTACTTAGTTATATATTGACTTACAGTACTGAAGGGCAAGCCTTTTAGCTGCTCTCAGGGCTCTTCCAAATTGTAATTTCTTGAAATAATCTAGACTCTATATGGTACACATTGTTGCCAAAATAGCATGTTTCCATTCAGGGATAAAACCAGTTGGTGTAAAAACATGTTATGACTCATCTATAAGTGGTCTAGGTTTGAGACAGCTAACAAGCTCTGTATTAAGTCTAAAAAAACCCCAAGACACTATAGAATATTTTTATAAAACTTGTATATGTATAGATGATGTAAGTTAATAACAAGAGTTTAGGAGAATTAGCCACCATCCTACCTGTAGGAATTCATTTTTTACCTCCCAGAACAGCTTTTGAATACTTAACCAAGATGATCATACATGCTTTGACAGTTTGGATTTAATAATAAACCACTTAAATTTTCCTTTTGCAATCAATATTGCATTTTCACATACAATTATATTGGCATAACATTAAATGAGAACTCATAACAATATTGTATGTACTTCTATTGACATATTTTTATCTGTCAATTAATTTTGATATAGTTTCAATTTGCATAGGTCAATGGTTTGTTACATCTCTGACACTGCATAAAACCAGGTTATTTTTCTTTTGGAATACCAACTACTCAGTCTTAACTATTTTTGTGTTTCTGTCCATTCTAAAGAAAACGGAGTTCCGATCTTCTCCCACTGATTGATCTGGACTTCTCAGTTAGTTTTAATTTATTGGATTTGCCTCCTGTAAATGAGTACGAAATGTATATCAGGAATTTTGGTAAAATGAACACTAAACAGGTGGGTAACAAATATGTAGTGATGTTTAAATTATGAAAGTGCTGATTCTTGTTCTGGAAAAGAATTTTTATTGCAAAAGAAAGTTACTAAAGCCAATAGGACAGTAAATTAATAAATTTCTAATTTTCATCTCTAAGCCTTAGTTACCATAAAGCAACTATACCAAAACATTTTGGTCAAACAGACAACTTCCTTTCTGTCTTAGGAGTCTCTTGTGTTCACCATTTTCTAAAGATCTTTCTGTATGTCTGTAGCTCACTGTCCCAAGTTTTCTGGGTTCAGCATTTACGCATCGTGTAAGACAATCTGTATTTTTGCAGTATGTCCAGCACTCTTGTGTGAAATGTGGTTAAAATGTTCATGCATGAAATAATGACACTGTGTCACTATGCTTAGGTCTGAATTTACCAAAAGAAGAGGTTCAGCACATTGGTTTTAAAATGACTCTTTAAATTCTATTCAGTTATGTGCTGCCATTCTTAGCTGTGTCACAGATATATCAGTTACTTTATCTTTCTACTTCAGGCATATGTTCAGTGTAACGAGGACAATCTTGAGAGAGACATTCAGACTGAGGAAGTTGAGACATTGGAGAAATGGACACAGCATCCAGGAGAAAGTGCTCTTGTATCTGGAGGTGAACATTTTAATCGTATTCATTTAGGGGTGTATGCATGTCAACTTTGTCTTTTGTACCCTTTGTCAGAATTTGTAATGTGTCAGGTTGCACTGACAGCAAACTGCTCTAGGCTCTCTAAATCCCCTTATGGAGGAGATGGAGAATAAGTGGCAGAAATAGTTTGTTCCTTCTGGATTGCTGTTTCTGTTGGCAGCAGATATGATTGATTCCCCAACAGATCTTGTTCTTCAGTACTGTTATTTTTGCTGAAGAGAAGTTGATTCCTGCCATTCTCCTCTTGCTTAAAAATTACACTGTTCCTATGGTTTTCTTAAATGATTCCTTTTTGAATCCTCAAGTTTTGTTTTTATTTTTTCTTAGGTCCCATAAACAGCCAGGATATAGTGAACAGAACTCTAACACCTAAAATTGATTCACAAAGATTAGCAAATTTCCTTCAGTCTGCTTGCCAGGTACATTTATGTACTTCATATCCCTTATGAGTTGTGTGCATAAATATCCAGTGCGATAGATCACTTACAGTACTTGTTCTGACTAATTTCTGTAAATTGCTTAATACTCATTATCAGTGAGATGCATCTCTCTGCAAAAGGATGGAACCAGAGCTGTGCAACTTTTGTGTCTGTAAAGCTGTATTGGCCAAGATATAAGATTAACAAGAAAATAAAGGTTTATTAAATCCACATACTTTAGAAAGCTACAAATAGCAAAGCTGAAAGATAAAACGACCATTTTATTTCTCTGAATGTAATTATGTTTGAAAGGTGATTGCTGTTTTGCTAGAGGAAGATCAAGTTGCAACACAACCCAAGTGGAAACTAAAATCTCAACAAACCAGTCTGTCTATTAGTGATAGCAGTTTCCAGTTAAATACTAACCAGCCATTCCTCCATGGTAAGGGAACTTTATTGTACACCTTTTAGTATACAGTGTGAACTCTTCTTCCTTATGTAAAATATCATGCTCTTTGTGATGACTGAAGTGCAAACAGCACATATCAGGATGTATAGATGACATAAAGCCCACTTCTCTTTTAACTGCACTAATCTTGCTGTTACTCTGTGCAGATTGATTTCATACAGGGAACATCAGAGCATCCTAACTGCTCTGAAACCAGAAATACAGCCAGTTATTAACATGATATAGGTGTCCTGGTTGTAAAGTTTTACCCCTGTTGTTGAAGGGCCATCCCAAGGGGTGTTAATTTCATTTAGGCTTTTTGTGCCAACAGTAGGTCCAAAGTTGCAAATAAAGCCAGGTTATTGAAAAGGGAGAATGTAGTCTGATAATAATTGAACTGCAGTTATGTCTTCCCCATATAAACTGTAGGTTTAGAATGAAAATCAAAATGAAAAATAAAGCATCTGTAATTGTTTTAGGAAAACCTGTCATAGCATGAAACTGTATGTACTCTAACATGAACACAAGATGAACAAGAAAAAGCCTGGCCTGTGCTGTTTCCTGTCTGAGACTTAGCTAAATTTTCGGTATATATGTTGATGTCAGACCAGCTTGACTCATTTATGCCCAGTATGATAATTCTATTAACTTTCTGGCTTACTTTTTACTTTCTACTTACTTCTTTTTTTTTTCTTTTTTTTTTTTGATTCCTTCTGTAGTCCCTCCTTTTTTCTTGCATAGCATCAGAAGTAAACCATTGTTAATAGAAATATTTTTCATAATTGCATCTTAGCTTCTTTGGTTGCTGCTATAGCACCTAAATATATTTTTTCATCTGCAGTGAGTTTATTTTTTTTTATTTACTGCTTTTCTTTCATAATTTTTTAATTATTTTTTTAAAATCATTTTAGACCGAAAAATATCCTGCCTATATGTGTCTCAAGTTCAGAGACAGACACTACTTTCTGTTCATGGATTACCTGAAACAGCAGGTGTTGATTTACTGAACAGGAAAAGCATCATATGTGTTTGGAACATCTGGCAGCCCTCCAGTCCTCAGAAAGTTTTAATATGTGACTCAGAGGTATGATTTAATAACACTGGAGATTTGCCCATTGAGTAAAAGGCTTTATTATGTGTATTTTGTTTTCTTGACAAACACACCTGAGCCTAGTCAGCAAAACACTATTCTCATTCCATTTGGGGATCCAGTACTAGAATGTTGTGGTGGTCATGGTGGTTTTTTGTTGATTTGTTAGTGGTTTGTTTCTTTTTTAATTTTTGACTCTGTTTCATGGTTGAAGAGTGAATGGAATTAAAACAATTGGTTCAGGAGTTGCAGGACTTCTCTCTGCCCATCACTATCATGCAGTTGAATCATGCCCTTCAGCTTTGTGGCAGTAGATGCAGATTACACAACTATCTTGAAAATGGGAAGTCCACTGAAAGTCTTGTATCCTACTTCCCTTGTAAATAAATTGTCTTTCTCCCACAAACACCTATAATCTTTTCTGCATTTGCATGCTTAGGAAGAACACAGATTTTTCAGGCTTATCAAATCATTGGTGTTTATCGTAGTATAGACCATGCATATTTTTACTTCTTAACAGGTGATATGTTGCTGCTTTAGTCCCAGTAAACCAACATTAGTGTTTGCTGGAACAATAGATGGTTTATTGTTGGTGTGGGATCTTCGAGAAGACTCAAGAATGCACCCTAAAATGATGATGAGTGAAATGGACTGGACGTTCAGAGTTCCAACATTTTCCACTGGTTAGTTTTCCATGCATTCTGATTAGTCAGTTTGTGGGCAGTAAAACAATTCCACTACTAATTCTTCTAAGAACAGTCTTTCTTAGCAGTCTACTTTAGCCACTTCAGAGACTATGTTTAGTCCTGTAAAAATTGCCAATCAGTAATAGCTGTAAAGAAATGCAAGCCAGCTCAATATGCATCAAGCAGTGAGAACAGAGAGGTGAACCAGATGAAGAATCTAAGGAGCACTGTAATATTAAAATGGACTATTCAACTACTACCTCATCTGAAATTGTCTTAGCCCATTTTCATCATATTATCCCCTATTAGTATAATCTACATTTCTTTTTTATCAACATCTAAGCACTCATGTTAAGATGTATTTAAAAAACAAAACCAAACAAAGTAATTTAAGACTGTAAACAAGTTTTTCAGATATCACTTAAAGGTCCCAATCTGTACAATTACCTAAGTCTTGGATGTTTATTTAGGGATGCATGCAAGACACATATCCAAGTGTATACATGCATAAGCTCTGTTAGAATCCGTGCAGTCTTACTCTGTGGGACCTGGAGAGCAGTTCATCTCCTAACATAGGTATCTGTATATGATTAGCTGGATTATCTTAGATTTAGTTCATTTACAGATATTATACAGCTATCTTATGTGTAGATACCATTTTAAGCATCTCAGTCTTTGATCTGAATCTCACCCTTGTGCATTTCTAAAGTTCCAGTTAAGTAACTTTATAATTTCTGGATTCTATCTAGATATGCTAAAAGTTGTCAGGATTGTGTTGGTTTTTTTAATTGCCAATTTATTAATTATTGTAGCAATGTAAGATTTTATCTTTTTTAATTACTTACAAACTGTCTTTATATGATACTATTGGTTCAGCTTATATGGGATCGTCACTGGAAACCAGTGGTGTATGAAGGCTAAATGTCAGAAGTGTTCTATACATGGAGTAAGTTGAATTCTAACTTCCATAGTCAGCAGTCATTTACTTTTAGTCTTTTATTGAAGGGATTCTGAAGCTGTAACTCAACTTGGAGGTCCAAAAGCTCTCTGGTTCAGCATGTCTAGAAACGGATCAATTGCATACTGGAGTGAAATCTAGATGTACATTTTCCTGACATCCAGCTTGTCACAGGAGCAAAATCTCTAGCACTAGGGCCAGTAGGTAGCTATTAGCATGCTTTTCCTACATTCTTAATGGCAGAGATGCACAGCAACAAAAATAATGTAGAATTAATTTGTTGCATTGTTTAGATATGGCATAAATTACCATTTTGTACACATTGGGAAGCCAGAAGAAATTTTGCTATTCAAAAGTGCTGATGGGTGACCTTTCATCCTTTGACATTTTCCTGTCATTCCATTTCTCTTTTTTTCTACACTTCTGATCCCTTAGTATATGAACAAAATAACATAGGCTTTTGCAAATTTTCTTACAATGACAAATTCAAAAGTTAGGAAGTTTATTTAGGGTGTATAACTGACATACTAGAAGACACAATCCAAAGTACTTCACTCTGCATTTGAGTTGCTGTATGAGATCATTAGAATGTTAGGAATCTGATGGAAATTAATGGATCTTTATGCCTATTACCAATGTTTGTCATTGCAAATTTAAGTAAGAGGAGCAAGTCATTAATCTTATTGACATTTTCATTGTCTGTAATTGTAATTGTAAATGGAGGGATTGGGAATGAGATGTATAAACCAGCATTTGTCTCAATCTTAATTACAAACGAGTGCCATTTTTCTTGGCACTACTTTGTACCCTAGAATGAAAAATAACACATAACAATATTTTTATAAAGAATTTTATTATTACAAAATAAGACCTTCTTTATGTATCTTTCCTTTTTTGTATGTGCAGGTGCTACCACTTACACTGAGGTGTTATTATTTTTCTAAAAAAAAAATCACCACTCATATACACAAAATCCTCTTGTCTTCACAAGAGTATCTAATTACAGTAGCCATGTAAAAGTAAACATTAGTTGGTTGTTGACAGACAATTTTTTTAGTAGATCAAAGATGCTTGGTCTGTGTTGCACAATGGGCCAGCAGTATACAGTTTCATGTAGTTGCTTATATAAGCAAACAGGTTTTTCTGCTGTGTACTTAGGAAGCTTTTTGCCTTTAGAATTAAATAAAGTTGAGTGCGCAGGGTAAGTCCAGAAATCAAGAGTATCTGACAATGAATGCATGTTGAAATTGCTCTAAATATACCTTTATTTTTAAATGATATTAAAGGGTGAAAATTTTCTTGTGGTGGTTCTTTCAGGGTAGGTACTTTCTATTAAGAGTAATTTTTCTTCAATTTTGTCTTTTGAATAGTGAGCAGTGATCTTTTTCTACCTCTATTGTTTATGGAGCTTGAAATAAACAATTCTTTTCATGGTAGGCCTGAAATGGTAGATTTTAATGAAATATCTGGTGCAGTGGCATAATTGGTGCAGCAGTCATTTGGAAAATGAGACATAAATACAAATGGTGAACATTGATTTATGTAGTAAGATTCTGTTAATTTAGGCAACAGTTTGCAGTACTGTATTTGAGACTTTTAGAAAGTAATTCTTTATGAATTTCTTTATTTACCATTCTTTCTTTGTAATCATCATTCTCCCATAAGTTGAATAGTGAATAGTGCTTTGTTGTTGCTGTTTGTTGAAAATAATATAGTGTTTCATTATCCTTAACTGCAGATGGCATTCTCAGCTCAGTAAACCACACCTCTCCTATATTAGCAGTGGAACCTGTCTCAACCTGCCTTGACACTGATCAGAATTATGGACTGTCAAGCTTCTCTTATCAGAAGGGTATGTAAGCCGCTCTTCAAAGCATCAGTATGTCTGAGTCTTTCTTTAGGTATCTATTGAAACAAATACATCATAGCCAAAATTCAGTGTATAATCCACTTCTGCCTCTTGAATTGTCTGTAGTTATCAATTGCTTACAACATTCATGTTTATTTTCTGCTCTGATTTTTCTGTAATGTTGATTCAGTGCAGTTTCACATCAGATATGGGTGCATGCTTGTTATAAAGTCTGGTTTCAAGACACTATTTTGTTCTTCCATGATAAAACAATTTATTGCTCAAAAGCTGCCCTTAGAGAAGTCTCAGTGCTTCTGTAATGTCAAAAAAACCTCTACCTGAATCAGTGGTGCAACATGCTTGTATCTGAAAGCACTTAAATTGTGTGACTGTACGTGATGGTTCTTCCTGTGCCTTTTGCCTAATTTTTTAATCATGACTAACCTTTGCAAAGAAACGTCAATCCTCATGCACCCAAATTCTCAGGCAAGTGTGCTAGAGGAGATGTTACATAGTAACAGATGTACATAGTAGTCCAACGAAATGAGCTGTAAAACTTGCAGGCTTCACAAGATTTCATCTGTTACACTTTATGTTCTGTTTCAAAGTATGTGCAGAATCCGGACATTGTAAAAGATGCAAGACAAGGATTATCTGCCTTTCTGGTAGCATAAACTGAACATACTAGTATAGACAGATTATATAAAATAGAGTATTCCAGTTAGAAGGGACCTACAATGATCATCTGGTCCAACTGCTTGACTAGTTCAGGGCTGACCAAGACTTAAAACATGTTAAGGGCACTGTCCAAATGGTGCTTAAACACTGACAGGCTTAGGACCTCTACTACCTCTCTAGGAAGCCTGCTCCAGTGTTTGATCAGCCTCTCAGTAAATAAAGTTTTGTGCCTTTTTCTTCTCTGTTAAAATTAGGGTACTTTCACTTTTTATGTAGCTGAGATGATCATAGAAATTTCAGATAATATATTAACCTAAGAAACACTTCAAATCCTTTAATATTGTTCAGGCTAAAGGTCAGTGTATGAACATAAACTGTTACTGTTCCTTCCCTAGAAATGTCAGGTCCTCCATTGCAGATAGCTTCAATGGATGAAAATGGAATCCTCAATATGTGGGTGAGTAATATATGTATGAAAAGAGAGGTGTTGTGTGTTGGGATAATAAAAACTTCTCCAATATGGCAACGCAAATCCATGATTTCTGATGCGAATTTCCTCCGGGTAAAGTACAGGAACACTAGCCATTCTTTTGGAATGCTCCTCAAAATTTTTGACCTGACTCCCCAATGTCTTGATGTTATCCTTAGGCAGGTTTATCAACAGGAATGTGAATTCCTGAAAACAGGCAGTTAGTAGTTCTGCTTTATAGGATTAGGTACACATATTTCTATTAATTGAATAATAGACTTCTGTCTTCTTTCACCCACCTACTTCATCTGAATCACAGTAGTGTCAGAGACTGTACCGAATGTAGGTGAGGAATTACATTCCTAATTTATATAAAAGAAATGTTAATTGCTGTCCCGACAACTCCTCTTTCTCTCAGATGTTTTCAGTCTGTTTCTGATGCTGCTTTGGCCCATCTGCTGCACCTGTTGTTTGCATCTGAATTGATCTTGCTTGAGGAACTGAATGGCTCAGAGAATAATAACAGGATAAAAGTGTTTCTGTTCTCTATCACTAGTTAAGTCCCTTAAAGCTCTGAGTAACTTCAGCAGCAACAGATACAGAGCAAATGATCTACCCTTTCTATTTCATGAATAGTGAAAAGCACAGGAAATGTGTTACAGTTCCTTATTTGGGGTTTAGGGTGGGTTTTTAGTGACCGACCAAAGCAACAAGATGACAACTAGTAATTAAATGTAGAATGTCACTTCCCATATTCTGCTTTCCAGCAGGGAACATCCAGCAGTAATGTGATGCTATTTTTAGCATTGCAGACACTGACAGGGATAAGAGAATCTCCCTGTAACCATTGTAAAGTTAGGTTTACCTATCTAAATGTTCCTTTAGCCTTATGTCATGCATCATTACTACTAGTCAAAAAACTTTAAAAGTTTAGTAAATATTTGTTGCTTGTTAATGTTAAACATTGATTTTTCAGGTAGTTGTTGAATTACAAAAAGTGGATTTAGCTGGTTCACAAACTGATTTAGGTGAGTACTGTATATTAGAGGAAGAATAAAGTGCTAGAGTTTTGAGATTATGAAGGTAGAAGAGAGAGAAAGTCAGTGATGATGACAAAAATAATTTAGAAGATGGCAGAATTACTGAGCAAAAGATTCATTCACAATAGGACATATATCTGATACTTGGGGTTATTGGTTAGATATCATGATAATTATTTTCACTGATATCTGAATGTCATCTGCTAATTCAGTCTCGGTAATTGCCACCAGACAACCACACTTCTTATAATGTTAAAGCAAATTTCTGTGTTCTTAACAGATGGGTTTTTTTTTTTCAAAGAATATGAGAAGTTCTGTCTTTCTCGGTCTCCGCCTCTTCTTTCCTTAGTTTTAACCATATCTGTTAGGATGCTTTTGTTGTTGACTATAATTGTTCTAAAAGTTCTCTTTTGGGCAAGGTAATTAATTTAGTGTGAGAAAAAAGTTTCCATGAAAGTAAGGAAGGAACAAAGTCCATTCAGCCCTTTTGAGTTATATGAATGAAGAAAATTACAATTTTTATTCTTTGAACAAATTTACACTTACTTTCCTAACTGGAAAAGGCTGTCATTAAAATCCTGATGCATTTAAAAATACATACATAATCAATGAAGCAATACTAACAAACTAGAATTTTTGATGAGTTTCTAATTTATAAGTTTGTATACAATGTCTGGCTGTATGAAGCTGTTGAAGCTGAGTATTATGCCTGTGGAGAGGTACATTTTAGAGCTATGGGTTGACACATTTTTTCTGCCACCAGCTTTCATTTTTTCCTCTTCAAAACATTCTTGTGTTGAAGGATTTGTTTTATTTATGTTTTTCTCTCCTAACGAGTAATATAGACCAACTTTATTGAAGCATTATTACTCTCTCATTATAATTCATTGTCAAAGATCCAAGTGTTATAAGTGTGCATTTTCACCCCTTATAGAATTGGGCTTTATAGAGTGGTATTACAGAATGTTATATGCATACTGTAAAACTAAACCAAACGTGTATTTCCCTTTATCCTCTTTCTTCAATTTCTGTCAAAGGTTACAAGTCTTCAGATTTTAATTCTGAAGTAAAGAGTTTTAAATGATAAATGATTCTTACATATCAAAAGCTGTATCTATAATAATTTAGTTAATAAATATTCTTTTACTTAGTAGTTTAGGTTTTAATTTGTTTATACTTTATTTAAATTGATTTAAGGACTTTACATTATTATATCACATAATTTTAGGTTTAATTCCTGGAGGGAAAGTGAAGTTAGTACATAGCTCTACTATGGATTTGAACAACAGGTAAGAAAACGGGTTTTTAGATTTTATATGTATATCTCACAAAGCTAATTTTTCCTATACTTTATTAATTTACTGTTATGTAAGAGATATTTAACAATATTTTCATTAGTTGTTGGGGTCTTTTTTTAATATAGCTTCTTCCTAGAGCTAGTCATGGACTGTTTAGATCAAGAGTTTCTGTATGTGCTTGCATAGCTTTAGGGCACAACTTTCTGTATTTATGTAATTTTTTACCTTTATTTTTTTCCTAGCCTTTTCCCAAAGGATGTGCTCCAGAGAATGCCCCAGACACTGGCTATTAAATTTCTGCCTTCTAATCCTAATCATTTCATTGTTGGAACGAACATTGTGAGTGCTGAAATTCATCTCCTTGTTATTCTTTGTTATGAAAGCTGCCCCATTTAATTGGAATTTTACCAGTAGATTGTATATAAAATTTATATTTGGGGATTAGTATTAATATTTTTAGCTATTAAGGATCTTCTAAAGTAGCAGCTCTGTGAATAATGTAACTTTTTCTTGTTATACTGATAATTCATATTTTATTTTGTTTTGTTTAATTAATTTTCTTTCTACTGTTCATAGGGGCTGGTTGGCCACGGTACAAGACATGATTTAAAAGTTCTTCCAAAGCTATTCAGACCTCAGGAATGTGGACTGAGATCAATAAGCATCAATGCAATTGATTTCTTCCCTTTCGGAAAGCCACTATTTTTGGTATGAAAACATTTGATATGATACCAGTTTCATTTTTTAATTACTTACTGAGGGAGGATTTCTAATTTGACATATTCAGCTAGATCTGATAGTTGATTTACCTCACTAATTCCAGTCTGCCTTGAAGGGTGGCAAAAAATCTTGTGTCCTGGTGTTTGAACTTCACTTATGTAAAAGGTGGACCACCTAGCTCCCAGAAACAAATGGCACCCTCACATCTGCCTTAGAACTTACTCTTTTACTGAAATTCACCTTTGCAAGCAGAGCTGCTGTTGATAAAGCCTCATCTGTTTCTCATTCTTATCATACATCTCTTAGTGAGACAAAGTATCTGTATTGCTGTGAAATAAAGGTCTGTGGGGCAGCTCTGGGTGTTCTGTGCTTTCTTCTCCTCTCCACATCAGGTGTAACCTCTGGGTGAGCCTGGCATTGTACTCTCTGGTCAGGTTCAAATCTGCCCTTCACAGTTCATATTGACACACCCACTGATTTAATTTATCTCCCTTGTGAAAGTTTATTCCATGGAAGCTGGATCT
Source organism: Chloroceryle aenea (assembly GCA_013399075.1). NCBI lineage: Eukaryota > Metazoa > Chordata > Aves > Coraciiformes > Cerylidae > Chloroceryle > Chloroceryle aenea. The sequence goes on from VWZY01007898.1 coordinate 123,779, forward strand.
AACTTCAGTAGGATTTTCAATGTGCTTTTCCATCTTTGCATATATTTGTATTTGAATCCTCTCTTAAAAATACTTCCTTTCTAAATTTGCCGTGATTTACATGACTTCCTGGGAGTTGCCTAAGGGATAAAATGAATGGGTTTGGCTACAGGGTGTGCATTTGGTGTCACCTCTGCACAGTTAGAACTTCCTTTTACTGTTGTGGATGCGTGTACCTTTCTCCCAAATGCATTTCTTTAGAGTGATACTGTCTTCTACAAGTTTGTATCTGCACAGTCCTTTTAAATGTAAGCATGATTTGCAGTCACTGTAAAAAGTCATCATCATTTGAAAATTCTAAGAAGTCTTCCTGTTGCAGAGGTTACCCAGGGTAGTAAGAATAAATTAATTTCTGTTTTCATATAACAGTTTCTTTTGTGCCTGAATGAAAGCAAACTTGTTAAGTGCTGTACCAGGCAAAGCAAAGGTTACAAGAAAATCCGTGGAAGCAGTGATACCTGTGTTTGGATTTAGTTGTTCATTATTAATTAGTTTAATATCGTTACACTGTTAAGCACAGCCTGTCCTACTGAAAGCTATTCTTAGCATTATAGATTACATGTGTCACTAGGTAGCCGTCCAGGCTCTGACCTTGCTCCACTTCAAACAGTTGTCAGGTTGTGCTGGAACACAGTATTAGTGAAGCTGGTGGTTTGAGAAGTTTTTTTTAAACTAGGAAATTAGGACCTCAACCCAAGATGGCAAGATTAGCTTCCTCTAGTATGTTCAGTGCAGAGTTACTGCTTTTGAACTCAAAATTACAATAAAAGTTAAAACCAAGGTAGTCCATTGAGTGAGATAGGAGAGATCTATGCCACTTCAGTCACATAACTAATTTTATTTATATGCTTGATACTCTCAGGAATTGATTTGCAGTTTTTACCTTGCTTAGTTTACTTTGTTCCAGAAATTATTTGTCTTTTTGACTACAATACAGGTTGGCTGTTCAGATGGAAGTATTAGGTTGCACCAGATGACATCAGAGCATCCCCTCATGCAGTGGAACAACAGCACAAATGGCCAGCCAGTTATTGCTGTCCAGTGGGCTCTAACAAGACCTGCTGTGTTTTTTGTCCTGGATGCATCATCTAATATTTACATTTGGGATCTTCTGGAAAATGATTTGTTGCCTGTGGCAAAGCAGACTATTCCATCAGAGAAGTAAGTACATCACATTACTCTCTTTTTAACAAAATATCAATATGATTTTCATCTACATTTTGAACAGAGTTTGGATGGGGTTTCTTGCTTCACATTAAATGATAATAAGAATTTCCTTTTCTAATTGTATTTTTGAAATTGTTAGAGATGTACAAAGAGACAGCTAAGTTTTTATTCCTGTTTACTTATCATTTTATACAATCTGATAAAAGAGAAATAATGTTAGTATAAATTAGAATCAGTTATTGCTCCATCAGTTGGGACACAGGTCTGTACGCGGAGCAGCTGCTAAATCACTAAAATCACTGGGCTGTTGAAGTTCAAACATAGCCTTGCTGGATCAGGATCGACCCCTAAAACAGGCAGAATGTTGGACAATATGTTAAAATGTTTATCTATAATATGGTTACCAATATAATCTGTTCATTGTCATAAAGTAAACAAGAATATTTTTGACTAGTGAGTGTTCCCCGAGACTGACATGGTTCAGGGTAGGCTCACAATACTGTTCCTGTAGTCAGTGTAGAGACCTGGGTAACCTGTAAATTAGTGCAGAAAACCTGTTTGATTTAGCATTTCCCAACGGTTATTTTTCATCCCTGATGGGGCCCTTTTGGGAGACTCTGTCTTCCCTAGGCTTAAGTTAGTCTTGGTGAATATCCCTCTAATTAAAAATTTTCCTTGTAGCCTTGAAAACTCCAACAAAGTGCTGCTGGTTTTGGGAGAAAATAATGTAATTTTTAAAGTTGTTACACTGCACTGGAAAGTGCCATAAACCAGTTCATTTTTACAAGCTTGACATAATTTTTTAAGTCGTAATTATAAATTGATGATGGAATTTGTGAACAGGGAAGAATTGTCTGTTATATATATATGAAATTATTGCAACTGTTGTAAAGAACGTGCTAGGATTTGAAATAGTGAGGAATACTACACTGTGATGAGTACAAAAAAAAAGGATTAATTTAGTTAACTATACGTAACCTACTAAAACCACAATTGAAACCACCAATTTCCATTGATTTTGCCTCAGTTAAAAAACATTCCTCTGTTCTTTTGATTTCAGTATTCTAACTATGGCTCTGCTGGGAGAACCAGAGAAAGCAAATGGCATGTTAGGCATTGCACTAGCCAAAGAATCTGGACAGATAGACATCGAGTATGTAAAGAAGAAGTGGGCATTACCTCAGCCTGAGGAGTCTGGAAAACTACATTTGATTTTATCACAGTCTTTTTAGAACCAGTACACCTGTCTGGGTGAACAAGTTATTGCAAAATATTTAGATTATTTTTTACTGCAATTAAAAGATATGTGAAGTAGTTTTGCATTTGTATATAACTTGTGTCTATTTTAAAGACTATCAATGCAGTATTTCAGCTGAAATGATGTATTTTATCATAAAAATGACAGAACCTAATTTGACATTATTGTACCCAGAAGGAGATTAACTATATTTCATTACTGAAAGTACTCTAGATGTGTATATACATATTTAAATACTGAAAATATATTCCTATAAATTACACTGCTGTTTCTCATTATTCTACTCTGAAGTAAATGATAGCAATCCTTTGGTGAGCAAAATGTTGTGCCTCTGTATAAGCAACCTGAATATATGGAGATTTCTACCTCTGGTCCTTTTATAAACTAACACTTGGTAAAACTTTTCTTTTATCTACCAAAAACATTACGCAAACATATCAGAATACAAATTTACACTGCATGATATCTTTCTCCTGATTTTGACCCCGAAATTTTGCAGAAGGAATACCTAACTCAAGGTGTTCTGATATGTGCACTACCTCTTTGGATCAAACGGTGTAAACAATGTATTTGTGAGATTTACTGAAATTCAAAATCCTTTGGGATTTCCAGTGTAAACCAGAAAATACTGACCTGTTAAACCCTGCAAATGATTCCCAAAGCTCTTGTAGTGAATAAGAGGATAGCTGTCTATAATATGATAGTAATTTTTGTACACTATTGATAAAGTTTCAGCCAAGACCAAGCACTGAAAATGTCTTTAACTTTTGTAGCCTAACAACTTATACTTAAAGGTCATGAGGAAAACCATGATTAAATGATCACAGTTTCAGGGAAAAAAGAATAATTAGCAGTCAATGTGTTCAGAATTTAGTGAATGTATATTTAAGATATGTACCATCTCCTAAAATAAACTGAAACACTTTGTAAATTCTAGTTCATTTGCTGAAAACATTTTTTCAGTGTAGATTGTTACTTAAATTGAGCAAACTCAAACTGGCCACAGGATGGTGCCAAGTCACAGCAATAAAAAATGAGTGCCTTACATAAAAACAACACACACCACTTCAGGAATGAATCTGTTGTGGTCCATTGCACATTCCCCAGCATCTGCAATCCAGAGAGCTTCGTGCACTGTCAGAGAAATGTACATTTCAAAGACCATTTTCACTATCCTAGTTCTTTGGTCAGCTATAGTTTTGGTTTTTTTTATGTGTATAAACACAAATGATTCTCCTCATCTTTGTTGTTGGGTTTATACAGTAATAATATACACTACAGGTTAAATTAGAATAGCTTTAGTAATCCAGATAAAGAAGAATTGGCAGGTACTTTTCACAGTAAGGTAGCAGAACATCGCTTCTGAGACCCATAGTGAAAAAGCAAACCCAAATCTCTCACACTTTCCCTCTCAAAGAGAGAGACACACTCAACCACTCCCTCCCCAGTTTAAGATCAAAATTAAGCTTTGAAATTATAGTAGTCTTCTGAAAGAAATTTCTTTCTTACTATCTTTTCATCACTTTCAGGACTTACCATCGTTAGTTTTCTTCTGGCACCCACTTTTGTACATGGAGACTATAAACAAAGGGCTGGGTTTTTCCTGCCTCGTGCTGTGTGCAGTGGTGATGGGATTTTTTTTGGAATATGCAAAAAGGAAAACCTAGTGTCAGCCTTCACACAGAAGTACCTGTTGCTACTTGTGAGCTGCTGTTGCTAGCTATGCTTCAATTCAAAGATGCACATTTTAGGCCAGTTACGCTTGCACTGCCTGGAGAGCTGAGAGTGGGTCTGTTCCTGCACTGGGCCTAAACAATGAGTTTTTTCTCTATTATTCTCTTCATTACTAATATAATAATGTAAGTGTATCCTGTGCTGAGAGTTGCTATTATGAGAACCTGAGGAAAAAGTGTGTAGAAGTGGCTGCTGTTTTGCCCGTTCTCTCACTGGGTAAATGTAGAGCATTAGAGTGAGGCTCCATGGAACCTTAGCCATCGGGCATAACCATTTTTGAGCGTACATCTCACCAGAGACGTGGGTGGTATCAGTGCAAGGTAAGGAAAGCATTCCATGCATACTGACTCAATAAAATTGTTTCAAAGTTTTTTTATTTCCATCAGCTGCTTTTAATGATTGTCAAGTTTACCCTGTTAACATAAGGTATTGGATTTTACACATTTCATAAGAAGGACACAACACGATTAATTAAAAAGAAGCCCCTGTATATGAAAGGAAAAAAGTTCACTGTTAATTGCTCAGCATTTTCATATCCATGTCATTTTTACAAGTAGCTGATGTGTGTGAATATGCACACACGTTCTACTGAATGATCTTTAGATAGGATATAAACACTACCATCATGAAACATTTAAAATAGCCCAAATAAATATTTTTTTTTCCACCTATGAGCAATTGTGGTATACATATTCTTAACAATACCAAGTGTAGTTAAAATTAACTGACCCGTATAATGGAGACTTACCATGCAAATGGTATAAAAGTTAAATCCGTATCCACCCACATTAATAACTTTTATATAATATAATCTCTTGCTGTTAAGGCAACAAATCGTGGTAGCAGACTGAAATATTTTAAATACGCAAAATGCCAGAAAGTTTTGGATAATCTTCTTTTAACTTCCATTTTATGAACGTGTTTTGAAAGTTTTCTATTTAGAACATAAATGTTAATGTTGTTTTCATTGGATTTTGTCATCTCACAGACGGGAAAATGAAGTTTTTGGTAGCTGAATAATAAGTTAACTGAAGAACAGAACTCTTGAATCAGATGGCTGATTTCTTACAACTGTTTAAAAATGCTTTTATTAACCTGTCAGCCTATATTTTGGTGTGAGGGCTCACCTCAAGTACTGTGTGCAGTTCTGGGCACTTCAAGAAGGATACTGAGGTGCTGGAGCAGGTCCAGAGGAGAGCGACGAGGCTGGGGAAGGGACTGGAGGGAAAGTCTTACGAGAAGAGGCTGAGGGAGATGGGGTTGTTCAGCCTGGAGGAGACTCAGGGGGGACCATATCACTACCTTATCACTACTATCACTTCCTTCAAAGGAAAGTGTCGTCAGGTGGGGGTCGGGCTCTTCTCCCAGGCAACCAGTGCCAGGAGGAGAGAGCATGGCCTGAAGCTGCACCAGAGGAGGTTTAGGTTGGATATCAGGAAGCACTTCCTCAAGGAAAGGGTGATTGGACATGGGAATGGACTGCCCAGGGAGGTGGTGGAGTTGCCATCCCTGGAGGTGTTTAAGGAAAGACTGGATGTGGTGCTTAGTGCCATGGTCTAGCTGATGTCATGTTGTCGGGTCGTAGGCTGGACTTCATGATCTTGGAGGTCTGTTCCAGCTTCAGTGATTCTGTGATTGTTTAGACTGCAATGAAATTCAATAAATGTCTGCTTGCTGCTGTGGAGAGAAACTGAAGACATCTTTCCAGTGTCACTCAGGCCTTCCAGTTACCAAACATAACGTCTGCCCAAGCATACATTGCCAACATCTGATGCGTCAGCAATTGCTGTGTCATTCCCAGCATTCGACGTTCTTTGAGCTGTTAAAGCAAAGTTCTCTTGACAAAGTAATGATTGCATCCCACAGGATTTTACAGGTGGAAATAGAGTGCCAACAAACCAAGCCAAGCAAAAGACTGTCAGATCAGTTACTGAAATTGCATTTCTGAGTATGTTTTGCAAAAGCTTAGCGTGAAGGGGGGGTGTTAGGTATACTCTTAGTGGTAAAAATATTTTTTTTAATCAGCCATGCACAGTATTAGCTATTTCTAAAGAAGTCAACAAATGAAATTATGCAAATAGCTTTTGACTATGGCTGGGAGGAAGGAGATGCCTCCTTCCCTCTTTGTAGTATTTTCCACAGCATGTCCCCACAAACACCATGATTCATTGAGCATTTTTGTATCATGTTGTGAAGCCACTGGTACCAGTCCAGTGTTTGTTTTTCCTGTATGTATATACAGGTAGTTATACATATATAGACAGGCACTGATCATCCCCAGCACACTTTTCTCTCAGCTTGCTTTCAGAAGCTATGTTGTTTTCTTTTGGATGGTCAACATTAATAACGACTTGATGCCAACTGCCATCTGAGAGAGGTGAAAGCACTCAATCTATTTTCAGTAGTTTAAGGTGTTACAGGTGGAAAAAATTCCCTGAATAAGTGCTGAAGAAAGTAACTTGTAAATCCAGTAAAATACTTAGAATTCATTGAATGGCACCTGCATCAAATTCAGGTGTGTGTGAGATTGATTTCCAGCTGCTAACAGAGGCAAGACCCGGCCACCCTGTCTCCTTACTGCAATGCCAGCTCCACACTCTGAAGACCCTTCTCTCTTCTGGACACAACAGTGGTTTACACTAAATCCTGAAAACTATTGCGTACTTGTGCAGTTAAGATACTTATATGAGAATGAGGTATGAGCAAGTCTAGTGGTCTATGAGAACTGGATTCAGCTTCCACCCCTCTTAAAATTTCCCATGTTAGTGGGAGCACTGTTTCTCCCTGGCCTGGCAGGGCAGAGGTCATCCACCACTGCTCTTGCCTGGCTGCTGTTCCGTGTGACCTTGGTGCAGCAAAAGAGGGACAGCTCAGGGCATCATGTTTTTCATTAAATCTGCATTTGGGACAAGAAGAGAACACATAAAATACAGGTCTAATCTAATGCCTTCTTGACCTCTGTGACAATGCTAGTTCAGACACCGCAGGAGCTGTGCTGTGCATGCATTTTCCATTTGTATTCAGAAACACATTTTCTTCATAAAGTGTGGTTTATCAATCTTAGTGGCCTAGTGCAATGTGATCCTGAGTCAAACTGACCTTATACTGGCATTAGAGCATCAGACTAGATTTATAGAAACAGATTAGAGTCTGACAGTTTGGTATCATTGATGGGCTTGATTTGGGCCACGAGGAAATCTGTGCTTTTTTCTTCATATTAGTTTTTGACATAGTGTCAAATACAGACTCAAATAAAAGCACAAACACTTCCACATAGTATTTGTCATGGATGTAGTTAAAACTTTTTGACACTCTGCCATTAACTTGATGGAATTTCAGCTCCAAATAATTTATATCCTATTATAAATTAAAGCAGACTAAGTGTTCTGTTTTCCAGTTTTATACTGGTGCAACCCAATTGAAAACAGCAATGATAGCCTAGTAAAAGAAGGAGTAAAGTAATATTGTAATAGCCTATACTACCTACTGACATTTATAACATGATTCTTTTTCACCTTTAGCTGAACCCTTACTTCTATTGGATTCATTAAATTTTGTAATATTTTGTTGCCCTTTCTCCCAGATGTCAAGTGGTTTTTGCTTTTAGGAAACTGAAATATAACAGCTTAATTGGAAATTAATCCCATCCACGGGTCAGACAATCCGTTGCTGCTGAATAGGTCTAATACAATAAATAAAAAGCAGTTAGAAGATATTCTTAGTCTTTTCAGTCAAGGCTTGAGGTGGCTACAGTGTTCTTTAAGAGATCTTTCCTCTTAGCCAGAAGTTCTGCTTCACCAGCTGATAATTTCACTGTTATTCCACTTTTATGTTGTCTGCCTTGTGACCAGTGAAAACCCTTCAGCTTGTTGAGACGACAGTTGCTGCACATCAGAGATTTCATAACTTGCCTCTAACTTGAACTGCCATGTTTTTAATCTCTGTTAGAGAAAAGAAGACATAACACAGCAGCTAATGACACATTTTAAAAGACACATTTTTCATCCACTTGGTTCTTCCTGGAGACAGAAGAACAGACTGCTGGGTAAAACAGAATTATTTAAAAACATGGAGAAATTCTTTCAGAGGCTTAGGGAATGGACAGTGCATAATCTTGATGAACTTCGGAGGTCCCTTCCAGCCCCTAACATTCCGTGACTCTGCCATAATAAGATATTTGCTATAATTTTTAAAATGCAGAGTCAAACATTGCACCCTTACAAATAAGTTTCATAAAGTTACGAATTATCATGACTGCAGTCAGTACTTCAGATTTCAGATACTTAAGTGTAAAGAATTGAGATTAAAATTTAATGAACTTTCCTCATTTAGAATAACTCTTGACAACCATCTGGGAGTCCAGTTTTATTGCACTGTTGAAACTGACCGAGAAAAGGGTCTTTGTCTCACAGAGCTTATATGATGTAGATGGACAAGAAGTTTGCGCTTTCTGTTGTTGTGTTTGTTTGTTTTGTTTTGTTTTAGGGTTGGGGTTTTGGGTTTATTTGTTTTCTTGGTTTGGTTTGGTTTGGTTTGTTTGCTGCATTTCTTTGCAATGGTAACATGATATTCTTAATGCCCATGCGGTTGAGCCAAAGGACAGGCTGATTAGTACCAGAAAAGTACGATAAAGGAAAAAATGATTCTAAAACTGCCCTTCTAACCTTCATTTAGAAAACTAATGATTACTGAGGTTACTTTAGATATCCAGCTATTTTTCACATTATAAGACAGGGTCAGATGGCCTCATTTAAGAATTAATTAATCCAAAATGATGAAATTCACATTGAGCATAATGAAATTCACTGAGGCTGTTGGGTTTGGAACGCAGGATGTATATTACAGAAAGTATGTTCCTGTAGATTCCCCTGAGTTTCCTTAGCATTTTGTCCCTTCAGCAAAGTCAATTCATTAAGCAAATACATTGCTAGTTATGTCATGGCTGTATGGAGCCCATGGTACAGGTACAACTGAAAACTGCCTATCCACAATCTTCAAAGACATTAAGGGTAATTTGCATTTGTTTAAATTCCAATTTGCATTCTTTTCATATTTTTACCAAGATAAGGAATTTGCAATACACTACCTTGTCTATCCTTTCATCCTTGTCTTTAAAACCAAAAACTTTCACTTCTTTAGAGTCTCCACTGATCCCTGAAGTTTAAGGTCTTTCTGAAAAATCTATCTGTATGTGAAAATAGCCGTATTTAGACATGAGGTCGATCTTATCCCATCTACATGGGCCAACTGCAAATGCTGAAGAAAGAAATGCAGAGTAGCACAGGAAGTATGCAATGGTAATTTTCTCCCAAGTATGGTATGTCTCCCAAACTTCTGTCTATCTGTGGCATAGGAATTTTCTGACTCAAATGGTAGCAGATTTTAAGCAGTGTTTCAGGGAAAGAGAGATTTTTTTTTCCCATTAATTCATCCAATAGCTTTTAAAAACTATTTTTATTTTGGCCTGCAAAAATTTCATGGCAATATATTCCACCGAACAATTACAGTTTAAATAAATATTTCTGTTCTAAGCTGACTGGCTGTTCAGTGCATTAACTATGTCCTAGATCTTGTATTATCTGAAAAGGGAAGCTTTAGCTGGGAAATAAATAGAGGAATTATTATTTCCTATACTATCTCTTACTATTAATGACTCATCATAGAGAAACTCTTCCAAATAGTCATCATTCATCTCTGTGTTGCTGTGAGTTGCATTTAGAGCACAATTTAGGATCACATGTTGTCTCACTTTCTAATACAAAGGTCTTTTCTATAATAGTCACACCTGGGAATACCAGTAAGTTGCATCAGACCTTGCTCAAGGACATTTGTTTAGATAAGGAAAGTAGATGTGTGTTGAAATCAGCCTCAGGCAGAGCCTGAGAGCTTCAGCTATTTCACAATGACAAGCCTACTTGACTTCAGTAAAGGTCAGTAATTAAATATGTCATGACTCTTAAAGTGATCACTTTTTAAAATAAGGAATCCATATTTTGGCAGAGAATAAGGCTGTTGATGTGGTCAGTTGACCAGTTTGATCCCCCCAGAGAAATGATAGATATTGAAAGTTTCCAAAGCAGAGGAGACAAGAAGGAACATTGTATCTGGGGTAGGACAAGTGACCTCTGATGTGAGTGGAGGGGTTTCCATCCTCTGGCAAAGACCAAATGCCCTGTGATCCAGTGGAAAATTTGTCGTTGCGAACTCTAATTTACAGAGTCCAAATCTGCACACACCTCAGGGACAGGCAAACTCCAGGTTCTTGTGACTCCAAACTCTCCTTTGGCATAGTTGTATGTGTATCCAATAAGCCTCATCTATTAAAGGATGAACTGTCTTCGCCCTAGGTGCTGACAGCTTGACTGACCATTAGACAGATTTATCATTTTGACAACAGTAAGTGTGTGTGTCCTTTTAGTGGTTTAGTTTCCAGTGTCTCCAGAGATATCTTCCAATTCAAAGTGCAGAAATAAAGCCAAACAGATTTCCAAGACAGAGCTAGTTGCAGGAACCTTGGTAGAGTCTGTGAATAAATTCTCTGCATAATGCAGGAGAAAAGCTGTTTTTATTTATAAAAGAACAGATTGTCTTTGGCCTTATAAAAGACAGTAATTCTCCTTTTCTTAATCAGAACTCCATAGGCATCATTTTAATGTAAATAATATTTGTTTGATCCATAATATTACCATTTGGAACCTTTTCAGGTGGAAATTAGACTATCAGAATGAATCAAGTTGTAACACATTAGCAACTGACAGCTATGGGATTAAACTGGCTCTTAACGATTTTGTAGGAACTTGTAGGAAAAACCCTACAATTTGTTGATCAGTATTTATCAGTATTGATCTTTGAAGGGAAAAGGTCATGAAGAACATTGACATCATTCAATTCCTAAGAAAGAACCAAAGACAAAGTATTGCCTTGTTTTTAAACCACACTTTCAAATACACTAGTAAAATACTGAGATGAGAAAGGAGTAGGGGAAATATCAATAGATGGAAATTTTAAATACAAATGCTAATTAAATAGCGTAGATGTATATGCATATATTTCCCTGCATCAGAAACTTAGACACTTGATATCTATAGTTAAGTAATTTAACAATCTAATTTAGATGACAAAGCTGTTCAGATTTAGACTAAAAAGCTGCTTTGTAAAAATAGGCACCACCTGTTGTGTGGCCATTTCCTTCTCTCAAAGTCAAGCTTGCTCTTACCCAAGGGACCTCAACCCTGGGCCAGGGCTAGGCATTACCGGTGTCTCTGCCAGGCAAGAGGTGTCACTTATGCTTAACAACAAAACAAGACAGATTTAGGATTCAGCATGATCTTAGGTTCCTGAAATGTCCCAAGATAATGGACTTTGGGGCAATGCATTTCAAAGAGAGAGGAAAATGATCTCCCATGACATTTCTCGGAGCTTCTTGTAGCACAGTACAATTGACATGATCCAAATGAAATGAAGAGAGACTGAGGCAATATTAGTCACTGTAAATTTCATAAAGTCTTCATCTATGTCAATACAGATCTGAAATCTACTCTCCCTAATCCATCATCACTCTGACAGACTAGAGAGTTTCATTATAATATAATTTACCTCCCCCTCTCAAACAAAAAGGCAAGATACCAGTTCCACAGTAAAAATTTTGTCACAGAAAGCTGCTGAAACTGAAGTTTCTCCAACACCGTTGTAGTAGTTTCACTGCAACACAGTTCTTAGAGATAAAACACGTAATATTGCACTGTAGAACAATTGATGCTGCCTCAGAAAGGAGCAACTGGTCACCCTGTTGCCTTTCAGCCAGCTTGTGCTGAAGCTGATACTGTCCCCATGGGCAGGCACTATAGGTATAAATAGCAAAAGGGCCATAGGGCATCTAAAAAGCTGACAGCTGACATAAGGAAAATCTGCAATGTCAGGCTTATGCAGCTCTGGCTGTTGATATTGGAGTCATTTGTAATATTTCTACAACTTGCATCTTTCAGCAGCTGAGTGAGACTTAGAACACAGTCTCACCAGGGGATCTCAACATCTGATCTCCAAGAGTGGTCGTGAAAAGTTTCTAGTAAAAGTGGCATGATTCAAGTGAACTGAAATGGTGAGGCAAGATAGTAGGTACAAACATTTCATAAATGGTTTCCTTTGTGTGAATGTGGATTTGAAATACTTCTTTTCCTCACTCCCATCAGCAGTCTGACATTGCATTCAAATACATGGATTCTATGAGCCATGGCAGTGAAGGAAATGGTGCTGCTGTGTACAGAAGCAGAATAATAAATGGGCATAGATTGGGTGTGTTTGCATTAGAATCACTCTGGAAAACACTTCAACCTGTGACCTGTGGACTATACCTTGGGGGTGTTGAGACTGAGCACCTCCATTCAGACATCTGGCAAAGCTCTCCTCTGGAAGTGCTACCTGAAATCCCACTACATTTTTGAGGTGAATCTCAGGAAGGACAGCTCACCCACGTGCTGATGAGAAGGAAGAAGCAGGAAGGCAAACCAGTTCTATATGGAGAGGATATGTTCGTGATGCACATTCCCTCCTCTCACACCAGATGTTTTTTCACCTTGCCCATATACTCTCGACTGCCCAAACTAGAACGCCCGAATGGTTAACTGATGAAGCTTTCCAAATTTCTGACTTGTTCCTTTGTAAAACCAATGTTGCCCAATCAGATCCTGCAGAGGAAAAATCAAAATATAATTAAAAAAACAAATCTTTCCCCAGCAAGTATCCAGGGATTCCTTAGGGCCCAGAAGATTTGAGAAGGCATTTCCTTATGGATATCCAGCAGTGTTATCACTTCCCTGAGCTCCAGGTAAGCCTTGAGAAGTTACCATGTGCCTCAACAGTTGGAATGTTCCGTTGTCTGATTTTAAGGCAGGCTCACTGCTTGTCGAACACAAGCTCTCCAGTACTTTCCCACAACCTCATCTGTTTCCATTTAGGTATGTGCAAACTATCAAAGCAGCTTTTGGGTACAGAAATCTATGTTTGGTAAGTTATTTTGGGTTATTCTATTTATAGAAATTCATCCAGAATCTAATCTACTCTACCAGCAATGATGGGAGAGCAAAGACATGATGGGAGTTGTGATTAAGCATTACATTTCTTCTCAGCTTGTATTTCAGAGCCTCGTATTCTGCTATAGGTTGTTGGGTTTTTTTATAATGCCATTATTTCTTTGTGCATATTCAGAAATTCTAAGATATCTGCAACTCCTTTAGAAACAGATCTCTGTTGTCACTCAGAATTAAGGCCCTGTGAAAAGCTTAGCTCTCACTGATAGCCATCCCAAGGTTGTTCACTTTCTATCAGAAAAGCATTCATCTCTTTGGTTTGAAGTGCTTCCATACTTTGGTTAACAAATGCCTGAACTCATTATTTTGTCAGTCTATCATACGCATTGCCTTTAGCAATACCCAACAAACGGGGTCACTGGGCAAAATCCATCAGAAAGCTTGATGCTTGACTTAAAGATTATGGTTCATAAACCTCTGCCACTCTAAAATCATTATCAACTGCTGATATCACTTCGAAGTAATTTTCTGTTCCAAATTAGATTGTATCTTTGCAGCATAATCAAGTAATTTAATTTACAGCCATGGTTATTATTTATGGCTTATCATTCATATATTATGAGTAGTTTGCTGCGAACTACATTCGTAATGTTGATAGGTGCATTAAATCAATACATTTTAAGAACCTGAATATTTATAAAGGCCTTCTTAATAATTGTGATGCCTTTAAAATGTAGCCAAAAGCACAGTGATTGTTGCATCAACTGTTTGCATTATAGCACATGTATCAGTTTTCAATAGTATCAATAAAATGACAACATTTTGTTAAAACATGCTTCTAATATAGAATAAAATCAGCAGCAGAAGGAAGGAAAGACAGGAGAAATATGTTATGCAGGTTGCTTAAAGATAGATGAGTATACCCAAAGGTAAAAAGTTGTCCACACAGAGTTTTGGAGCTTAGTAAAATGTGTCTTGACATATACAGAGACTAAACAGATCATAGTACTGGATCATGCATAAAAGTATTTGTTTTCCATTTGCCTTATAAAGTTTTGAGCATCATCTGAATGAATGTCCTTGTATGTTTTCAACCCTTAACTGCAGTGACTGCCCAGCAGCCTTGCAAGGACCTGCTGGAACCTCATTTACTGTATTTAATGCTTAAACACCATGGAAACAGCTGCCTTAAAAGACTTTAAATAGAACAGTGCAGTCATCCCTGTTGATTAAATCCAGTTTTCCATGAGGACCATTCAGTGGTGAGTTGCAACGATGTAGACTAGAAATTTAAGTGTTGCACCTGTGGAAAATAAGTATAAAATACCTACAAATAAGTAGAAAATAAGTATAAAATTCTACCAGTGTCTTTTCCTCTACTTCTGCATGAATGCAAGGGACAAGACAAGGTGCAAGGCACTGACAGATCAGAATCTATGGTTGTTGTTGGCCTTGAAAGGACATGAGCTCTGAGGGGGGCTGGGGTCTGGGCTGGGCAGGATTCACCTCTTCTGTCACTTCCTCAGCATATCACCGTGTTTGGTATCTACTATTCTTTCCACTGGACAGAAGTTTTCTTTGTTCACACTCATAGTTTTGCCTCCTTTTTTGGCTTCCCCCCGCCTTTCACTCCCTTGGCCACATCCTTGTACCAGCACATTGTGTACCACCATCCTGCCTGAGTTTTAGCCATGATGCTGATTTTTTTTTGCAATGAATTTGGAACAAGAGAGCCAGTTCTGCTAAATGTTAGAAGAAAAAAAGATTTGGAATTAATTCCACCTTCATCCCACCTGGGGTGTGGTATCATATAGTCTCTGCTGACCTTTTTGGGCCCTAAGTACCATTTTGCTTTGCCCTGAGGATACAGATATCTAACTGAGGATACAGATATCGCACAAGTTCATAAGCAGCTGGCTCTGGAGTGAAAGCTGCATCACATCTCTGATCTGCTGTGATTTACCTGTGCCTTACACCTGTAACTTCACCTATGAGTTAGCAGTGGTGGTAGCCTTTGGCATCTGGGCCACAGAACAAAGCTTGAATGTGACTTTTAGTTGAATTTCACAATGTAAAGCTGCACTGCGTGAAGGCTGACATGGGCTGCTGCTCTACCACAGGAAAGCTCCCGCTGTCATACTTCGAGCTTGAATGGCAGTAGTAAGCAATAGGTACCTCATGCAAAAGATCTGCTGTTGCCAACTCAGTGTTACAGCCTCAGGGGATGCGTGCGTTACAGATATTACATAGATATCAGGATTAAGGGCTAGTTCCACAAAAGAGTGCAGATAAAGTCCTGCCTAACACCTGTGAATTTGCCTGTGTTTGCATAATTTCTGCTTATTAAAATGCTAATAAAAGATCAAAAGCATTTGGATAGCTATAAAAATATAATGAAGTGCCACAATCCAATGGCTTATCCGTAATGCAGATCTCACTGCCCTTTTTCTGCTGTGCATAGAAGTACCCTCTGGTACTACATTACCCGGCTGGGCATCCTCAGGTGAGGGACCTTGCTAGCTCTGGTCTGTGCTGCTGGAAAGGATGTGAGGTTTTCCAGGGTAGTACCCTTTCTGAGGAGGGCTGGAAATACCTTTTGTATTAACTACAGCCCTATTCCCTTGCCATCCTTTCTTCTGTATCCCTGAAGGATTTTCAAGGGTCAGACATTTTAATTTAATTTTTCTTGACCAGGTTTATTTGGGCAAAGAAAGCAGCCAAACTGAGATAATCACTTCAACTGTCTATCTGTGTGAGAGAGGAAAAGCCACAATCAAAGAGTAAATTCGTAGTCTTTACAAGGTGATGAGCGCTTATTGGTGACAGAAGTCAAAGAAAGCTGACGTGAGTTAAGGAAGATAAATATTCCAATAAAAACCATAAAGAGCAAGTTCAATGGGGGAACATGAAACTTCACAGGAAACCTGAGTCCTGACAGGCACTAGAGAAATTAAAATCTGGCATACTGACACACATGTGTGTGCTTGCATCCAACTTCTTGTGATATTAAGAGTGAAGAAATCCTAATTAGCAACCTTTCACAAAAAATAGTTTGTGCTTGTATGTCCCAGCTATTAAGGTTTCTGGAAAGATGAGTGGTAGGAATGCAGCCTGTGGAAAGCTGAAATAGTGGGCAAAGTGCATAACGTGGTGTGTCTGTCCTAATGGATGAAAGGCAGTTTCTCGGGCTCAGCCATTCCAAAGGTATGAAAGGCAGAGTCTGTGCCCAGTGAGTGCCTGGAAAGGAGACAAGAAGGGACAAAGAGAGGCAGCTCAGAGGAAGCTGAAGAGCAGTGCATCCCTGCACGCACTTGCAATGTCAGGAGGAAGAGTTCAGTGAAGAAACAGACATAATCTATTCAATGCATCAGCTCTGTTATATCCTGGTGCTCTCATTACCTGCTTTTAACTTCAGGATTGCTAAACGATCCTTTTATCCCTTATCTTCTCCCACAGCAAACCTATCCTTAGCTTCTGGGACCAGCAATGGCTCAATCACGAGAGAACACACAGGGAAGGAGCTGCATTCAGGAAAGCTGCCCTTGCATGGGTCTCTTCCTCCTCCCAGCGTCTGCGGGTTGATGGCTGTGGGAGAAGCAACAGAGGCAGGTGGAGAGGGGCTATTTCCTGGGCTGCTGTGACAGTGCCTTTATTTCATAGATGTGGCTTGCTTCATTTGCACTGCATTCCCAGACAGGCAGTCTTTGTGCTTCATTTTTTCAGATGACAGTGCTCTTTGATTGCACTTGCCTACCCAATAAACTGTGATTGAGAACCCTTTTTTCTCCAAAAATCTGTCACTGTATGAACATGTCACTATATGAATAACCAGAGTAACAGAGAGCAATCAGTTGTGCTGAAACTGACACATCAAAATGGCTGAAGTAATTAAACTTGTTATGATGAAATTACCTCTAAATATTTTCCATACTATTCAGGCTGATTTTGAGGAGGACAGAAGCTGGTTGATAGTACCCATTAATGTTTATTACGTGTTTTTCAAATGCTCAAGAGTGGAGGTGTTTTGAGAAGGCATGGCAGGGCCACCATGATGCCTGCTGGCAGAGGAACCATGCTCTGGGAACGGATGGCTGCCAGTTCCTGTGGTGCCTCCTGCAGTGATTTTGGTTGGATTATTGCCACCTATTTGTGTTTCAGCAGGAGCTCTGAGTGCCACTCTGGAGCAGCAGCTGATAACAGAGCCAGCAGAACAGGTTTATAACTCAGTATTCAGGACAACTAGCTTTCATTTAATGAGCTTGGGACTGAAAAGATTTGGGATAAATTGGAGGGGGGCAGAGAAAGCATTTTCTTTAAGCATGGGTAAGCACAAGAGGTGGGCAGATGAAAGCAGGTAGGAGTTTCAAAAGCATTTCAGTGAGTTTTTTTCTTTTTAAAAGTGCCATACTGGTACTTAGAAGATCATGAGAAGGGTACAGACCTGTCAAGGTACCAAGAATCACCTAAGAGTATCTTCTACTGCATCTATGCACCTCACTCCCTTTGATTTCTCTTCAAGTGTCACTTTCAAAACTTTAAATTGAATTTACTTTTGCAGCTAAAGTGCTGCTGTGTCATGTCTTGGCTGCACCTATCTAATGGTGAAAGTTATCTGGCATTTGAAACTAGGAATTTATAGCTGTAGGTTTGCTAAGAGTAGGAATCACAGTGATCAGATGCCCACTGGCATCAGAAAAACACCAGTGGCTGCAGTCACTTTGGCCCAAAGCTTGGTGGGGGACACCTCACATCCCTCACCCTCCTGCAAACCCATGCAGTGCTGAAGTGTGAAAAAACAGTATTTGATTTATGGTACCACTTAGGAGAGCCACATCATTCTTGCACCAGCCTTTTGTACTAATATGTCGAAGACTGAGGTGTATGGGACTTTCCTCTGAGCATCATAACCAGAAGGGAGAGCTTGTATGTCAAGGGGAACCCAGCCCTGGAGGTTAATGCCTATTACACGGGCTTTCTCTGAAGACATTACTATAAATAATGGGAGAAAAGCATGAACAAATTATAACAATTTTAAATAAGTTGTATTATTCTAAAATGTATGTTACTGATATTTTGGTAAGTTAAAAAATTACTGTTCACCTTGTAATGCATGTGCTTTTTAATGAACTGCTCCTCTAAGTAACTGAGTAGAGCAAACTCGGTACCATTTGTCTGCCATCCAGAACAGAACGGGAAAGGATCAGGACTTAGGAGGAGAATTTTAGCTGTTTGGAAAATGCTGTTTCAAATGTTATTGAAATTGAAATGTTCTATCTATCTGTCTATGTATCTATCTATTTTTATTAACAAGCCAGTCTCTTTAGGGCTGTTTCTAAAAATAAAAGTGTTCATGCAAACACTACCAGGTCTAAGCTGGAGGACTGCCTTGTTCTCAGTCCATGTGAACTGTTAGTCCCAGCTGAAGATTCTGGACTGCTGCCAGGCTCCTGTGAATTCTGCCTGAATGATGGTGACTCCTCCAGCACTGTCTCCAGCAGCAAAGGCATTATTTACAGCTACATGCAGATTTCCAGCTGGGTCTGGATGGTGAAAGGCAGTAGCAGTCTAAAAAAAAAATTTCCCTTTTTGCTTATGATCCTTTCAAAGTGTCTGTTGTCTCTGTTGGCATCTGAGAGATGAAAGGTTCCTTTTGCAATGAGCAATGAGGAGAGCAGCCCAAGGCTGCTGCCCCCAGGGGATGGCACTGTGCTGAGGCTGCAGCTTGTCTCTGTACACCCAGGAGAAGGCTATTCTGCTATTCATTTTGGGCAGAGATGGCCAAAAAGGGAGGTTGTGTTTTTTTTCCGGTTTTGCTACATATACAGCAAACCAAGTGATGGTAAGTAGCATCGGAACGACTTATGAAATCTGTAGGCACAATTTGAAGACACTTCCATCAGCATCATGTGAGATTTCCATCAGTGATCTTGTGATTTGATTTATTTCTCTGAAAATTCTGCCCAAAGGACAGAGGATGGTGAGAGGCAGGACCTGACTTGGTGGCAGATCATGGGGGACCAAGTATCTAGCTGAGCACAGGAAACGAGGGCACTTTTAGAGTGCAGTGGTTGAACTCATCTAATCTCACTTCTCACATCCAAATCCTGCTCATCTTGGCTACTCATGTGTGGCTCTGAATTCAGACCCATTGAAACTCAGAAATGCTTTTTCCTTTGGGTAAGTGGGGTTAAGTGGCATGAGTAACTTCTGCCTGTATATACACGATTTGCTGCCAGCCACTGTGCCATTTGCTGGTCTCTGGGAACAGCACTTACTGATAGACTGAAGCCATAAACAAAATGTCACCACCATGCCTCTTGGCCACGGTTGTGTTCACCCACCTATCACACAGAACTGCGGCATGATAAGCTGCTGAGTGCTGAAATTCTTCCCTCCGCAATAGGGAGGACTCATAGGACGTCCCACTCCTTTTCAGCTCAGTGCTTTTCACCACCCAGCAGTACAAGCTGGACTGAAGTATCCTTTTAAATGTCTTTTGACACTTGCTATGAAGAGCACATGATGGTGCTTCTGCTTCTTGCTGGTGTCTGAAGTCCCGTCTGTCTTACTTCTCCAGCCCACAGATGCCAAAATTGGGTACATGGCTATGAAGGGTGAAATCATCATAGAGTCAGGGAATGAAATTAAGCTCCATTTGTTGTTTGGCTTGTTTTCTATTGTTCTTTTTGTTGGGGTTTTTTTNAATAACAATTATGGATTATTGTTAAAATTTGAAAATAGCTAAAGCCTGAATGTCTGCTCATTAGCATTAGCTTCTCACAATCAATGCCTGACCAGGATTGCTCTGTGACAACCTTTCAATCACTTTTTAAAGTGCAGGTCATTAGTGTGCACAAAATCTTTTTGGGGTAGCAGACAGGGAGAACACATTTTTCTCCACATCCTTCTGAGGTATTATTTCATATAAAGATTTACCAAACCCTCGATAAACTTAAACTTTCTTGGCTAAGGATGGATATAAGCTTTCACCTGAAAGCAAGTATATGCTGCAGTGCATGGCTGAATCATTGCTTATTCTCCAAGCAGCTTTGGTGCATCTTTCTGTTCAAGAGTCTATAGCTGCTTTTGTACATTGGTCACTGGTCATACCTATCCTACATATAGAGAGGAAATCCCTGAAAGCTCCAGCCTCCAATTCCAGCTGCATTTCCCTGCCTCAGGCTATCAGACCTGTGCCAGAGAGGGGCTTGAATATGAACCAGCATATACTCTGCATGGAGATCACAGTCTTGGTGCAAAACTGTTTGTGTTTCAGCATGACAGAACAGACCACTTAATTATGTATAATTTTGCCCATGCTAAAGTCTTCTGATAAGCTTCCTGTCATTATATTACTGCTGATAGCCGTGGTGGTGGTTTGTGTGGACTGTTCCCAGAAGAAGCAGTACTGCTCAGCTCTCATAGATGGACAGTACTCAAGGTTCAAAACAAAGGAGCTCACATATAAAAAATATTCTAAGCATGGACTTCTTTTTAAACAAGTATGGGAGGTCATGAATGCTCAGTATACGGATAGTCTTTTTGTCAGAGGAGATATTCACATTCCACCCCCAACTGCCAGCAGCAAAGCAAATTTCAGCTTCTGTAGCTATTTACTGACTTTTTGACTGTCCCAAAGGTGCTGAGAGAAGTCAGGTGGTTTAAGCTAACTCATTTCACTCTGCAGTTAGGGTAAGCAAAAAGCAAGTGCTGGCTCAGCGGTCTATGGAGATGGAGCAGTATCGAGCAGTAGCTCAGTTTCTAATGATTACAGGACATCCCAGAGGAAAACACAGTAAGGTCAAGCAGAGAAATATGAAACAGTGGGGTGTCCAAATTCAATAACTTTGACTTTCAGTGAGTCTTTTTTTTTTCTTGTTGCAACAAAGTGGTGGGAATTCTGGGTTTCTCAGTTTTTGATTAAGAACCAGGTGACCTCATATGTGTCATTCAAGATATGTCTTTAGGACTTCTTCTTTTTTTTCCCCCCATTCTTTTGTTATTCAGAAGTGCTGTAATCACTTTTAAATGAAAAATTAAATTTTAAAATGAAAAATCCTTTCCATAGTATTCCGTTGTGTCTGGCTGTTTTCAAAATACCTTTATCAAGGTTTCTTACATCCATTGTTGCCGACCAGCATCAGCAGCAGTACTTTCCTATTAATGTGGCTCAGTTTCTGCTCCTCCTCCTTTTTTTTACCATTGGCATATCTATTAGCACCCTGGATGGTTGGTTTTATTCATTAAACTGCTGTTTACAGTTTTATCTTAACTTGCTTTGCTTGAGTTTATGTATTTCTTTTTAGTGATTTCCATCATCAAGACACTATTTTGCCAAATTGACCTTTGAAGAATTATTATATTTGATCATAAAAATAGCATCTCATACCTCATAAACAATGTCTGTACCTTGAATTATTAGAAGAGCAATTTGTAAATAACAAATGGTGACTCCATCTATGTAACTCTTGTTAAATTGTCAGTAGTAATCATAGTGGAAGTAGGTTTTAAGGAGACCTGTTCAAGAGAATAATGCAATGACTATGAACATCCTAATACACAATGGTAAGTAATGGAAAAGGAAGGTTAAGAGTGATTAATGTTTACATCACTGAATGTAGACATTCCAGTTTAGACAGAAGTTAAGAGCTCAAACAGTGTAGAAGAGATTATGGTTAGGATAGGTATAGACCACAAAAGGCTTAAATGTGAAAATGAGTTAGTAAAATATTCCTGAGAATGTTCAAAGCAAAATACAATGTCAGTGTGCCTTCTGAGCACCTCACAGCCCCTTAGGGAGTCTTAGAATAAGGAATAATATTTTTAAACATTCATTTTTATGCCATGCTGGGGAGGACTGTAGAAGAAAAGCTTGTAAGTACTTACAGCATCTGACAGAAGGTGCTGATTGTCTGAATGCAACTGAAGGGAATACAAGTCTCCTGGTGTCAGATCCTTAGGAAGGTTTAAGAACATGAGAAAATCAGTGAGGTGAATGCCATTGCATTTCTCCAGCTGCAAAAGCAGTTTGATTAAGCTGCACATTTTGGGAATCACACTTATTTTCAAGTTCTGGGACATCTGGAATTAGTAAGAAATAAAGATGCTGGGTGAAATCCTGTAAAGATGTCCTGGCCAGTGGTAGACTTAGTGTCAGGCAGCATGTTTTTTATTAAGGATCAATGAAAAAACTTACAAAAATTTATATCTGATGAAGGGAACTACCATCGCCTCATGCATGAATCATTAGTTCATGTATGTAACAAATGCATCTGTTCTGGTGGTGGTTGGGTGTGTTAGATCATGTTTCCATTTTAACAGGTGCATCTTTGCTCTATATAGGTGTGGATAAGACCCAGTTTGGGTCATTTGGTATAGATGATCCTTCAGTGGAGAGATGCAAGTAACAGGAAATGAGAGGGGCTATGAGAAGTATATAAACCTGCTGCATAATTTTAATGATCATGTTAGGGGCCAGTAAGGGAGCTAAGGATGGTATCCAGAGATTTTTAACTCCCTCTGACTTTCTGAAGTTATTCCAAATGCAGCCACTGTCTACAAAAGTTGGCAGCTCAGCTATATTCAAATCAAGAACCTGATGGTACAATGCACAGGCCCAGTATTCCCTATCTCAAGCACCGAAAGTACTTCACAGCTGTCATGTCTGGCCCCACGAGCTATTACAAACTCCAGAGATTCAGATTATTCATTTAGTTTAAAACAAGGTTTTGTTCCCACAGCTGAAAGCAATGAAGTTAGTGCATACAGTTCACAGCTATGAAAGGAAAACCTTCATTCTGTTGAAGCTAGTGTAAAAATTCCCGTCTAGTTCAGTAGTGAACTTTCTGAGATAAGCTGGCACAATTTAGAAAGAAGGTGTTACTCGAGGGATAGTTTTCTACTCTACAACATGCCCATTGCTGTCCCAGTTGGTAGCTGGGAAATGAAAGGATGAGTCAGTCCCTTCAGCTTTGGAAATGCAGCCTGCCCTTCTTGACCTTTTAATCAGCACTTATTAGAGTAATTAGCTTAGAGTAAATGTTATGGGCATAGACAATATTTTCTTGTCTTTATGTTGCTTAAAAAACCTAGAAGGCTGATATCTTGGTCACTCAGTATCTGTCTAGACATTGATAGGGAGTGAACGCTAGAAATCTTTAAACAATTTATTGTGATTTATGTGCATTGTTAACTGCTGAGTGGGTTGGATTCTCTTCTGAGATTCCCTGTTGTAAATTCAAACAAACTATGGGAAGGAGGACTGGGAAAGACCTGCCATTTAATTACCACATTCTGCATCTGTAAGATCAGCCCATCTTTAGTAGATGTATGTCTAAGTCTTGCACACATAGTGTATAATACAAAACATAAATCCTAATCTATATTTGTGTTGGAGATTCTTTCATCTCTCTTTATGATCTACTGTAGGATTTTTCAGTTCCTATAACACACATACTTTCCTAACTCAAACTCCTCTGACTGAAAATGAAGTTGATTTCGTCTCATTTTTTTATCGGTGGAAATGGGAAAACATGGATTATTTTACCCTGTAACAATTCTTCCATGTCTATGAAGACTGTTATCATGTTCTGAGACACTGGGGTTTTAAAGCATTTGCTACCTTATTTCTCTCCTGTAAACAGTTTATCATTTGTCTAGAACATTAAGTGAAATGTCCAGAGCAAAATGCTGTACTGCAACAACCACTCTCCATTAAATAAATCAATCTGTGTGAAGGGAGTGAAAATGTAGAATGACTTGCACTGAAAATAAAATAATATTTAAATGCCATTAACTATTCCTAACACTGAATACAGAACAGAGCAAGTTTGTCATGGGCTGACCCACTGCCAGTTATACAGCACCACTTAATATACAATATTATTTAAAAGATGATTCAAAAAATAATTATCTTGGATTTTCTCTGTCTTCTTATTGTTCCCATCCAGCAAGAAGCTTCCACAGCTCAGTTTGGGTAGTGTCAACTGGCTCCTGTTGAGGAAAAAGGATCAGTCTTTCAGTTATACTGGCTACCATTTAATCCTGATTTATTTTCTGCCCTAAGTACTGACAGCATCTTTTAGGTATCGTAGCCTTGCAAAGACAGACTGAAATACAGCCTTTCTGCATTTAAAAACCTGAATGTCTTTCGCTGGGTCAGCAGGCTCACATCTGTATTAGTTTCACCGGGCATCAAAGAAGGGTCACACGTACCGTAGCTGGGGCCGCAATGACACCTGGTGTAACAAAGCAATGGAAAATCAAATGCTTATGTCCTCCCAAAGATTAATTGCCTCTGAGGATGAGGGCAATTAGTCAAATGCTTATGTCCTCCCAAAGATTAATTGCCACTGAGGATGGTGGCACATTTTCTCCGGTTAGAATTTGTATCTGAAACAAGATGTACACCTTTCTCTTTCTGGGGCAGCACTCATTGTCTGCATCTGCCTGCCAAGAAAGACATTTAGCTTGAGATTGCTGAAAGCATGAAGGAAATTTTCATTTCCTTTTAAGTTAAAAAATTCTGCTGTAGAATTGAGACTTTGAAATATGCAAAGAAGCCTTATGTGCAATAGGTCAGAAGCCCCCTCCAGCTGTGAAATTGGCCCAAGTTATGAAATAGGAAGTGCTAGTTTTAAAGTGTGTGTGACACTGTGCTGGCTCGCAGCATAAATTACGCATCTTCCCCTTCCTGCAGGCCTGCACTGTGTGTCCACAGCCGAACACTCGCTCCTTGGCCACAGTGTCTGGATAACAAAGGAAATGGAAGATTTGCTACTAGGCAGAGCAGTCGTTTCTTCATGAACCGGTTGTCCTTAATGCACTGGAGTGTGTTGTTAGGATGGATACAGCTGTGTTCCTGAGAAAGGAGCACTACATAAAAAATCAGTGCTCAACTTCTGATAGCCTGTTCCAAGTAATTATCATCTCAGTAGATGAAGGGGGAACAAAATTTAAAAATTATGAGGGTAACTCCATGTCTGGAAAAGATTTCTTTAATGCTTTCGCATTCCACACTGAGCTAATCTTGCTGATATCATGTTCAAACTTCCTCAGACCAGGCTCTCTGCTCCTTTTCCTCTCCAATATGCTTACACCATTGTTTCAATGGGTGTCCAGACCTGGGCTAAAGCCCAGCCTCCTTTAACACTCACACCATTAGTATGCAAATGCATTCAGGTTCAGATTTAGTCTGCGACTCAGGGCATTCACAAGGATACTTCTGCACGTGCTGAATTCATCAGGTTGGGCTTGGGCTTTCGCACTCCAAAGTGGGAGGAAATGCTCCCAGCTGAGTTTACCCAGACCGCAGAGAGTGACACAGATCTTGGAGCTGTCATCCCCCAAGATGAGTATTATTTCTTCTATCACCTCTTTAAATAAGTGTATGACAGAAAAAGAGAGGAAGGGCACAGTGCAGAAATTAGTATTTAATATTACTTGAAATGATAGTGAATGCTACCCAATGGAGCAATTTTTCATAGCATAATCTGTTGATTTGATAATCAGTATTTATAATCTCTACAGGACCATGAGATAGCACATGCATGGAGCATCTTCGGTGCAGAAGAAAAGCCAGAGGGTGTGTTGGTGGCATTGACTAGCTGAGCTCTGACTCTGAAGGGAAATCCTCAAAACTAAGCGAAGCAAGCAAAAAGACAAAATGAGTCCCCATCTTGTGGCTACAGGGCTGTGTACTCTGGAAAGCTGCATGAGAAGTGTAGTGTTTCTTCAAGTGCTCTGGGAGATATATGACATGTTTTTTACATCCAAGAGTAAGCTGTAAAGTATAATGAATAGAGAACAGTCATTAAGAAGGCACTGACTATTTTAGTTTAAATAAGAGAATAGCCAAGCTATGGCAGTGACCCAGAATATTTCCTATAAAACACAAGGATATCTCTGACTGTAATAGGCCTGTCTTTTTAAACTTTATTGTCAGAAAAGCATACTAAGTGCAAAATCCTGCTTGGCCCTCATAGAACTGTACTCTGGGTTTGAGTGCTTTATTTATGGGGTAAACGGTGCAATGACATTTTAAATGCTTTCTTTTCGAATGGCAATAATGATGATTTAAGTGATTTTCTCAAACAGAACCTGTATTTAGGAAACTGAAATATATGAAAAGTATTGTCATGTAAATGTCAGTGAATGTACTTAAGCAGTAAGAAAAGTAAGAGGGTATCTTTTGTTCCCTTTTTCCCTCTGTTATTGAGGTTTTAAATGGCGAGTGGAACTATGGTGTCCTGGGAAATATTATGGGATTACCATATGGTATGATTTAAGAAAGGGTTTCCATCTCCTCTTATTGCAGTTGCCACACAGTATTTCTATAAAAATTGAGGATGAAGTATAAATGAACCATACACTGGACTCCCTAAATGTAATTTAATGGCAGTCATTTCTGAATGTAAACTTCTATCTCCATTATAGCAGACAATAGTTTATCAGGGCACTAATTTCCTGAAAGATATTGAAGATACTGAACACCTCAGAATTAAAAGAAGAAGGCTGCCAGGCATGGTGCCCAGTGACTCTATCAATTTCTGCTAATGGAAGATTTTTAGTACAAAGGAGGCAATATGCTTCAGAAATCATTTAGCAAGGTCTGTCAGGAGATGTCCTTCAGTCTGCCTGCTGCACCACTGTTGAAGTAATGGTTTAGCTACAGCTCATCCTTGAGGACAGAAATTGCAAATCAACTGATTTGAGTTTTCTCACAGAAGGTTTGGGGTTCCATGATTCTGTGATGCATTTACAAAACCAGTCAAATTAAGTAGGACAAATGAAGATTAAAAATGACAAGGCAGAACAAATTTTCTAAACTTTCTGGGATGTCTTTTAAAGTTCAGCATGGATATCACAAAGAAATTCTCTTTCTTTTCTTGCATATTTATGCTAATGCCAGTATCATAGTGCTGATGTATCTGTGTGTTGATTCATTTTTATATATGGCATGTTCTCTACTCAATGAATTCTCTTATTAATTTTCTGTACAGCAGCATATATTTCATTAGATGTTTTTCCCTTCCGCAGAGATAGATATCTCTGAAGAAACATTTATTACTGATTATTGTGGAAAATATTCTTGAATAGTGAGCTGTGTACTGAGTTTCTGTTTCTTTTGATTCTGGACTTACTCTATCGATTTTCTGTGTAAAAGTTATTTCCAAGATAAAATCTCCTACAAGGTCCTTCATTTGATTACAAGTGATTACTAGGTTCAATTATTTTCCTGCTCTTAAAGATGCTGCATTATTTTATTATTTCAATTAATTGAGATTATGTTGCAACCTTGGTTTTTTTTCTTGAAGAAATTATGACTCAAGAGGCTTTAAAATTTATTTAAATAGATATTTTACTAAACAAAAAGGATTTAAGAGACCATCTGTTGCATGTAGGTGGTGTTTTTCTCTGTTAGAGGGAGTGTTTGTGGGTATATTGTGAATATGCATTAATCTATATATTTATAAATAAAACTAGAACGGTATTCTGCATCAGGAGCCTAAAGGATGGTGTTTCTGTATCTGTTTATGGAAATTATATCTGAGATGCTGATACTTTACTTCAGTGCACAGAAATCTGTGTGGTCTTGATGGGTAACAGACTTTAGTTGGTCACTATGGGGTACATGTTACAACATCTTTGCTAAGGGCAGGGTGTCCTGGTTTAAGTAGAGCATATGAGCTGCCTCTTGGGTGTTCTGAGGAATAGAGATGACAATATTTGGACTCTTCCTGTCACTAGTGGTACCTATGTATTTGGAAGGGT
This sequence comes from Chloroceryle aenea, assembly GCA_013399075.1. NCBI lineage: Eukaryota > Metazoa > Chordata > Aves > Coraciiformes > Cerylidae > Chloroceryle > Chloroceryle aenea. The sequence goes on from VWZY01007898.1 coordinate 151,775, forward strand.
TTTTTTTCTCTGGGGTCCCATTCATCTGCTGGCATCTGATAACATACTTAACACCACTTCAGGGTCACAGTATCAGACCTCTTGACAAATGGCTTGATCAGAAAAGCTCCTGAGAAACCACAACTTCTCACCAGCTGACATGACTTGCCCTGTTGTGACCAAACTCAATATTTATTTTCAGGTTATTAAGAAGCATAAAGAGATTTATAGTTAGAAAAACAAAACAAATGAACAACAAAACCAAAACCAAACCATCCAACCAAAAAACCACCAAAACAACACAGTGTACCAGTAATTTTGAAAGCTGACTGCTGCCTAGACAGCCACAGAGCCCACAACAGATAAAAGATCTTCAGAAAGAAGATGCCTACGAGAGACTGCATTGAAAAGAATTCCCATGTCCATTATCTTACAGTTATGGCCACAGTGTTTTGGTCCCATAAATCCAGTACAGGACTATTTTGGATGAAATGGACAAAATGGAGAAAAATCTATCTTGTAACTCTTCTGGTCTACAGTAAGCCTTGGCTCACTGGACAGCCCCTTTTGGTGATCTCTCACTCCTTATGGACCTGCCATGTGTCAGTCTGCAATTGTAAACGGGCAGAGAGTGACCTCTCATTCCCAGCAGAACACAATGGGTACAATTTTGCTCTGAACTTTCACTAATGGAAAACCTTGAGGAATCTCTGCATCTTCAGAAAGGACCTGATGTATAATGAGCTACTCAGGACCGGTAAGAAGAGCTATGGGTCTCAGAAAAAAAATCCAATTATTAATTCTTTCATCTTCTCCTTGATCTATAACCTAGACATGACTTGGGACAGCCCTCTCCTACACTAATGATGTTTGCCTCTTGCCCTTGGTACATTGGGAGTATCCCTCACCCCACATATCATTTGGACTGACAAACAAACTGTAAGTCCAAGAACAAAAGGTCTTCTTTCTGTCTGTTTTTCTGTGAGCATATTTTATTCAGTAGTTTCAAAACTCTACATATTTTATAAACATTAGCTGGATTTATTGCTTGTGACTTCATGCTCTTCTTCCAGGAATCAGCTCTTTGAAGTGCTTTCCCAGAGAATATTACAACAAAGATATGTCTGTTCCATTGTAAACTTACTGACACTACTTTATCTTTTCAGTTGGAATAATACCACCAGTTCCCAGGCTGCTAGAATTTACACTAGTGTCTTAAGTGTGCACCAGGTCAGTACAGTGAACAGGTATCCCTGATGTCTTACCATGCTTTGGAAACTACAAAGCCAAAGGCTTCTAGGAAAGGAAGTAAACGTGTCAAGCTAGTACCTGCTCTAAACTTTGTGACCTGTTCTATTCAACTGCAGATGTTATTGCTCAAAGACATGTTGATCATGAGTGCAAAAGAACCCAGAAAAATTAAAATGGAGAGTCATTAATTGGGAACCAAAGTGCTGCTTGTTAATGAGTAGACTTTCTGGGAGAAGAGGCTTGGGATATGGTGGCATCCAATCACCTATGTATTTTAGTTAATGGCCTTTAGTACAAAAAAACATGATCAGCAGTGGGAATAAGGACTAGAGAACAAATAACTTCTAAATCATCAGTCTCCATCTTATTTTCTCTGTTAGCCTTTGTGCCTTGCACAAAGAAATGAGAAAATTCCTTTGCAAACAATGAGAAAAGAAGACACTCCCTTTCTCTGGATGGATATTTGAAAACATCTTTTCAGGTGATTAACATCCCAGTCTCCAGTTTAGGTTAAAGAATAAGGGAGCACTGGCCTATCTTCATGAGTCCAACTTAAAGGACTAAATTTATAGTATGGGTCATTGCACTAAAAGTTACTGTCTTGGCGTATCTTCCGCTTCTCTAAGTGTCTGAGGTTTTTGTGTGTTTGGTCTGCCATTGTAGAAATCATCATAGAACTCTCTAATTGAAAGAAGCAATGCAAAGACTAAGCCAAGAGACGGATTAACAATATAGCAGTGAAATATGCTTCTAGGACCGACCAGACAAGTAAAGTGTCAAGCTGAATAAGATCATTTGAACTTGTGATTTTGCAAAGTAAACCTACTTTTTTAAAGACGGAATAAGTATCACTAAAAATGTTAGAGTTTGGTTTCAGAGGTGGTAAAAGGTGTTCTTTATACCTCAAGACTCTTACACAGAAGTTAGAAAATTGAAAACATAAACAGATTTGAAAACTATTGGGAATTCAGTCTTGATTTTTAGCCAAATGCCATAATCCCCAACACTGTTTAACATGGATTTGTTTTTTCTGCAGATGCCCTTTGTGTTGCTCTTACTGATAGCATCATTGTTCCCATAAAATATAATACATTTTGTTCTCTAATCATTAATCACTCTACTTTTCTATTAATAAAAACAGCAAGTGGGATACTAGTTTCTTTCCTCCCTGCTGAGCAGAACATTTTATGTGGTTTCCTTACAATACACAGTAAGTAGAAAGAGAGACTGGTTACTGTGAATTGCTGCTATGGATACAAGTTTCTTATCTCTGTCAATGTTCTAAGACTGCATGGAGTGCTTGTTAGCATATTAACCAAAAGACATTTATATATTGAACATAACTATACTGCATTAAACTATACTGCCCATTTTATTTTGTTATAGTCCATTCTGGAGAAACAAATGTCAAAGGTCTGTAAATTATAAAACTTCAGAACTAAGACGTACAAAACCTTTAGTGCAGATGTTAATAACAGCTGCCAGACAGCCTCATAGGGTACATAAAAAAGACCAGAATTGACTAAAAGAAGCATTTCACTTACATAAATGTAATTACCACTAACATTTTCAAATAGCTCATTAATCAAAATTTGGAGGAAATTTACTTCTAATATTCTTTGTATAGCGTTCCTTATGCTATTGCTCACATATATACGTAGGTCAGAGGTATTTCCTATAGAACGTTGAACAGCACGTTTCCTAAAGACATCCATCTCTGGGATGTCAAAAATCTCAAACATAAAAGTAGCAAGATGAACAGGCAAATGAAATCAGTCTAATTCAGAGGTGTAAGGATATGAGTTGTACTTCTTACTAAGATTAAATAAATAGAAACTTAAATTACTGCTGTGTGTGAAATGACTTGCTTTGTTTCACACATACACTCTGTATTGTGTTAGCACCACATCTCATAGGAAGGATAACAGAGGAAATATCTCTTGTCCTTGTTATTTGTCTGTGGTAGAAATACAATACCACAGTTGCTATTAGTGAAACAATCTCATTATGCAACTCCCTCTGATTCTTCTTCCATTTCACAGAATCACAGAATCATTAAGATTGGAAAAGACTGCTAAGATCATGAAGTCCAACTGTCTACCTAAGATTATCATGACCACTAAACCATGTCCCGAAGTGCCACATCAACAAGTTTTTTGAATACCTCCAGGGATAGCGACTCCACCATCGCCCTGGGCAGCCTGTTCCAGTGCCTCACCACTCTTTCAATATGGAAATTTTTCCTAATGTCTAGTGCGAACCTCCCCTGGTGCAGCTTAAGCCCATTACCTCTTATCCTATTGCTAGTTACTTTGGAGAAGAGGCCAACCTCCACCTCACTACAACCTCCTTTCAGGTAATTGTAGAGAGCAGTAAGGTCTCCCCTCATTCTTCTCTTCTCCAGACTAAACAACCCCAGTTCCCTCAGCCGCTCCTCTTAAGACATTTTTTCCAGACTCCTCACCAGCTTTGTTGTACTTCTCTGGACCTGCTCCAGCACCTCAATCTCTTTCTATGCTGTGGCACCCAAACTGAACACAATATTCAAGCTGTGGCCTCACCAGTGCTAAATACAGGGGAATGAAATTTTAGGCTCTGAAAAGGCAACATTTTCAAAGGCCTTCAACTTTTAAAGTCATGTAAACTGTGCAAGTGACTATTTGCATATGTAAACTGTGCACTAGCACACACAAAAGTGTGACTTCTCTAGTCTACTTGAAAAAATCCTAGCTTTAGTGACATGTACACAGAACACTTGTGCACAAAGAACACTTCAGCCTGTTCTTGAGTGTTATTTTCAGTACCAAACCATGAACACAAAGAACTGGAAAATAGAACCAATGGAAGATAATATTTTAGCAATATATGATAATAGTATTTTGCAGGGCCAGGAAGTAGCACACTAATATTTAACCATGCGGAGTGCTATATGGACTTATCTTCATTCTGTTGAGTTACGTAGCCCTTATAAAATAAAATTTCATTACATTTTCAGGTTCTTGTCAGTTAAGAGAGTGTTGCAAGGAACTAGACCATGCAGTCTGGGACTTGATCCAAAGTCTATTTAAATCACTTGAAAAGCAGGTGATAACTGGTCATACTGTATCTCAGGCACATGCTTCATCTGTATGGGATTCTTAATCAAATATAAATGTTTTGCCAGGGAAGCAGTGATTTGCTTAGTCAAGCTTTATGAAATAAATTAGATTATCCTGTTAGCACATAATGGTCATTATCTTATGCTGCTTGGCTTCTGAGGTACTTCCTTGTAACTTGAACTAATTCAATACTAATTCACTGAGTACACTGAGCCAGGGCTACTGTGACATTAAATGAACTTAAATAGCTTTGTAGCAACCTGGCAGCAGCTCAGCTGTAGTTATCCCTCATATCCCTACAAACCAATGTGTTTTACCAGGACTTTTATTGCTGGGATGCCTCAGTTTATGTATGAGCTACTGAATGTGAGCCTAACAATGCATGTATTCTGCTTGTTTTATTTGGGCAGCCACAGAGATAATTTCAAAATACAAATTACTGTTTTTCTTCCCTTAATATTTTATCTCTGAGTAATCTTATTAATGCTGAGATATGGAATGATCATAAAAACAAGCTTTGTTTTAAACTCATTGAGAAAATTTTGAGGCTATTTGTGAAGTAATTTAATTTCCTGCTCTACAAATGGCACACAACAAACACAACTGCAGACCACAAGACACTGCACAGATAGAAGCTTTGTTTAAAACTGTCAGAGCAGTGAGATTTGGATTTATCTGAATACATTTATTTACTTTGACAATTTATGCCTTGACTTAGTTCACTGAAGTACTCAGCAGATGAGGCATTTCCTAGATTTCTTTTGGAGTAACCATGTGCTAATATTCATAGATAAACATCTGCTGAGAATACATTCACAGACATGTTGCATTTTGATAGAAACCTTCATCAAGGAAACTCAGGCACGGGCACTCTTGCTATGTGCATAATACATGATTAATGGGCAACTGAGAATGGGCCTTGAACGCTGTGAGTGGTTCTTAATGAAGGACACTACAAATAATTTATATTAAGAGGGATATTTATTATCTGGCATTGTTCAAGAAAATTCCTTACTAAATCCAGAATAAAACAGGCTGTCATGGCTCTGAGAGCTTCCCCGTGTCAGGGGTTTTGCTGCTGCTGTCTGGGGTTGTGGATGTTCCAGTCCCTGGGCTGTGGGAAGGGGCTTCGGGCTATCCCTATCCTCCCAGGATGTGCCCAGGGCAGGTGCTGCCCCTGCTGTCCCCCAGCTTTCCTTGCCTGGGGATGTGATGGCCCCTGTCTGCCTTGCCTGTTGTAGGGCCCCTGTGGCCCCCAAAGCCAGGGAGCTGCCAGACGGGAGAGTGCCGACCCTCTGCCTGGAGACCCATACTGCAGGGGCAGGAAGGATGAAACAGTGTTTTTTGGTGATATTTTTCAAGATTTAAAGATTTTATTTGAAAATTAGACATGAAAAAGATGAAGAGCACCAGAAGAATTCCAGATAATCACAGGTACAGCCTCCCCTGCCCTGGGTGGCTCTGCACAGTCTCAGTCCCAGGCTGCACTACCAGTGGCTCCTGGGCTGCAGTACAACCAGCACTGCTGCTCTTTGTAGGCACTGCTGCCCTTTTTTAGGTGTTGCTTCCCTTTCTTAGGCTGCCCTTTGTCAGGCACTGCTGCTGCTTGTTAGGTATTGTTGCCCTTTGTTAGGCCCTGCTGAGGCCTAGTGAGAGCAACAATGTGGGAAACTTTGTAGGCCCTGCTTTCCAGTGCACTTCATCCTGGTGTACGGCCTCCCAAAACCAAAACCGATTTTGGTTTCTGATGCATCTCGACCTTCTGTGATGCCTGGAACCAAACCCAATCTCTCTTGATTAAGACTTGGAGAATGAATCAGTGAGAGAGAGCTGTTGGGCCTCCCCCGACCTTACCCATTGCTCCTGAATACTCCACACAGAGGGGGCTAAGGAAGGAGTCGCCACCTCCCTCCCCATCCCAGGAGATTGTGGGTCACAGTGGAAAATTGCCAGCCTAGATTTTCCCAAAGTCAATCATCTCACGACTCTATAAATACTGATCCTAAGTGAGGCCCATTGGAGATCTCCGGGATCCCAGAAGGCCTGAGTCTTGCACCTCACCCTGAGCTGGGACTCCTTGCGGGCCACACCATCTGTCTGCCAACACCAATGGAGAGAGAGACAGTGTCCCTCTGCTAAAGACCGACAAAGAATATGTGAGTAATTTAATTCTGATTTACAGGTCTTTTTTACAAATCCTGGAGATCACAGGCTGCAAAATTTAATTTTCAATCAGCAGAATAATTCCATCTTATTCTCAAGTTAGCATCCATATATGTGTGTATATATATAGCTATGTGTGTGTGATTTCCTTTTTAGATTTTGTAGAAATTATTGTATTTATCATAAGTGTTTATTCTGATTTAGTATTAATATATCAGTGTTAATGAATTGCTGTTATCATTTACTTTAAGGTACTGTGTTACACTAAGCACTACAGAAAATTCAACGCCTCATATCCTATCCTTTCCCTGTGTCCTTAGACATAAACAGTCAGCGAGGTCTGAGACTAGGGTAGATCTCACCTTATTCTCTGATGACTTCAGAGTGAAAGGGGATCTATCCTGAACCTTATTACCAGACAGGAGGGCTGCCCTTATTCCCATCCTTCTGCCCCACTGACAATCCCCATAAAAAGATCAATACCCTCAGACAAAAATCATTGTGTTGTTTATGGGTTTGTTAGTACAAATATTATAATCATATTGCTTTCGTTAGTCGAACACAAATTTACTCATAAGATAAACATGCTGGTTTTCTTTTTTAGTTACATTCGCTTATTTTTGATTAATTGCCTTGTAGTGTTACATAGTGACATTGCCATCAATTTAATCTCATTTAATTTAGTTGATTCTTTGCTATATTTTAATAATTATCTAAACCATTATCCTTTCTTAATAAACTATAGTGCTGCTTTTATCTGAAGTGAAGTGTATGCAAATGATATTTGTAGCAAGTAGAGCCTTGGCTAGGGCTCTGTAACAAGTAACAAGGGGAAGCCTCTTTGTACATTTTCACACCCCCACGACACANATTACCAGACAGGAGGGCTGCCCTTATTCCCATCCTTCTGCCCCACTGACAATCCCCATAAAAAGATCAATACCCTCAGACAAAAATCATTGTGTTGTTTATGGGTTTGTTAGTACAAATATTATAATCATATTGCTTTCGTTAGTCGAACACAAATTTACTCATAAGATAAACATGCTGGTTTTCTTTTTTAGTTACATTCGCTTATTTTTGATTAATTGCCTTGTAGTGTTACATAGTGACATTGCCATCAATTTAATCTCATTTAATTTAGTTGATTCTTTGCTATATTTTAATAATTATCTAAACCATTATCCTTTCTTAATAAACTATAGTGCTGCTTTTATCTGAAGTGAAGTGTATGCAAATGATATTTGTAGCAAGTAGAGCCTTGGCTAGGGCTCTGTAACAAGTAACAAGGGGAAGCCTCTTTGTACATTTTCACACCCCCACGACACACCAGTACAATGTTCAGATTTATATAATAAATAACTCAACCGTTGCTAAAACCCACAGAAGTGAAGGAATTACCTCAGAGAGTCAAGTGACTAAAAGACAAAACTAAAGCTGCCAGTCTGAAGTTGCTTTGAGAGCTTGCATCACACCGGAAAAGGCATTATAACATTATCTAGTGTAGGGAAAATCAAAACCATTCTTCACTTATAAAGGCACATTATTTCTGTCTGAGATGATCCCAAGGACAAAACACTTCCATGGAAATAGTGTAGTATGAAGTTAGGTCCTCTGGGGACTGCAAGGAAGACACACTTCCTCTGAGAAAAAATTATCTGAGTGCTATTCTTATCCATGGATTGGGGAATATTCTAGAGAAAAATAAGCTATTTTCTCCTTAAAATTTGGATTTTGAAGGAAATATTTATCTCAAAAGCACAGAAAAAGAAATAGAATATTTTGTGTCAGAGAACGTAAAGTCAGTTGAGTGTACAGCACTAAAATCTGATCTTGTTAAAAGCTGAATTGTTGTAGGTGCAATTGAAAAATACGCAACAATTAAATAACAGAAACAAATGACTGAAGTGTTCCCTAATACAATTCTATGAACTGTTACACTAACTATATAAAAAGGTGAAATTAAAGTCTGTATTCCTTGCCCTCAGTCCTCCTGCAGAAAAATTACCTTTTCATCATTGCAGCTTTGTTTTCACAAATTCTGAATTATGAAGTATTGTAATTGTATATGCACTGCTCTTTACGAAAAAGTCAGTCCGAGTGTCTATAGGAAGTACTTGTTGGAATGACCATCAAACAGAGGGAAAAACAAAGAGCAAGGAAAGTACCTGTAACATCGAAGAAAGGGCAAAGACAGAAAAAGAATGGAAAAAACACTATTTTCATTATTAAACCAGACTTCAGGATGATTTGGCAAGACGGAAACTGTTTACTCAAATTAACAGTGATTAACGAAGTATTTTCTCACCCACATCATTGCTGGCTCTTGCATTTCAGTAGCTCCAAATGTAGCTGTTGCTCAAGACACATCAAGACTTGGCAGAGAGGGGGGTAACCACAGACACACACGTGCCATAATATTTTTCAGACCGATCACATCATTCAGTTAAACTGAGTTTGGGAAGCTTTGTTTTAAGCTCTCAGTTGTTCCTGAAGAGAAGTCTTATTACCTATTATTAATAATTACATAATTGTAGAGAGAAAAATAGTTGGCTTTTGTTAGGTCTAAATCACCCAACAACCATTTAATATGTGTCTCATTAGGAAACTCCTCCATTAGCTTATTTTTATTCACCCAATTTAATTAACATAAATCCCATGAGATTATTCACCTGTTCATATGTTGCCATTTTATAAACTGTTCTGATAATCCATGACAAACTAGTAAGAATTACTTGCTTTTAACTCTTGCTATCTCTCAACTGTTTCTGATCATGAAAGTTGGTAAGGAGTCATGGCTAATATTTGAGAATTAAGAATTTTTTATTTTATTAATTTAGATAAAACCATTTCTACTGAAGGAAGAGGCATTTTGTTAGAGCTGCCCAAACACAGCTACACCAAAAATCTGTAGCTGAAGTAACTGGTTTTAGTTACTAAGTTTCTTTTTTTTTTCTTTTCTTAAAAATCAAATTATTCAAATTAAGGGCTGCATTGATTTTACTTGACTGCAATTGCAGTATTTCCTAAGATGAGGCAAAACTGTGGGAGAAAAAAAGTGAGAGGCTCATCAGGAGATGAATGTGAAAAGAAGTGGGTATTAAATTCGTCTTTTTCTATTCTGTTTTCCACTGATTATAAATTACTTTTCAATCAACTCAAATACTCCTGCTATGCCATATAATGAAAAGAAAGACCAAATTTTACAGAAAAGAATATTCTGCTGATAGAAGGATTCAGATTTATGTTCAGTAATTCTCTTTTTTTTTTTTTCTCAAATGTTTAATGTAAATCCATAGGACTTCTGTGCTGTAAGGCTTTCAAGGTAGGGTGCTGCAAAAAGAAAAAATTGAAGGCATTATGGATGGGATTCAGCAATTTCTGATGTATTCTCTTCTGAGGTTCATTTTACTTTAAGTCAGATTTATTCTGGAAGCTACTCCTGACAAAAAACTGCAGATGCAGAATAAAAACCCCAGCTGTATGTAGGTATTGCTACAGCCATATACACGTAAGCCATAGTCACTCAGAAAGGTACCTTTAACTAGTTTTGTGTAAATGCTATCTTGCTGCTTTGTGGTGGCCTAAAGTCAAAAAGAATATTAAGTAGAGATCTTCAATTAATATCCTTTAATAAATATTTCTTAACAAACAGAAATCATCACTAAGTTGTTGTAGAAATCAATGGTGCACCCACTATTTCCCCAATTGGAAAAGGGATGCAGCAAAGCTAGAAATGATGCAAAGGAAGAAGAAGATGATCAGAGGGACGGAGCATCTACCTTGTCAGGACAGATTAAATAGTGGCTGTTGATTAACCACAACGGGCAGCTCAGCTGTGCACAAGTGTTTGTTCACACTCCCCCAGTGGGAAGAGGGACATAAACAGAAGAGTAGAAGTGGGAAAACTCATGGGTTGATATAAAGACAATTTAATAGGTAAAGCCAAAGCTGCACACACAAGCAAAGCAAAACAAGGAACCCACTCACCTCTCTCCATTGGCAGGCAGGTGTTCAGCCATCTCCAGGACAGCAAGGCTCCATCACGTGTAGTGGTGACTGGGCAGACAAATGCCATTAGTCCAAAGATCCCCTTTCCTCCTTCCTCCTCCAACTTTTATTGCTGGGTGTGACATACTATGGTATGTGGTATCCCTTTGGTCAGTTAGGGTCAGCTGTCTCAGATGTGTCCCTTCCTAACTTCTTGTGCTCCCCTGTCTTACTCACTGGTGGGGGGAGAAGCAGAGGAGGCCTTGACACTGTGTAAGCGCTGCTCAGTAACAGCTAAAACATCAGTGCTTATCATTAATGTTTTGGTCACAAAACCAAAACAGGACCCTGTGGGCTGCTATGAAGAAAATTAACTGCCCCAGCCAAAACCACGAAACCCGGACAATATCCTAACACTTCCTGGTTTAGAAGATTGATTGATGACTGCAGAGAGGTACCCTAGAGTCAGCTCACAAGTGGGGCAACAAGGGAATCATTATTCACAACTTCTTATAATATAAAACTTAAGGGAAATCTAATTGAATTATTACATTACAGTGTTAAAAAAAATTACTTTTTCAGACAGTGAGTAGTGAAACTGTAGTACTCAGACTTTGAGGTTGCCATGCTAGTCAAATAGATATAATTGTGTTCAATCCAATTCATGGAGAACAAACCTAACAGTGAATATTAAGCAGAAAGCAGTTGCTGGATGCAACTTTTGACTTCAGATATTCCCAGGCTACTATAAACATCAAGCTGGGAGAACACATGTAGGTAAGAATCATTTAATGAAGTTTTCTTCCCACCACTTTTCTTCCTGCATCCACCACAAATTACAGCCAGGGACAGACTAATCATCTGGGTTTATTGCTGGATTGACGTACTATGGCATTTACGTCCTTATTCTCCAAGACGTTATTCACAGGTGAACACAAACCAGGGCTGAGGAAGTGAAAACAGTCAGGCCTAATTTGACCCAGTATGGCTGCAGCAATCTCTAAACGAGGTCTAAGACATTAGCAAGTTCAGTTCACATTGCACATAAATGACATAATTATGAAAAGGCTAAAAATGCATCTGTAAAAATAAAGCTCTTTGGGGATGTGAATTAGACAGTGTCACCTTGGCAAGAGATGTTTAGAAGAATGGAAAAAACTCTCAACATTATCCACACATTTATATAAGCAGTAACCGCAGTTTATGGGCGGATGTTATCATAACCTATGCTCACAATCAGTTTGCTGTTCTCTGCAATTGCCAGGGCAAAACATTTCTGCAAGAACATAAAGATAATGGGACAGTTAAATTTAGTTGACTATTTTAATCTTAAAATTCTGCCTCTAAACACATGTAATTGATAGTATATGAATGAGTCATGGAAACTTGACTTTTATGAAGAAAATTACTAATGTTCAATTCTGGCTTTTCTCATTACTTTTTATATTACTAGTTTCCTTCCAGTATGCAGTTTAGTGATCATTGATCCACAACATTTATAGGCATTTAAATGTACTTCAGATGCCAAATAGCGTGGCTCCTGCTATTTCAAAATGCCCATGAGCTTCCAAGCTATTCTACTTCCATATTTGTTCTTTATGAGCAGGTCATTACTTACCAAGATTTTAATGATGAACTGCTGCTTTCCTCAGGCTGAAATACATCTCTTTCACAGAGAGCTTGCCAAGTCCTCTGCACTGTGTTTCCAGTCCAACACAAGTGGGAAGATCACCTATGACCAGAAGAAAAAAGGCACTGAGACCAGAAGGGCAAAGGAAGTTCTGGGCAATGCATGAAAGATACATTGATGAGCTCAAACACGAGTTGATGATGTGTTGTTTTGTAGTTTCTCCCACTCTGTCCTGCCAAGATGCACTGTCCTGGAGAATCATGCTAGGTGCATACTTACACATGCTTTTGACTTTGCTGTTTTTGGAAACAGGTGGAGCTCTGTATATTTTCCAGTTGAAGAAAGAAGAAAAGGAGGACAAATTGACATTAAAATATTATTTCAATTTACTTTTAAAATGATAACCTGAACTTTCAAAAACAATGATGACTGTGCTCAAGCTGCACTCAGCCAGCAAATCATTTGAGTATGCTTGAATGCCAGGACACCCGCATGGGACAGCCAGGAGGGCTGGTAGATAAAATGAGAGACCTTGTGTGGAAATGAGCCAGCCACAGCCAGTGGGACTAGTCATAATATTGTCACAGGACCCTGAAAAGCCCCAAACTGGATGGAAGTAGGGAAAGCCATGGAAGCTGTTATCAATTCATCTATTCACATAATTTTTGAGACCCCCTCCTCTTCAGTTTTGTAGCATATGCGGAATGTCACTCATGGCTCTTCACCACATGACATATCTGGTATGCAGCTCATAAGGTCAGAAGCATTGACACACTTACAGTATTCCAGCAAAATACTCCCATTCCCACCTCTGCATGGGAACTGGTAAATCAACTCTGACCTCATTTGGAGTTAGAGACTTTAAAAATGGCTGGAAAAGAAACTCAAATGCATTTCTACTCCAACAGTTATCAGCATGTAGCCATACATTTTTCTGAGAATCAGCTTTGAAGATATGCATTAAATCGAGTAGTGTTACTTGAATGGGATGCAAAGCTTTAAAACACTTCTTTATTTTTCTCTCTTTTTTTTTTTTTTAATAATGAAAAAGTAACTTCAGAATTTGAATAAATAGAAAATGGAAGGAAATGAAATATGAGTTTGCCACAGCTAACTCTGCTGGAAAAAACAATACCTTGTTTGGTATAGCTGATCTCTTAGGCTAAAAGAGTGATATATGTATTTGAATTAGTGCAAAACATTTGTCATGAGACTGCCTAAAAATGTGAATTGGCAGAGAAGATGAGGATTACTATAAGCAGTGTATAAAAAAAGCTGAATGGCAGGAAATCCTATTTAGGGTGGAAGGAGATTTTGGAAGAATTCTTCAGAAGTCAGTCTCGAGACTAATCTTATTTAACTGTAATTATGAATTAATAAGGACTTGGTCCAGAAATGTATGAATTTAGTAATGAAACCTGCTGATGACACGAAGTCAGGAAAAATCATCCTTACAGAGCGACATGTTGTGTAAAGAAAATGCCATTATGTGGGACTTAATGGTCAGAATGTTAGAAATAGGATTAAACATGGGAGATGGAAACCCATTGAGCGAAGAGCTGCTGTTATAGACTTTGGATATGAATGAAAATGCCATCCTTGGAAGTTCCAAGTCTTGGCTAAAGCTAAAGCTGTCATCATCTGGAGTGATAACAAGTTTCCCCTGAGAGGAGGATTGGAGGCTTTCTATTTTTCTATGAGAATGAATGAGAGGATGAAAGACTGGTGTATTAGTCACATCATTGACAAAGAACTGCCATTGCTACTCTGAGAAAAAACTTGCAGAAGGTGCTTGGTAATGTATTTCCTGTAGAAATAAGAAGTGATTTGAGAAAATGTAGATTTCCACATGGGATGCTTTATATACCTGTAGTAACCTCTTCTCAGGAAAGATTAATTTTAACTTAAAAAGTTGCTAAAGGAGCAGGATAGGACTATGAGTTAGACAGGATTTGGGACGCAGCTGCCTAGACGTTTTGATTTTAAGAAGTGCATCTCAAAAAACAGAACATTTGTGGGGTTTTTAAACATAAAATCAAGCTTTAGTGGAAAATTATCTAGATCAGTTTACATCTGCAAAAATAAGCAAGATAGAAGTTAAAGGTCAATAAACCTAATATAGAGATAATTCTGGGGTGGCTGCAGTCTGGACTGCAGGATACACCTCAGTGTTATGGTCTTTTTCCAAAGTTCTGAATAACATAGTATTGGAGAGATTCCATCATGCTGATACTCTGATAGCAGGTAAGGAGGGAACAGAGGGTAAGAATTTTCATCTCTCAATCACATTGCACAGACCATCTATCCCCCCGAATGATTTCACAGGAATAGCCCAGGACAGTCTACAAAGATTTTAGTAAATTAGCACATATTTCTTGAAAAGGAGAAAATTGGCAGACAAATGGCTGTCATCCAGAAAAGGATTCTGATGGCAGTAATGACAACATGCTTCATTTTAATACACTTCACATGCAATCCTGCAACATGTCAATTTAAAACTTTCAAGAATGTCCATTTTTGAAATTTCTGTGTTCCCTTTTCCTTATGGTGTCAAGCCAGCCTGTCTGCTGGCAAATTTGAGACTTGTCTCCATGCATGCTTTCACCAAAATTTCTTAAATCCACCCCAAAACCATACCCATAATCCATTTTGAATTAAAACTTTGGTGGAGGAGGAAGCTGTTTCAGAGCACAAGATGTGATTCAAAACTAGTCAAGTCTAAGGAAAGAGAATTCATAGATAAATAGCAGGACTGGGATTCAGAGGGTCTGGACTATATCCTGGACTTCCTCACACTTCCTGTATGAACTAAGCATATCTGAATTATTCATTTTTCCTCCTAGGACAAATGTGATTAGTGCTATCAGGCTAATAAATTGGGAGAATTTAGTAGTTGATATTTTTTCAAGCACTTTGATGCACTTGTTTGAGACAGTATAGAGCTGCAAAAGATTAATGTAAATTGTGTTTCATCACTGTGCATTACAGGGTATCTACACCTGGAACAACTTCTGTGTCTTGGTAGGAATCTAAATTATTCATGCACTACAGATTTTAAACATGAAATATTGGCGTAATCTTATCTTTCTCTTGATATAATTGATTTTTATTTTTCTCTTCTTTCATTCTTCTGTCCTTTTTCTTCAAGCTACTAAAATTTCTCTACATTCGTACCTTACCAAGTGCTCCTGCTGTAAGAAAACTCAGCTTGTGGCTCCTCTGAAAGGCCACAGGTAGGATTGTATACTACTCCCATACATGGGTGCATGTGACAATTCTTTCTTTCTGCTTTAAACAGCCTCTGACCCCTTTTTCCAACCTCCATTCCTTTGCCTACACCAACTCTCTGTGCCAAATTAATCATTTGCTGGGCAGCATTATGAAACAGAACTAGGAACTGCTCTAAACCAAAAAGAACTGTATCTCACAGGGTGATTTTCTTTTGGGGAAAGGCGTGAACAAAGGCAGAATCATGCTTTAACAAGGTATCAGAAAGAGAAAGTCAGAAGAATTAGCAGCACACCTCATGTCTGTGCTAAAATACTGTGATTCCCTTCCCTTGCCTGCTGGACCAGTAACTTGAAGATTGCTCTGCACCAGCTCTCTGCTGCTGGTTTCCAGGAGAGAGACAGACGCCAACCCTTAGTTCTCAGCTCCACTCCTGTAAAACAAATCTAACAAATAATGTGAAGTGACATCCCCTGCAGTATCATAAACAAAATACTTTGACTACTTAATTAACTGCCTGATCACAGTCTTGCTGCTTTCCAACAAAACCACTTCAATTGCTCTTTCCAGCTCCATATAGAGGTAATCTGCATTTACTTACCTACACAACATCACTCAGAGCTGGCACTACACGGGGTATGCTGCATTATTTAGATTCTGGATGTCACCCTCAGAAAAAAATACTGGAAGCTGAAACCCATAAAGACTGCCAATATACCCTGAATGTATTCATGAACAGATTATGATATGAATGGAATGGGGTCTTAAACACTATGTATTAGGGAAAGTGACATTAGTACAATTAAGTAGCTTTGTTCCAGTTTCACCACCTGTGATATCATTAGTTCTTTTTACAGCCTCAGAGGGAGAAAGCAGCTTGAATATGGCACAAAATGTGCTTTGAAAATTATTCATATGATGATGCAGAAAGTTTTACTAGAGCATTTTCAAAAGGACAACAGATGAAAGCATAAATATGTAAAGTATAAAGTGGGCAATGTTACACAATTTCAAGAAGAAAATTTTCCTTACTGGAAAAAGAAGCATCATAAGGTGTTTCCTTGCCACAGCAAGAAAAAAGGAAGCAAAGTTTTATAATGGACAAATGGGCACAAGAAACCTTTCTAGCTTGTGTGAGCATAGGAAAATTCTGACTTTTGGATCCTGTCCTCAAAGAGGCAGAAAAGCAAGGGAAGGCAGGAAGAAGCTGCTGCTTTTGACAATTTTAAACTTCATCTTGACATCACAGAGTTAATTCCACCTTCATTGAAAGTAATTAAGGAAGGGCTTTATTATCAAATAAAGTCTGCTGATATTTTGCAGTTTTATCTGTTCCTGCAGATATGTAAGGTTTTTGAAACAGCAGAGTCTGAGAAATCTGATGGGTGATGAAGCTTTCCATTCCTCTGGGAGTGAAAATACTGAAAAAAAATCATTGGTACATTGCAGTGTTTTCATCTGTGTAAGCAGCCTGGAAATTGTTATCTTAAGGGTTGGGGAAGGGAAAGAAACATCTTCCAGTCATCTGCAACAGCAAGAAAACCTCTTGGTGTGCAGCAGAGCAGCATGAGAGCAACACAGAGCAATGGTTGAGCCCAGAGGCTAGGAGCCAATAAGGAACTGCAGTGACTTATTTTGGAAACTTTCGACTAGTGGAAGTATTGTAATATATAGCATGGAAACACCGCCCATTAAAAATGCACTGGCCACCTCAACAGGCATAGCTGAAAAAGTGGGGTGGTAGTGGAAAAAAGTAACTTCTGAAGGAGTGCTACAGAGCAGTTAAAATGTGAGATAGGGAGCTGGGTGTTGCATGTGTGATCACTTTGGATTAGGATGAAACCAAGCAGAGGTTGTTCAGTAACAATGTTTAGATGTGTTTTTCCTGAAGCATTTGGTATAGGTGACTGTAAGATCATTGATTTGATCTAGTATGCCATGCTGTACTATTTATGATATATCAATACATTCAGAAATGTTAGTAGATTGGTAAACAAAACTCCTCTTGAAAACTAGTGGACATGTACACAATACCACAATACTCAGTTTATAACAGACAGTTGCAGTCTTGATCATTGTTTTATATCAATTATTTCCCTTTGCAGGAACAACTCATAGAATCCAGTTGAATGATTTGTGGAGTAAAATGTAGTTTGAAGTAAGTTTATGAGACACTGACACTACAAAGAAAAATAGAAATTCAGTCCTCAGTTATAAGTCCACATAGCTGTCTGTTCCTGGAACACTGATTTTACCTGTAGGCAGGTCTTCATCATAGAGTATTCACAGTATTGTAAAAGAATAAACAGCATCCCAGGGTCCTGGGGAAGTGCAAAAGATGAGTTACAAACATGCTATAGGATAGGTAAGTATTGGTAAATGATTCTTAAGATCATATATAATTTACATAATTTAAATCTTAAAGAATAAATATGGGAAGAACACTCACTGTTTCTCTAAACTGTTTTTCATCAGTAAACCCCCAGACAAGCTCTGTTGACTATGTAGGACTTAAGTATAGGTTTAAGGCTTGAAATCATAGAATCATAGAATGGTTTGGGTTGGAAGGGACCGTAATGATCATCCAGCTCCAACCCCCTGCCATGGGCAGGGACACCTCCTGCTAGACCAGGTTGATCACAGTCCTATCCAGTCTGGACCTGACTACTTCCAGTGAAGGGGCATCCAAAACCTCCCTGGGCTACCTCATCACCATCACAGTACTGAATTTCTTTGTAGTATCTAATCTAAATCTAACCTCTTTTAGTCTGAAACCATTATCCCTCATCCTATCACTACACTCTCTGATAAGGAGTCACTCTTCAGCCTTCCTGGAAGAAGGATCCCCTAGCATAGTTTCTAGGAGGATCTGCTGCATGATCTTGCTGGGCACAGAGGTGAGACTGACTGGCTGTAGTGTACTCAGCTAGATACTTGGATGGGCTTGAGAGAATGGTCCTCTGTAGGAGATGGGCAGCCATTCCTAGCTGGTACCTTACTGTCACTTGCACAACCTCAGCAGCTTCAGTAGAACAGAAGTTGAAAATTTCAATAAACATATCCAGATGCTTTTTGTTGCTTTTGTTTTTAGTTTTTAGTTCATTGCAGAAGTGGAAACATCATGCAGAAACATCATGCAGAAGACTTATTTTAGAGCAGCAATTATTTTCCTGCAATACCAGGACATCTGTGGATCCCACTGGAGAAAGGGCTGTACACAAAAGATAGGGTTTTCACCAGCTACAGCTTGTGGAAAAAAAGCCTTCCTTGATGGGATTTCTGTCCTATGAAGGTTGTTTAGTCCCTGTTGCTGCAGGAAATGAAGAACAGATTAAATTAATGTAATGTATAGCAGATATATAGTTGAAGTTGGGAGAGGCAATAGGTTACGTGCAGGAGGTTGACTCTGCATATCTGAAATTAATAGCTTTACGAAGGCAGATGGCAAACTTATAAGCTGTATTAATAAAGAAACAAAATGTTAACTATTCATAAGTAGAAAGCTGAAGAGCAAACTAATTAGTCATCATCAAAAACTGGCATTTTGCTTAGCTCTTTCTGAGCCATACTTTGATGGCTACTGGGATCGTACCATTAGTGAACCATTTGCAATTAAACAGGTACAACCTGGACACTAGTGAAAGAGTGAAACGCAAAATTATTGTGTTTTGGTTTGGGAGAATGGAAGAATAAAACCATGCTGGGTCCAGAAAAAATCTCCAGTATAACGGAAACGCTTCAAGCCTTATGAAAGCTTAGAGAATGGTATTCTTCCATTACTGATTTTGGCTTTGGGAATCACAGCAAACACAATCCTTCAGCTGACATAGTTAATACCACAGTGTTTAAGTTTGGTGATGAGACCGAGAATCATGGTTTATATTAAATGTCTCCCAAATGTATTACCCTATTTGTTAGTTGGTGTTAAAATGCTTTCTTGATCCGGTGGTGTGAAAGGCTTTTGTCTTTTCTGTCAGCAGTTGAATCAGAGTTGGAATCACAGTATTATAGAATGGTTTGGGTCAGAAGGGACCTTTAAATTTCACCTGGTCCAACCCCCTGCAGTGAGCAGTGACATCTTCAACTACATCAGGTTGTTTAGAGCCCTGTCCAACCTGACTTTGAATGTTTCCAGGGATGGAACATCTACCACCTCTCTGGGCAACCTGGGCCAGGGTCTCATCATCCTCATTGTAAAAAAAAAATTCTTCCTTACACCTAGTCTAGATCTAACTTCTTTTAGTTTAAAACCATTACCACTTGACCTGTCACAACACGTTACTAAAAAGTCTGTCCCCATCTTTCTTATAAGCCCCCTTTAAGTACCGAAAGGCTGCAGTAAGGTCTTCCCAGAACCTTCTCTTCTCCAGTCTGAACAACTCCAACTCTATTTTTACTCAGAAATTTTTCATTTTGTCATATGTAGAGAGGCAAAAAATGGACTTCATGTAAACTTTCCATTTAGGAGGAGAGAAAATATGGACCATCAGTTGATAGGTGGCTTGTACCTGAATACCTCAGCTTTTCATCCTGTATAACTTAGTGTTACATGCAGTGCACATTTCTGAAAATTTAGCTTCTAGTTTAGTTTCCTACATATTCAATAGAATTTTTTTTTGCAAAAGCATTCACAGTTCCTCAAGAAAATAGTCCCCTGGGAGTTACTGACTCAAATGGGATCTTCATCGAAGTTCCTGACTTCCTATCACACCCTTTTTCCACCCACCTCATACTACATGCATCCCCTAACCCAAGTTTCGCTTCACTCTTCCATCTTCCCAGAGTATAATCATATTTCCACAAAGTAAGATTCTGTTTTGGCCTCATTTTATTCCCCAACTTCACATCCCTTTTTAATTTATCATTCTGCGTTAATCTGAATTTGTAACATATACTAAAGAAGTTGACTGCAAGTTAATTGTGAAGGTCAGAAGCTGCTTTCCACTCTGAGCCAACCAAATATTTCAGTATCCAGATTGTCCAAAGAAACCGCTGTTTTTCAAACCCGATGACATATTGCATGAGGAAAGTTAAAACCACTCAAAAACATTGCTAAATCCTGAGATGAATAATTACAACTCAGAGGAAGTAAACTATTCAGCCCAGACATTTGGAGAACATATATAGAAGTACATTTGTACTATTCATGGATCAGTATATGAATAGGTAATTGGAAGAACTTTTCTAGGCTATAGACGAATGCAGAGCACAAAAGAGGGAGATAAACTTCGACTGAAAACCCCTTTATAGCAGTCATATTTTCTTCCAAAGTATCTACGTCAATGGCAGTTTCTGTTCATCCAGGAACAAAGGAGCCATGTCAGCCTGAATCTGCAGCTGAAACAAACAACTGAAATAGCATTAATAGAGAGTTTTATGATAGCAATTGACAAAGGATCAAACCCTAATGATTTCTGTGATTCATTTACGTGTTTAAATGCTCAGATGTGGAAACATTTATAGCTTTTTTCTAACTTTTCCTATTTCTTACCAAAATTTTGGACACATTAATTCAGTTAAGATCCCATAGTCAGTATGGGAGTGTAGGAAATGTAAGTGCATGGGTCATGAGGTCTAATTCCCTGCTGTTTTAGACTCATACCATATTACTTTCTCTAAGCTATAGAAACAGGAATCTAAAAGTGGAATTTTCCTGAGATGCCATGGAGAGCAAAACCTCACTCCCATGGTGATTATAAACAACTTTCTAACTTCCAGCCTCAGTTTATGCAATGCCAGTCAATATTTCATTTGGGGTGAAAATTTACATATGTAACAGAACCATAAAATTCTCCTTCTGCTAATACTTGTGCATCCAAGAACAGCTGTTACTCAACATTGATCCTTTTAAATAAAACTCACCTTCTCCTCATTAAGCTGTTTCAAAGCATTGCTATAAACTCAGTATTTCACTGCTGTGAAGCCAGAGAAGGTTTTAAGTATCTTTCTACTGTGTGTCATGGGAGTGGGAGAACAGAACTAGTGATCACCTGGGCTAAATTAAGATTTAGATTTCAAAAGCAGATGAAAGAAGGGGAACATTTCAGCGTATCTGTAGCACAGCCCTGTCAGACTGCCAGTGAGAGGGAGATGTGTGTGTGAGGGGCAGGGCTTGCTGAACTCACTGCGGGGACACAGGTCTCCTTGCTGAAGCCCCTCACAGGCATCAGGCGGGTCCTTAGTGCAGCCCTCCCTTGGGGCAGGATGTGAGCTATCCCAGTGCTCAGTCTGGATTTTTGGCTCTGCATTCAGCCAAAAAGGGGATTTATAAATAGAACACTTAACTGAGATGTTAAAGTTAGATAGAAATGAGCTGGGCCTAAATGACAAAAAAACAGTATTGCCTGTGTCTTCCAAGCTGGGGTCAAGTCATATTTGGGGCATGAGGAACTATACCCTGAGCAAGGTATATGCTGGGCTTTTAAAGGATATTTTTTAAAGTTATCAATATTAATTCTGTATGTTACAAGAGAAAATGGTACTTTCAAGTGTCTGAATTGATAAATTATTGTCCTAATCTAAGAACAGGATGTTATGGTCTTTATAGGCAAAAGGAAAATGATTCTTTAAAGATGTTGGATATTGGAGGGAAATAGTGTTTTTCTTCATGTTTTTATTATTGAGTAATAAGGTCAAGTTAATTGTTTTTTAAAACAGGCCATATGTTTTAGGTACTTATCCAAATAACAGAAGCTAGAATCTGCAGGAATGATTAAATTGTCCAATTCATCACCTGGCTATAACACAATCAATCCTCCACAGCACAATTTTCTTTATTACTCAGATTATGTGTTTTAATTTTCAAACTTCTTCTCCTGAGCACAGCTCTGTATAACAACACATCCCCTAGTAGTCAGGATCTATTATTAATTATATTGTTATAAATTTGCTTACTGATTCCCTCATTATTTGCAGGGGGGGTTGTCATATCCTGCAGAGACCGGCAGCCAAAGCCCAAAGCACTAATTAAGAGCAGGTGAAAAATCCAAGCAGGAAAGGCGGGATGAGCAGCGGCTGAGGGCTATTGCTAAATAAAGCCTTTCTGAACAGAGAATTCCACAGCTTAACAGGATTGGGTTGAGAAGCAGTCTCAATTACAAAGGCACAAGCTCAGAAATACAGAAGGGCTTCAACATAAAGCACAGCTCTTCATTTTGATTTCTTTTGTCTTCCAAATCAAATATTCTTATTTAATTGACTATCCTAGGGCACTGGCTATATTCTGTAGGATATTACTAGAAAAATACTGGGTTTCTGGTGTGAAAAATGTATAACTAGTTAACAATATAAACTTCCTTATTAAATGGTTCAGCCTAAATTGCATGTGAACTAGCTCACAATATATCCCAGACTATGTTGTTAAGGAAAGATGAGTGTATTCAAATGCAGTCAAATATCAATAATAGAACTTAATTAATAGAAAACATTTTATTTTATTCAGTTGGACACATAGAGGCTGATTATTTGGCACTTTGCATTAATTCAAGGGCATTGTGCAGTTCAGAGAATACCCTCTGCAAACTGGAATGACCTCTGTCCTACCACAAAGTCACTGTGGTAAAATCCACCACCAAACTACATGGAGAACACAGCATTGCAGGGTCAGGCTACAGGCTACACACTGTACAGCAGACGGCAGCTTGCAGCATAGAGTGCTGCTTTTCTTCAACACAGACTCTCAGGCCTCTCATCGAGTGCCCAGGTCCTCCGCATGGTCTGTGTTAATCCCCTTGCAGAATGTCACTCCGTCATCAGCCCTAAAGCAGCTCGCCTGCAGATGTCAAGGTGATCTGGTGTGGGGCCACTCAGTTAGCAGTGGGTGAAAGAGGACATGCATGTGGGCAAGGACACTGAAGTATTCTGCAGTAAAATAAATGATTGCAAAAGAGTTCACACTGATACGCACCTCATGCAGGCACACAGATGAGGTGGGAGGGGACAAGAGCTCTGGTCTCTCAAAGGACCAGAAGATGTCCTCTTGGTGATGTAGTTTCTGTGGTACATATAGGTACATATAGAAGGGATTGGATTCTCTTGGCCAACAAAGAGACACTCTATCCTTTGTCCCTGCTTACTGTTGCTGCCAGGGGGAGATACACTGCACCATGAGGTGCTACCTCCTCCTCCACCTGTACTCAGCTCCCTCACTGGCCCCACTAGCAACACAGCACTGCCATTCTCACTCCAGTGTTTCTTCCCTGTGCCTGTTCCCATGGCAGAAGCAGCCTCAGCATTTTGCTTTCTGTGCAATACAATTCAGTTCTAATTACACTGTTGAGAAGCCCTGAGGTACCAAGGCAGAAGGACCATTTTCAGTTTTGAAAATCCGATTGTGAGTACATCTAATTTCTTGAAAAATATAAATTAGATGTTTATAGAATCATAGAATGGTTTCGGTTGGAGGAGACCTTTCAGATCATCAGGTACAGCCATCAGCCCAGCACTGCCAGGTCACCACTAAACCATGTCCCTAAGCATCACATCTACATATCTTTTAAATATCTCCAGCAATGGTGACGCCACCACATCCCTGGGCAGTCTGTTCCAGTGTTTGACAACCCTTTCTGTGACAAAATTTTTCCCATTATCCAATCTACACCCCCCCTAATAAGAATATGATATGAATAGATACATATCTTTTAGGGAAGAAATACATGATATATGGTGTTCCCTCTACAGAAAAGGATTCATAGCTTTCCTTTGTTCTAGCTCCATTATACTGTACTTCTGACAGATAGCTGGACAATGAATTTAAACAAGATGTAGTAAGTACAAAATAGATGTTTGCCACAGAGGTGCTGACAGACACAACACATGGGATCACGGCTCTGATCTATGTTTGTACCGTTCTAAACCCCTGCAAGCACATACAGGTTCCATGAAGCTACATATTCCTCGGTGGAGTACCTCACCTGGGAGCTGGTTTTCCTTAACATGCATGTCTTACATCTGTAGTTGACTCAAAAAGTGAAATATTAACTTAGTCACATCCTTCAGCATGGCCCTGACCCACTGAATCAGTACAAAAATCACAACAGTTTACACTTTTTTTTAAAATATAAACTCACAATTTCTGTGCAAAACTTTTAAAATTTTTATTCTCTGATTCCTCTTCAGTCCATTATGGTGTTATTAACTATTACCTCTAATAGCATAAAGATGTAAACGCTTTTTTGTTCACAGCTTTATATATAACATATCTCAGAGAAGGCTGTTAGGTATGTGACATTAAAAACTGAAAACAGAAAGAACAAAAAAGCAAAACCAGAAGAAAGGTATAGTGAACTACAGTATGAAAAGGAGACCTATTTACACACATTAATCTATACAACATCGTAGTCTGTACATTTGTAAAAAATAATCACATTCATTTACATAATCATTAATTTTTACTGTATTCGACAGATAAAAAATTATCCATAAAGACAACAAAAGAGAATTTCAAAGCAGTACTCACACTAATGTGCCAGGAAAAAAAGCTGCAGGTTACCATACTTGTTACAGTGCTCTGGGAAATAAAAGATGTTGGGACATTTCAGTCACTGGTTTATCTGACAATGGAAATGTTACTGACTTAGATTTAACTACATACTGTTATCATTGGGCAGAACCAGGCTCACACAGAGTGGTTGAACTACATCACAGAACGCTCTTTTTAAATGTTGTCCTGATGTACTCCCGTGACACACATTTTAGAACATATTCTGATTTTTTTCCATCCACAGAATAGCACTGCATACTAACTTCTGCTATTTGGTTATGTCAGGGTAGTAATGACAGCCCACAGCTTCCACAGGCACTCATGGCAACATGAAGGTACTTTTGTTAGCAAAAGTTTTTCCTGTATGCACAGGAATCCACAGACAGCAATTGCTCGGACAATAACCTTCTATACATAGCAGCTTTCTTGGCAGGTAGTTTGTTCATTCTTCATTTTTATCAGACCTATTTAATGCTTGATTTTCCATTAAAGATGTCTGAAAAACTGCTGTAGTAAGTGAGCTTGGACTTTATTCATAAACACTTTGCTGAAATCAACAAATTCACAGTCAACAGATGTTTTTAGAACTCACAAAAATAGGAGAAAAATAATGCAAATTACTCATTTTAGTCCCTGCACATGGAGTGTGAGACACGTGCGCTTGGTAATGTCTTATTTCATAAAACCATCCCACAGAGATTCTCTGGTTTGCTGAGGGTCTGTGCCTTTTGCTTTTCCCTTCATCCTGTTAAAAGCAGAGGGAAGCCTGCCTGGGGTGAATCAGGATAGCAGCAGATGCTACTGAGTGGGGCAGGCTGCCTCCAGCTTGACTGTAAAAGGCTTTTTGCAATGCTTGCAGCCACCAGTTAGTTACTGTCTCTACAGTTCCAACGTGTGCTTAAACTGGGAAGTTCCTCAGCTGGCTACCTGCAGCACCCATCACCATGTTGTTCAGGTGCCATCGGCATGGAGTGCATGGAATAATTACTTAAATACATGTGAAATTCTTGACTTTTCATGAAAGCCACCACTGCTTTCAATGGCTAAAACAGTGTACTCCATATTCCTAAGGTTATTTTGCAAAGCACATTAATGAATCTGACCCAAGACACCAAGGTCGATACATTTTTTAAAAGTACTAGTTTATATGACAAAAACACATGCCAGCAGTAATCTCCTGGTCAGTAGCCAGTTCCTGGTCAGTTACAGTTATATGTAAGGTCAAAGATTTCAAAGGTACGACCGGGTGTGCTGCAAGTGGAGTGAGAAATTTGGTCAGTGATGTGTCATGTCTCCTCCTGAAGGATGAGATCCTGAAATACTTTCTTTGCTTCTGTTGGCCAAAGTCATTATGAATGGAATGAAGCACAGAAGAGAATAAGGAAAAGTATTTGAGAAAATGCCTCACTGTCAGAATTTTAAATATTTGACACACTTAGTTACTCAGAGGGAAATCCAAGTCAAAAAAACTTCACAAAAAGAAAAATTCTAGCAGTATAAAGCACTTTGTTTCAGCATATGACCCCTCTACAAAAGACAAAAAGCAGAACACCGAACCCAAAATAAGAAGCAATTGTTGATAACTGAAGCCAGGCAAATCACAACAGGACATAAGGCCGTTGGCTTTATCAGAGAAGGCAGTCAACCACAGGGACACCTTACCACATGAACTGAGGGATCCTCCACTGCCTCAACTTTTGAATCACCCTGCACATTTCTTGAAGGACAACATTGGCCAACCCATGTTACCTGGCTTAAAAAAAGAGAATCTGGGTAATATCAGCCAGATAACTGAACAGCCTCTTCTGGAGAGATTTATCTTACCTAATTTTAGATGTAGAGTGAGAAATCAAAGTACTAGCCAGCTACCCTGGGCTCATTTTATAGTAAGTATAGAGAAAAAGGCAATTCAGCTTACCTATCTTAGATGCCCAGCTGAACATAGGATGGATTATCTTCAACTAGTGCCCATTTCTCTGTGATGACTGTAGAGGGCACTTAAAAGGAGTCTTTAGCTCAGAGATATCCAGCTTTTAGAAACCGAACTAGGGCAGATGAATTTCATCTGAGTTTATCAAGCACCTAGCTGGAATCAACTATGCAGAGGACATGTAAAATCAACTCTCATTATATAGATTTTGATGATGTTTAGCCACTGGAGAGTAATCTGTCACCATGTCCCTCAGGCAGCAGCAGCAGGTAATGCTGATAAAAATCACTCAGAATGAATGGTGCCACTCTGGCATCTCCAAGGGAAGTGAAACACAATTAACAGCACCATGAGAGTGAATTTTATTTCCATTCTTGTTCAGTAAGGGCCCTGATGCTACCAAAGGGAGAAATGCAGTAAAAGAGTAAAGGAAGGAGCATTATGTGACAAGGCTGTGCTGGGAAAGCATACCCTTGTCTTGCTACCTCTACCTCCATCCCTGATGCTGCTAGGACTGAGTGAGAGCTTGGTTTAGGGATGACAGAAGGACAAATGTTTTCTTGAACTGTGCTTTTGACTCTTAGAGCCACCACAGCTCAGAGAAGGAGTGTTTAACTCCGCACCCCCTGGGCAAAATGCAATGAAAGACAAAGCCAGGAGAAGCTATCTCATTTCTGGGTGTCATAAATATGCAAAACATTGATCAGGTACTAGATTTTTCAAACTGCTTGCAGCTTTAACGTACAATTTAATATATGTATTTTTGTAAAGAAAGGCAGTTGATAGTCAGACAGGTGATGAGGGGGTTAATGCTGTAATTTTGCATAGAATTATTTTGAAAACATAACTTTCTTGAAGCAAAAAAAAAAGTGAGCACAGTGCCCTCTGGCCTTTGCTGACGTGCAAATGATTGCACAAAGCATTATGAAGTTAAACTATCTCACAGAAAACATACTTTCTGTATTTATATTCTATGGTTTTTAATAGAGGGATAAGGTTCTAGGAAGTGCTGCACTTCTCACTCATTTGAAAGACAAACATATGCAGCATGTCTCTCCCCTGCATGCCATTCTTCACATGCCCACACAGTCCTTTACAGTGATGCCATCTATGTTGTTCCACTGGTGCAATTTCACCATCTCATACAGCATCACTCCCTACATAAAAGGCAGAATCAAGTCCAAATGTGTCTGCACCCTGTTAAAGGTAACTGTGCCGTTTCATTGCAAGTCAGTATGTTGGGTTTTTTTCTTTAAGCTTTTCTGGTTATAATCCAGGAATCTTTACAATGCAGACTTTCTCCATGTTCACCTAATTAGAACAAAGATATTTATTTCTCAACTACAATGAATTTTAAGCACATATAATTGGTGATGCATCACGCTGAACAGACTGATGGAACTGACTGAAGCCTCCATTTCTACACCAGCATTCTGTCTGTGTGCCAACTCACTCCAAGAATCTCCTTTGAACATAAAGATGAGTATACTTGAATGCTTGTCAATTTTGCATTTCTACCCCATACATTTGGGGAAAAGAGTACATTCTGCACCTTGTATCTCATGCAGCTGAGCAGTCCCAATGTAGCTTCAGCCAAAGAAGCCTGAAGTGCACAGACATGTTTATTTTAGGTGTAGGAGCAGCCCTTAAAGCTCCAATGTATTTTCATGTATTTGCAGTTAAGAGTTTGTTGATAAAGTTGTTCAGAGATACAGGAAAAATACTGAAGTTTAGCAGTGGTTTCTGAGTCTAAAGCTTTTGGGAATATATTTAGTTTAAATACATGTGTAGAACACCCATATCTAGACCCCATGGGACTCACATTGGGCAGCCTGCTTCAGAATCTCCTAGCTACTTCACCAAGTGACAGCAACAAACTGAATGACTTGAGGTGATCAATAGCTTCTTTAAAGTCAAATCTGTTGAAGTACAATTCATCAAGCAATTACTGCTTAGCTCAGATGATTCCTACTGTGCAAAGGTTGGTGTCAGGCAACATTCACAGTTACCCGGCCTACAGTACTCATGTGAACCATGGGGCCCCTTCTATCTTTGGTCTGACGTATCTTTGTATCACTCCAGGGTAATCCCATTAAAATAGTGTTTAACTGATACATGGCTGAATTAAATCAGACCAAGAGGTGTATCAACACTTTGACAGATGCCAACAATATTCCCAGTACTGGTAGTATTTTCAAGAGTGTACATGTATTCCTGCCGAGACGTGTCCTCGCTGCCATTCTTCCCTTTCCCTGGCAATACAACAGACCTTGGATTCTGCTGGCTCCATGGGATCTGTTATCTGAAATATCAGGCTAATTGCTTTTATGCTTCAGAGGTACTCATGCAAATTTATATTATTCCCACTTGCTATTTAGAGTGGACACAGCTAAATGTCACATGAAAAGTAAACATCACTGGGTTTATTTCTTTTAAAGAGTGCAAATGTTCTGTGTTTGTTTATAGAAATCTGTCAGCTCTGCATCTTNCTTCTATTCGTGCCTTTTATGGTAACTTTTAGGGATTCTGATTTTTTTTTTTTTTCTGGAGTTAAAAGCGGGACTCAGACAGATACAGAATATAATTAGGTTAAAAGAATTCACATTATTCCTTAAATGGGATTTGCAAATCCATTGAATTATTCCTTGTTTTAGCTGCCAAGCATGTAGTTCTAGAGACATATTCCAGTGAAAATATTATATAAAAATGATACTTTCAAAGGGTAATATGCTATCCAAAGCTGTTTATCCTATGCCAGACTGCTCTAGCAATAAAGCACCTCTTCAGAACAAAAACTGTTTAATAAAGGATCAGCACAAATCTCTTCAATTTTAAACAGATGAGAACAACTGGTCATTGCAATAGCACTACTGGAAAACGCTCACGTTTTAATCAAAACTACTACAGTAGCCTTTTCTGTGTGGACTGAAAAGGTAGCCCTACTTTCTGCACATAAACATAGAACTAGGCACTTTTGAAAGGAACGCCAGAATTGAAATCAAACACTATAGAAAGTAATGTCTGAAATTTATACAGTTAGCCAAGAAGTGCTGCCTTTTTCCCCTCTCTATAAATAATGTTAATGATTTCCCAGATTAGCACACTAAATTCCCAGTGTGGTTAATTATAATCTTACATTTCTTTATTTTTTATCTAGTTTCCCGTAAGTAGTAAAGAATTTCCTAATCCTTAAGGAAATAAATGTTTCCTTAAGTATAAATAAGGTATAAGAAATTTTCTTGCTTTCCACCTTTTCAACATGTACCAAATCAGTCTGCACTAAACAGGGTGCCATACATACATCTATTCTGTCGACATGCTGGAGGGTAAAGAGACCATTAGAGCAAATGAGTTTTTGAATAGCTCTGCTTAGTAAATGGCAAAAAAATCAGAATTAATATGAATACCATTTAAGAAAACCCAGAAAGCATCTGTGGAGTAGGTGTCTCTGTTAATAACTGGTTAGCTGCACGAACCAATTTCCCAAATACCAACATGTAGAAGAGCAAAGCACTAAACTGTACATTTTATAAAATATCACATCAAGCTGCATAATGAATGATATAACCCACAGTTTTTCATATTTTGGGGGACCTAGCTGATTTATATCATGGTGGTCTCTGTCTGCATAAATGACTGAGCCCTTGAATGCCGGTGGAGCTGAGAAACACTTTCTGAGCCATTCCGAGAAATGGAAGAGCTGTGGAGTCTGTAATCTCTGCCTGCTGTCTGCTTCCAGCACAAGCTCCGCCATTTTCTTTTCAGCTCCCCTTGCACCTGTGTTAAAAAGAAAATGCACAAGATGAGCTGAAAATGATCTTTTATGTGAGGAACTTTTCCATGATTATTGATGGTCAAATGGGGACCTCTAGGAATAGAATCATAGAATGGTTTGGGTTGGTAGGGACTTTTAAAGATCATCTAGTCCAACCCCTCTGCCATAGGCAGGGACACCTCCCACTATGTCATGCTGCTCAAAGCCCCTTCCAGCCTATTCTTGAACACCTCCAGTGATGGAGTATCCACAATTTCAACGTGTTCCAGTGTCACCATCACCCTCATAGAACAAATTTCTTCCTTACATGACACATAAATTCCCCTCTTTCAGTTTAGAACCATTACTGCTTGTCCTGTCACTACAGGCCCTGCTAACAAGACTTCCTCATCTCCCTTATTTGCTCTTTTTATACTGAGAGGCTACAATAAAGGTCTTCCCAGAGCCTTCCGTTCTCCAGGCTCTCTTCACAGAAGAGGTGTTCCAGCCTTCCTTTGGACTCACTCTTACAGGTCCAAATCATTCTTGTACTGACAACAACCACCTCTCTTGGCCTGTTGGCCACACTTTTTTTGACACTGAATGCAATCGGTTTTCTCAGCCGCAAGTGCACACTGACAGCTCATGTCCAATATTTCATCCCCTAGTATCCCCAAGTCCTTCTCTGCCAGAACGCTTTCAATCCCTTCATCCCCCGGTTTGTATTGATATTGGGGACTGCACCAATCCAGGTGCAGGATCTTGCACTTGGCCTTGTTGAACTTCATGAGGTTCACATTTGGATTAGATTTCAAACAGCTGATTTCTCCTGTTGCACAGAAACTACCACATATATAGTCTAATAAACAGGAATGCAAACATCTTCTAAAACAGTTTTACGTATCAGAGTGGAATTATAGGGGCTCTTATGCATTTACTGAAAACAGAATTTAACATCCTTACTAGTGAAAGTGAGACTTACTTCACTGTTCAAAAAACAATACAGGACTGCAACAATCAACCCCTGGAAAGAGACAACAGGCCCCAGTTAGTAGGCAGCACCAACCTAGGTGAATAAATTATTTTTAATAGAAACTTCAAAAATTTACCTGAAAAGATCCCAAACACAACTCAAAGATTATTTTATAAGTATTGGAACTGCGGTCAGGAAATAGAGCAAACACTGTGTAGTGAACTCCAAATAATGGAATAAGCAACAATGTGGATTTTGCAAGTCTCCTGGTAAATAAAAGAGAAGAAGCTGGAGTTTAATGATAAGCTTTTGTTTTACTAAGATAAGAACCTGATGCAAAGTCACTTACATACACCTTGTATGACTTTCGGATTTATAAACATTCTTCATAAGAGTCGTTCCCTGTGAACTCTTATTACTTCCAAGCGTGCTATGAGATTAGCCACATAGTAACCTCATAAATTACTGTGCAATTCCACGTTATACTTGACCTTACTGACTTTTGCACTCTTCCAAAAGCAGGTAAAAGGCTGCAGGGCCTTTAGTTAATTCAAGAAGCAAACACACACAAACCCCCCCCTTGTAGTTCTATGAAGCAAAGGCTTATGTCAATGTAGTCATGGTGTCATTTCTGTGGCGCATCAGAATTCTTCACTTTTTGCATCAAATGTGTCACACTGTGTACAAAACACTTAACGACCTCGTTCTCTTGCCTTTTAAGATACGCTTTACTTTAGCACACCATGTCTCACCTGCATTTAGGACAGGAATTCAGCATTTTTTTACATGAAGAAAAGTTGATACCCAAGAGCACATTTTTAAAGGCTAATTGCATTGGTTTGAATACTCAAGGTTCACGTTAGGTTTTGTCTTTGAAATATACTAAAAAGAAAAAAAGTCAAAAAAAAAAAAAGGAGGTGAAAGCAAAGTGTTTTGATCTTGATACTTTTGTTATGTTGAAATGAAACATTAAAAGAAATGTGTTCATTCATGGATTAAACTCAAATTCNAGCACTAAACTGTACATTTTATAAAATATCACATCAAGCTGCATAATGAATGATATAACCCACAGTTTTTCATATTTTGGGGGACCTAGCTGATTTATATCATGGTGGTCTCTGTCTGCATAAATGACTGAGCCCTTGAATGCCGGTGGAGCTGAGAAACACTTTCTGAGCCATTCCGAGAAATGGAAGAGCTGTGGAGTCTGTAATCTCTGCCTGCTGTCTGCTTCCAGCACAAGCTCCGCCATTTTCTTTTCAGCTCCCCTTGCACCTGTGTTAAAAAGAAAATGCACAAGATGAGCTGAAAATGATCTTTTATGTGAGGAACTTTTCCATGATTATTGATGGTCAAATGGGGACCTCTAGGAATAGAATCATAGAATGGTTTGGGTTGGTAGGGACTTTTAAAGATCATCTAGTCCAACCCCTCTGCCATAGGCAGGGACACCTCCCACTATGTCATGCTGCTCAAAGCCCCTTCCAGCCTATTCTTGAACACCTCCAGTGATGGAGTATCCACAATTTCAACGTGTTCCAGTGTCACCATCACCCTCATAGAACAAATTTCTTCCTTACATGACACATAAATTACCCTCTTTCAGTTTAGAACCATTACTGCTTGTCCTGTCACTACAGGCCCTGCTAAAAAGACTTCCTCATCTCCCTTATTTGCTCTTTTTATACTGAGAGGCTACAATAAAGGTCTTCCCAGAGCCTTCCGTTCTCCAGGCTCTCTTCACAGAAGAGGTGTTCCAGCCTTCCTTTGGACTCACTCTTACAGGTCCAAATCATTCTTGTACTGACAACAACCACCTCTCTTGGCCTGTTGGCCACACTTTTTTTGACACTGAATGCAATCGGTTTTCTCAGCCGCAAGTGCACACTGACAGCTCATGTCCAATATTTCATCCCCTAGTATCCCCAAGTCCTTCTCTGCCAGAACGCTTTCAATCCCTTCATCCCCCGGTTTGTATTGATATTGGGGACTGCACCAATCCAGGTGCAGGATCTTGCACTTGGCCTTGTTGAACTTCATGAGGTTCACATTTGGATTAGATTTCAAACAGCTGATTTCTCCTGTTGCACAGAAACTACCACATATATAGTCTAATAAACAGGAATGCAAACATCTTCTAAAACAGTTTTACGTATCAGAGTGGAATTATAGGGGCTCTTATGCATTTACTGAAAACAGAATTTAACATCCTTACTAGTGAAAGTGAGACTTACTTCACTGTTCAAAAAACAATACAGGACTGCAACAATCAACCCCTGGAAAGAGACAACAGGCCCCAGTTAGTAGGCAGCACCAACCTAGGTGAATAAATTATTTTTAATAGAAACTTCAAAAATTTACCTGAAAAGATCCCAAACACAACTCAAAGATTATTTTATAAGTATTGGAACTGCGGTCAGGAAATAGAGCAAACACTGTGTAGTGAACTCCAAATAATGGAATAAGCAACAATGTGGATTTTGCAAGTCTCCTGGTAAATAAAAGAGAAGAAGCTGGAGTTTAATGATAAGCTTTTGTTTTACTAAGATAAGAACCTGATGCAAAGTCACTTACATACACCTTGTATGACTTTCGGATTTATAAACATTCTTCATAAGAGTCGTTCCCTGTGAACTCTTATTACTTCCAAGCGTGCTATGAGATTAGCCACATAGTAACCTCATAAATTACTGTGCAATTCCACGTTATACTTGACCTTACTGACTTTTGCACTCTTCCAAAAGCAGGTAAAAGGCTGCAGGGCCTTTAGTTAATTCAAGAAGCAAACACACACAAACCCCCCCCTTGTAGTTCTATGAAGCAAAGGCTTATGTCAATGTAGTCATGGTGTCATTTCTGTGGCGCATCAGAATTCTTCACTTTTTGCATCAAATGTGTCACACTGTGTACAAAACACTTAACGACCTCGTTCTCTTGCCTTTTAAGATACGCTTTACTTTAGCACACCATGTCTCACCTGCATTTAGGACAGGAATTCAGCATTTTTTTACATGAAGAAAAGTTGATACCCAAGAGCACATTTTTAAAGGCTAATTGCATTGGTTTGAATACTCAAGGTTCACGTTAGGTTTTGTCTTTGAAATATACTAAAAAGAAAAAAAGTCAAAAAAAAAAAAAGGAGGTGAAAGCAAAGTGTTTTGATCTTGATACTTTTGTTATGTTGAAATGAAACATTAAAAGAAATGTGTTCATTCATGGATTAAACTCAAATTCAAGAATATCAAGTTGGTCTTCATGAAATTTCATCTTTTTAATGACTTTAGTGTTTGACAAAAAACCATTCTGTTAATATCTGCTTCAGGATAGGGTAAGATCTTTATCAAACCACATCTAAAAGTACTTCTGAATTAAATGTAATTATAGTATCACAGCAATTGTTGGTAGCAGTTTTTAGCAGAGGAAATCTTACAGAGATTATTTTGGTTCTGTATATAACATTGAAAAATATGACTCACTTGTACTGTGACTGGTCATTTCCTCCAACGTCTGGAGATCTTAGCTTCTGAAGTAAGATCCTTATAATACTAATGAAAAGTATAAAATTCACCTGCAGAGAAAACAAAAACAATGGTGATTTCTGACTTCACTCAACACACATCACAAAGAAATGCTTAGAAATGCCAGACAAATCAACTCAGCAGCAGCGCCGGCCAGAACACATCACGCTCTGTACTCTCAAACCTATTGTCTGGCCTCTGCCTCACTAGGTTTGTTACACCCAGTGCGCCTCTGCATGGCCAACAGTTCTAGACTGGCTGGCAAAAGTCTTTGAAAGCCCCAGTTGTCAGAACTGCCCTCCTTCCAAAATCTCAGCTAAAGACAGGTTTCCTAGCAGGATGGGACAGTAGATGTGATTGGTGCAATCGGGAATTTTCCCAAATTGGCATGTGGATTCATGACTGGAAGCACAAAGGAAAATGGGAGTCCCATACATAGTTTTGGTCATCTCTTGTCTCTTGCCTTGACTTTTGATATTTTTTGTCAGAATTAGGGAAGAGATCTGTCCACTCACACCAAGTATGGAAAGGGCATCTCACAAGTGTATGTCTTGAGTACTGATGCAGATGTTATCACTGAAGGAACTGAACTCCTGCAGTCTAACTCTCATGACAGTGCTCTGAGACCGAACATGGTTATTTTTTTTATTTCACGGAAATGCACTTGCATAAGAAAAGTTATGATCAGACTCTGCTCAATCTAGAAAACTGAAGTATAAAACTCGTAGATCCTAAGTCTCACTGCCATTATTCTTCATCCTTGGCTTTTGGCATCTTGTGTTCAGCAGCCCTTCTGGTGCCGGGTTGTTTGGCATGGCTATAAAACCACACACACCATACAGTATATCCATATTCATGTGAGGGAACACTTGGAATCCACACCTTCATGGAAACAACGTGAGCTAAAAACTACAGCTCCATTGACATAAACAGCTGCGTCAAATGAGCACATTGTAGAAGAAACCAACCTAGAGAAAAATTTCTATCACAGTGAAAATGGGCATTTTATTGCTTCTAACCAACCCCATCCCAGATCCCCAAATCAGGAGTCTGGGTACCGAACCAGCCAGTGCCTGCCTCTCTGCAATCAACCTTCTGTCTCTGCCTTGATGGAATTCTTTCCAGTCTTAACGATTTTGCTGTAAGCTTTTCAAGTCCAATGATTTTCTGTGTCTTTGACATAGCCAGTGCAGCTTGTGATGTTAATAAATAAACCATGATCATAGCAACTGCATATCCCTCTGTATTTAATATTTTGTTTGAAGTGAAAGCAATTGACAAAGATTAAATAAAAAATTAGGAATATCTAATATTTTTGAAAGAAGAATAAAAAAGAAATGTTAGAAAATATAGGCATTTACTGAACTTAACATACATTCTTCAGGTAGATGATGACTTAGATGTTTTCCTTGGTGCAAGTTACCTATCAAAGTGATAGGCAGAAGCCTGTTACTGTTGTTTGTATCCACAGACTTACTACAGCAGAGTGTACAGACCAAGGGATATACATTTAGTTTGCCATGTACACTGGAGCCAGTATTAATGGACAAGGAAAGAGCTTCCATTTCACTGTGTATATAATGTGAATGCAGAGAAACTGCAAGAGAGTGATGACAAATGATGCCTCTTTAGTGGAGCAACAGCAAGCTGCTGTGGGTTCCCTTTTCTAGTGGTCAACTTCTGACAGTAAGTTTTTGAGTACACATTACCTGAGTATGTACCATTTAAACTGTTTTCATCTGTGTAGTCCCTTACACTACCTGCAATGTGAGATAACAGGGTAAACATTGCACAGTTACTTTGTTGTGACAGAAGTACTGTTTCCACCCCAACACCAATCCTTCCCAATGAGAGCTGTTTATGCAAGTGGAAGTATGGAGGATGCAGTAGTGGAGGCGTTTGCTAAATGGACAATGTGGGTAACACCATGTTAACTGTTTGGAATAGTCACTCCCAATTAAGTAACTCTGAAATGTGTACAGTATCTGGAAGCCTGCCAAATAACTTTTCTCAAGCCAAAGCTGTCAGGAGGAGATGCCAGAGAAGGTTTCTGACACACTGAATTAAGTTAAGCCATTCCCACTTTGAGAAGTGACTGCAGAACTTGCTCTCACAATACTTTTTACTGTTGGCTAATAACCTTATAGAAAGTACAATCTGTTAAGCAGTGAAAATGTCTGGAGTTAACACAGACATGGCATGAAGACTGAGCAGACTTTCTGCAGTTAAACCATTGTTCCTTAAAAACTGCTTCATTTCCTCTGCCTTTCAAAAGTGTATTCATGGCATCATCCTCACAATCAGGGTCTATTTTAGTCTTCTTCACTATTCTTCCTCCTCTTACAGATTTTCAGTATCAGCCATACTCTGGGCTTTCTTTCATGCCATTACAGAAGACAGTCGATGAGAAATCTCAATTTAAGTGTTCTGCTCTCCTTTATTTTCCTTGAAATTCAGCTTCTTTCAGAGTTTTCCTGTGTTCACTGCATTGACTAATTACACAGATATCCTTCCGAATACTGAAGCCATTTGTTATTGCTGGATATCCATGTCACCATTCTCTGTGAGTCTTCCAGCCTTCCTACATTCTCAAGCAAACTGAAGGCACTGTGTGAGTATGACATAAGTACATCACACTCTTATTGCTAAACATTGCGACTCTTTCACCACACCTATCCAAAGAACTTGCACATGATGTATTTTTGGAGTTGAATGGCAAGCAGCACTGACCTTGATATTCAAAGATCTGAATCTTCAACCTCTATTTTTTCTAGAAGGTAACAGGAAATGTTGAGGCTTATCATGGTGTATTTATATTAAAAACTTGTTTTCATGAATTTGGTGGTTTTGATTCATCAACAACCGATTTTACATGACATTTCCTTAGCTTCTCTTGTTCTATGTATTCATGCTCTACTTTGCACAGCAGTAAGTTGGCCTAACATTCTAGCTGCCACAGTAAACGGGCTGGCTGTAGTTTGATGCTCCAACCAGATATACTACTTATCCAGCAGGAAACAGTGAGTATCACTGCCTTTATAACTCCCTTTCACAGCTTACCTTCCCAAATGCAAAATGTAGTTCAGAGAACAGCTAAAGTACCATCTAATCAGAAAAGAAAGTGGCTTCACACAGTACACACTGTAGATGCACTTGGCCATCTTTAGCCGTTCTCATCCCTAAAACATGCTGTTTAAGAGAAGAAACATATCTGGAAGAAGACAGAAGATCCTAAATGTGTACACCCAACAAGACAAAAACGGTAGTTTGCAAAATGTTTCTTCATGACTCACAATCCCTTTGTATGAAATCAGTAACAGAACCAAAAAAAAAAAAAAAGACTTCTTTTGCCTCAAGCAGTGATTCTGCTCCATGTTTTGTGATATATTGGATATTGCTGACTGACTAGTACTCCTTTTTCTAACTTAAAACTCAATTTCTAGTGTCTGCTGAGATCCAGCTGCAATTCAAGTCTGCCAATGAGCAGTTGGATAACTTCCATTTCCAGGTCTAGGACTCCTTTGGAGAAGCACTGGTTTCCAGCACATGAAGGCTCAGCTGTCTCCCAGATAGCTGTTCAAATCAAACATCCGGAGAATAGACTTTCATCTTTCTGCAAACACCAGGTGGTTTGTTTTGCTTTAATTTTTCAGCATATTTTCTTCACTCTGGACCGTCCCCCATTCTCCAGCTTCTTTGAGGTACACAAATTCCCTTCATGCTGTAGTTCTGTCGCATGCTCATTTCTTCATATCATAAAACATCTTTTCTGTGAGTCCTTACCTTATGTCATCTTACAAATATGCCTACTCTGCTTTCTCTTTAAAAGCTGTAGCATTGACACTGATGAAGATGACAGGAAATAATGTCCTAATTTTTCTAACTAAAGTGTTAAAAATAAATCCAGTGTACCTGAAATGTATTAATTTGCACTGTAACTGTTTTCAGAAATGGACACACAGACATAGTATGTTATGCCCAAAGTTAATTACACAATCATCACAGTGAACAGGAATTTTATTATGCTACTCCAGTAATTCTAATGACTTCTGTCTAAGAAAAGCCCCGTGAAACATTCTCAAAAGGTATTCTTTTGCAAATACTTGATGTTCAATATATATTCAGTAGGCTACCAATTAAAGAAAGATCTACACAACCATAGTTTTTAATGGCTGCAGTAATATCAGATTTTCAATTGCAGAGCTATCTATTTACACACCAAATTTAATCTGCAATTCATTGAAAAATATAATTAGGTTTTTGCTTCCCCCAGGCTCATAAACAGGAGAAATGTTAAAGAAAGAACAACATACAAATAAAAGCAACTGTTCATTTAATAGGAGGCAGATAAATTTTGAAGGCAACAAAATTTAATGTCCTTGGCATCTGTTTAATATTTCTCCTACAACATAATTATTTTTTTATTAAAACAGAATTCTTGTCTATCTGCAACTAGCAGTGAAGAATAATGGCTATACGCACTGCACAATGCTGTACTGATCTATAATTCATGCTTCAAAGTTTACTTACTATAATAGAAATTAAAATTGGTATTCGTATAACCCACCAGGGACCACCATGCTCATTTGTATCCCAGCAACTATGAAAAAAAAACAAGAGGGAAAAAGATATTGACATTAATATCATCTGGCAAGCAAGACCTACCCGGAGAAGTATTTCTTAAATACCAGTCAAATCACACTAAAATAATGTCTTACTAGCCTAGAAGTTGGCATTCAATCTTTTTCTGCTTTTAATTTTACTTTCCTAGTCTTAATATGAATATTCCAATCAGCTAAAACATCAGGCACACTAGACTGTACCATTAGACATCATGAAGGGCATTGACCTTTAGGGAAACAAACTTTAGTTTCACTTTGTGTATCAACACTTAACAACAGCCTCTGGGTAGCAGGAAGATCTAAAGCAACTGACAGATACAACTGAAATGACATAATTCCTTGGTTATGGGAATATCCCTGGAAACATTCAAGGTGGGGCTTGACAGAGCTCTGAGCAACCTGCTCTACTTGAGGATGTCCCTGCTCTCAGCAGGGGGTTGGACCAGATGGCCTCTAGAGGTCCCTTCCAACCCAGGCGTTTCTATGTTTCTATATATTATATGTAACATTTAGGTTATAGATGTCTGGAAGTGGTTTAGGAAATTGTGAGATTGAACGTGAAAGTTTGTCTGAAAAACTGACAATTTAATTTTCACTGTGTGCTCAGCACTTTTGGTCCAAATACTCTGAGAAAAAATGCTCTGAGAGATTGTTTTCACAGAATCACAGAAT
>VWZY01007903.1:24207-46065 GCA_013399075.1 Chloroceryle aenea
GTAACGCTACAAGGAGAGCCTCTAGTTATTTCATCTCGAAGCTATCTGGCTTCCCGAGGATTCATTTACATGTGCAATCGCTTTAACATGATTTATAGTTTGTGTGTTTTGTTTTGTTTTTTTTCCCCCAAACCAGATAAGGGAAAAGACAGACTGCAGCTAGCAGATGTACTGTTAGGCCACAAAGTATGGCATTAAAATAATTACCTTTTCACGACAACTGTTTTCTGCCATTAGTTTCAGATAATGAAAGGACTCTTGAGAAATTGGTTTTCATTCAATATTTGATTTGGGATCTAAAATTACATTCATTCAATTTCTAGTTGTTTGATTACAAGGGAAAATACTAATCTGCATCAAGGAAAAGTTTCTTTCCTTTCAGCATGTTTAAACTGAATGTATACTTAGGGTTATTATCTGACCAAGGGAACTGAGACTTAATATGCATTTTCTTTCGTTCCCTGAAAATAGAAAACAGAAGTGAGTTCTGCACCAAACTAATTGCTGGGGACAGATATTTCGGTGAAGCTAACTTACCCGAAATCTGAAAGCAATTAGAGAATTTGAACTGGTACAAATAATTTTTGGGTACCAAAGCGTGTATCATGAGGGTAAACCAGATGAATGTACCATGATTTGCCAAGACCCTTAACCCCATTTCCACAAAGAGGCCCCCGATTATCTCAAGCTACTTCTCCCTCTGTCAGGAAATGAGAGACTGAACAAAGTCAGGATTTGTGGGAAATAACCATTCAACAATAGTGAAGGCAGACATTCAATCATTACATTGTGCTCAATCACTACATACATTTTTAGGTGTTCAAAACTTCCACTAACTTTGTTGTGGGTTTGAACTGTAAGAAGATGTAGACTTGGCCCTTACTGTGTGCTTCAGATACTTCATGAATATTTCCACAAGACTGAATGGTTTGTTTTATACTTGCATTTCTTCATTAATCAAAAAAAGCTCTCTGACAGAGAACATTTTCCCTTCCTATATTTAGGGTTTTGAAAAATACAGACCAGATTTTTGTGTTATTAAAGTTTTGCAAGAAGCAGAAAGCACTAAAAAATCTTATTTTCCAGATACTGGTACTAGCTAAGGCATCAGTTGTCAGAACTATAATATTCAGGTAGTTTTACAAAAGTGTTTTCCATTCATCCATTTTCTTTCCCTGTCTTTCATTTCCACTGCCTAATTTCTTCACTTAAATCACACATTGTAGCCCTTTTATTTATCCTTTTGCCAAATGAAAGTCAGCTCTTCTGTCCTTCATTCCCTTGCTGCTCTTTCTGCTCATGTTACTAGAATCGATCTGCAAAATCAGATGTGTCTTCATGGCTTAAAAAAACACTTCTCTTTTACCTGGATTCTTGTTCCCTTTCTGTCTTTGTACCAAATCCAGTAAACGTTTTTCATTTTTTCTCTCCCACCAAGTTATTTAGGCTATTTTTGTGTAACTTTAATATCAATTTCAATTCTCCATGCTGCCCCATTTTCTGAAAAGAGACACAACCTCATTTGTTTTGCCTAAACTGTTCAATAACTGTGGCTACTCACACTGGCTTGGGGAAGGGAATTATTAACTTTATTGATGGGAAAGGACATATTTTTTCACCATCTGGTATTTGACAGCTGCAGAGGTAGCGTGCAGTGGGTTTTTCCAGTCAGGAATTCTTGGTGAGCTCTCCATTGAGCTGTGCATTTTAAGACCTTTATCTGAACTACTCGCGCAAGCTATAGAGGATTTTTCCAACTCACTCCACCCCTCTTCAGAGTAAGTCTCTAGCAAAGATTTTACTTGTGTTCATATGAAAATGTTGTCTCTACCCCTCCTTCCTAATCACATATGAAGTATATTGACAAAGTTCATCAGGTGCCTGGCCTGTCTGATGACACTTGGGTCTCCTTCACTGGAAAACCCTGACTCTTTCAGCTGGGTTGTGTGATATTTGATGCCAGTTGTCGTGCTGACCTCCACACTGCATACTTATGTATTTTCTATTCTCCCAACTTCCCAGAGTCATGGTAATGTAGAAACAGCATCCAATTAAATACAGTTCTGAGGATCTTGAATACTTTAGGAGTGCAATGGCACTTTTTTTGCTGTGTATATCCCCATTCATTATCTTCCCATGTCAGAAGAACCTGTGCAACATTCCCCAGTATCTGTATCAGTTGTTGTTATATTCAGTTTGCTTCATTCTTTGAAAGGTTCAATGTGCAGCAGAGTTTTACTTTGAGAAACAACACACAAGAGTGGCAGAGCTGAGGATTTTGACAGCTGT
The DNA here is from genome assembly GCA_013399075.1 of Chloroceryle aenea. NCBI lineage: Eukaryota > Metazoa > Chordata > Aves > Coraciiformes > Cerylidae > Chloroceryle > Chloroceryle aenea. The sequence continues at coordinate 26,497 of VWZY01007903.1, forward strand.
CTGAGAAACTAGGGGCTTTTGCCCAGAGGAAGGTACAAGATGGTTTTGATGTTCAGGTGACACTCAAAGCTTGTAATCTTAGGAGGAGTTGTAATTCCTTTTTCCTCTATCCCATTCTGGCATCACAGATGCCTTTATCTCACCACAAATAGAAACAAAATGTTGAATACAGGGATATCTTCACATAAATAAGTGTTGACTTCTTTAATCTTACAGCAATAGTGAAAGCTCATCAAATTGTAAATGTGATTTTTGTCAAGACAACATTATTGAATGCCTGGCAAAGCAATTACTCCTACATAGAGAAAAATAAGTTCTTTCAGTCATTTCAGAGGAATTCACCAAACTCAGCTGTATGCCAAAAATGTGGTTTAAAGTGGGCTTATTTTTAATCAGAACATAGTTGTTCTTGGGCACACTGCAGCAAAGGGGGAAAAAAAAAAAAAACNAGTCTCTTAACATGAAATCCATTGGGTCTTTTGCCCAATTAGCTCCTACAGAATCAGATGCAGTTTAAAATTTTGAGTGCTAGACACTTCATGGATTGCTGTAAACAGGCAAAATAAGATTAGATTACGAGCAGGTATGCCATTTCCTCCATGGATATGATTTTAAATCATTGTTGAATGCCCACAAAATTTCTTCTGTAACTAAGGGTCTTACTAGAAATGAAACACTGAAAAGTTGATGGATGGCATATACAGATTGGCTCTTCTTAATCACTTTGTTCAGACATCTTCTAAATGGATAACCAGATGATTACAGCCTGACCTGGAGTATGCTCTGTAGAGGCACCCAAATTATTAAAAATTCAGAAAAGTAGTTCAAAATATTCACTGAAAATACCAGGAACTCCACTGAAAGATTTGTGTCTGCCTGGGAAGCCAAAGAGAGTCTCTCTGTGCTGATTCTGTGCAGGTTGGTTTTTAGAATCACAGAGGATTTTGGAAGGCAAACAAGGCTGCAGAGCAGAAGTTTTATGCAGGAGGCTGCCCTGTCCAGTCCCCTCTCTCCTGTGCCAAAAAAATCAGCAGAAATTCATGTTGTGCTGTGAGCAACATTTACATGTCACTGTGTCGTCTAGTTCCCAGAAGAGAAGAGTGTTACGTGATGGTGAAATAAGCAGAGAATACTGCCAATAGTGGCTGGACCATATGGTGAAGAGAGTGCTTCTCTGTTAAAAAATCAAAACAAGCAGGGCAGGAAAGATCAATATGGGAAAGTGATGTAGAATTTAACAGTTCTTTAAACTAGGAGAGAATTTCAGAGTTTTATTACCAAATGACTCAGAACATACCTGGGCCAGATCCTCCCTGGTATAAATGAACATAATCGTATTAATATTAGCATATCTATTTGATTTCACCTGCTGATGGTCTGTTTTGTAAAATTTCACCAGGAAGGGTTTGCGGTAATTTTAAACTAGCCTATAGAGCTCCACAATAGGAGCATAACTGACCTGTTGTTTTCCACAGTCAGTTTAAGTTACTACAAAAATTATTTGTTATTGAACTTCATAAGATTTTCCATAAAGGGGAAACATACTTTCTTCACACATTGGATGTTGATGATCTCACATTAGTCTCTTCTAGTTAGAGCCTCTGAGAGACAAATTAATCAGAAACAATAGAAGGAACATCTGAAGAGAATTTTCAGGTTTTCTTTCTCATCAATTTTATTATGGGAGAAGACATCATCCTCCTCAGTTAGTTCATGGTAGTTTAGTTTCAAGTGTTGTGCTCAACATTTTTTGTTCACTATTTTGGAAATCCCCCTCTAGTTTTTCCAGCGTTGTGCTTAGGTGTTGCATCCTTTTTTAGTACAGTGAGGATCTGAACAGGGTAAAAAATGTCCCTCGGCTGATCTGTCTCTTTATATGTTTGAGGTTTGACACGAACTACTGAATTGTTTGGTCAGCAAGTGAAGATGTGTAGAGAGACTCTCTGAAAACATACAAAATATATTTTGATTGGAAAGGTAAGTCATATTCATACAGTTTTCTTGGAGCAAATCCCCTGTTCTCATCAGGAGTTCATAAAATCAGAGGCTTGATCGAGACCTTAAGGAAAACAGTGAGATAAGAGATTTATTTTGCCTTTGCCTTTGCTCTTGCAGTGGGGAAATATGGTACAAAGTGAACCACTACAGTAGCTCCTAAAAAAAGCAATGACCATTCCAGATCTAGATGGGGGAACTAAGTGTAAAATCATTATAATTGAAAAGACAGCACTGAAAGAATCCAATATTATAATAAAAATGTTTTAAATACAATTATAGCATCAAACTGAGAGCAAATCCAATTTAAAATAATAAGAAGTGGTTAGTTTAGTAAGTCAAAATCATTGCTTTCGGTGTCTCTTTAGCTGAACAGAGTCCTTAGGAACACTCAGTAAGTGTAATTGCCAGGTAATACAATATTACCAAAGAGAATCCTTTAATGGTCTCAATATTTGAAATAGTCTTTATTCCAACCTCCTCCCCAACACACACGCCTCAATTCATAACATTAAATCTTATCCAGCTAATTTTTTTTTTTTTTATACCCTCAGATTGAGAGCAGTGGTAATAGATAGATGGAAACCAGAAAGAAGTTATGGGGAAAATAGAAAGGAAGAAAGGGGACCAAAAAGAGAGGAAAGCAAATGGTATATGAAACAAAAGACTAGTGAGATACAGTAAAGCAAAATAGGAAAAAAAAGAGATTAGTTAAACCTTGACAAATGAGCATCTGATGGTAAATATATTTTAGTCAAGTTTTATCCTTCAATCCTGCCAGACTACTGAATTAAAACAACTGGAAATGAGGGGCTGAGTTGCTCTATGTTTACACTTGCTTTTAAACAATATGAATATTTTTACATACTAATGGAGAAATTGATGTCAAACACATTATGACCTGCTAAGATACAGAAGAGTGACTGAAAATGTGTTGAAAGACATGACAAAGTATTTAGAAAGAAAAGAGCATGTCCTGCTTTTGGCAAAACAGTTTTCATCAGTGTCAGTCACCTTCCCACACAGCCTGATGAGGTATTTGGATTTAATTTTGTGTGGGAAAAGTGACACAGGATAACCAGGAAATAACAATGCTCGGGGACATGGGTTGGATGGTGGATCAGTCTAGAAAGGCACTGGGGCCACCAGCAGTCATCATCCCCAGGTGGGCTGGCTAGAGTTCTGCTCCTCTTGGCTGATGCCTGTGAGCAAGATGAAAACAGGAGGTGAGTGGAAACTCCCCTCTCCTGTCCTCTCTGTGAACCTGCCCCCACCAAGGAGTCCATGTCCCTGGTGTCTCACAGGGAAGAGCAGAAAATCATTCCTCTCCAAGGGAGGATGATGGATAAATTGTCAGTTTGTAGCACAGTGTAGCTTTTATGGGATACAGTGAGGAACTGGCAGTGGGGAGGGAGTTGATGGGTCTTTTCTGTGGTTTCTGTGTATGCTTTGTCTAGCAAAGATGTTATTCAGGAAAAGGAGCTGAAATGTATATTTTCCTTTGTCAGCTTCTCTGTAATTCTTTTTCTAAGAGGAAAACTGACAGGATGACATTTCTAGCTCTGGTTCAATTAACTAGTGCAAGAGAGGGCTCTCATTTTGCATTTCCTTATATTGCATATAAGGAAATACAATATAAGAATACAATACTGGAGATGCAAATTCAGTACTCTAGAGTTTTCCAGATAACTATCTGTAGCCTGCCAATGGTACTTGCATTTCAAAGGGTTTTATTGCACAATAAGTTGCACTGAATCTAGTACAAGTAATTGTGGAGTTAGATGGTTCTTTGTGCAGAGGTGATAGATTCTGGCCCATCTGATGATAATGATGATGACAGCAGCATTACTGCCAGGTACAACCCCTCCCTCTAGGCTGGCTGTAGTCTGGAGTTTCCTGGTGATTATAAGAGCCCAAAAGCATTTGCTAATGAAGTCTGCACTATTACCATGGAATGAGGGAAGGGGAGCAGAGACTTCCTGTGTTTCCTCGTTCCTGGAAATCATTAGCTAGCCTGTGCTCCTATGTGTGACTGTCCCAGGTACATCACAGCCTAGGCATGCCAGTGCTGCCTATGTGAGTTTCAGTCACTCCACTGCACCTGATTACTAGTGCAGCAAAGATTAAGTAAGTGAAAGCTGTTTAGAAGATTTGTCACTGATCCAATAGAAAGGGCAAGAGACCATGCAGAAACTGGCTGCCAGAAAGCCTGTTTGACTCACCATGAAAGGAAGGTTTCACTACCTGAAAAAGAAATTCATGTATTGTTGTCCAGGGTATCATTATAGTAATATTCTTGGTGACTAGCTGTTTATTTGGTCTGTCCTGAAGACAACATTATTCCTCACTTTTGGCAGGGACTTCCCGTGGATGTTGCTTGGGTTGTACATTCAACCCTGTGTGGAATATGCATTAGTATTCACAGAAAATCAGCAGAAAACATATGTGCACTTTAATACCTACTTACTGTGTCAAAAACACAAATAAAACTTACGAGCATTAAGTTTTTGCTTAGACTTGTATTCTGGTGAAATTTTTAATTTGTGTGTTCAGCTGAATAAAAAAAAACAAAGTAAATTTATAAAAGAGCTATGTTTGACGTGGTCTAAAGTGCTTGGGGTACAGAAGTGGTCTTACAGAAGTCTTTGGTAATTTTGTCACTGACTTTCATGAGATCAGAATCACCCAATATGAGAAAGCTGTAACACTGACCTGTTTGTAACCATTCCTCCTAATTCTGTGAAAACAGAAAATCATAAAGACCATAAGTGTAAACCAAAATATATAAAATAAAATAAAACTGGTATTCAGCTGGAAAGTGTGTCTCAATTCTTGCTCTCACTGCAGTCAATGGCAAAACTATAGCTGACCTCAGCGTGGTAAGACACTGTTTTTTAAGTCCAAATGCAGATTTTGGGGTGGGCTTTGTGGATGTCAGAGAACATACATACAAACCACCTTTTCCCAGTCTACTTTATGCTAATGAAGTGAATATCCTGTTTGCGCCTCTTGAAAACTAGTTTCGTAGGGACTCTATCTGTATTATTTGTTCTCAGAGCAGTGTCTGACACCAAGAGATAGAAGTTTTTTTATGGTGCCTTTTTTTTTTNCTTTTCCAGCAGAGTTTTAAAACCTTAGTAGGGGGCTTATAATGAAAACTCGACAGTGACCTTAATGATGGTGGCAGATTATAATATGCAGGTTGCTAAAATGTCTAGTTAATGAATGTCAGTAGAATTAGAAAATGATGAGGGCACCTTTGAGGTCTTCATGCTGTGATAAATTTCTATCACTAATAACGAACGAAAGGTGCACAGGAATCTTTGGACACTGACTCTTTCCTCTAGAAATCAGCACTGTTTCTTATTAATATCAATCTCTCTGTGCTTTTTCCACTCAATTTATACATACTAATAAGGATGAGTTTCTGAAGCTGGTGGTTGGAATCATTTATTCAACAGTGAGAAAAATAACATCAGGATTCAGACCCCCTGCTGACTTTGCACACTGTTGTGCTAGATTTATATTGGCCTACTAATAAGTAACTGAATACATTAAATGAGGCGCTTGTCACTGCAAGGGTTACAAGGACTCCTTGTTTTCTTTTTTCCCTTGTGTATTCTTTAGTGAGCAGATTAAGGGAGATGGGCCCATTATGTAAGTCTCTCCTCTTTGCATTTCATCCACCAGTTCAAAGACCTCTTTTCCAAACAGAAACTATTTCAAACCTCTCATCAATCATTAAAAGTCCCAGCAGTTAAAAACTCACCGATTTTTATGTGAAGCGCAATATTCCTTCTTTTTTTTTCACATAAGTAAATCACACTATGCTTAGTGGTGCAAACTCTGCAACACACAGCGTGCATGATTAGTGAAGAGAGAAAATACAGGGAATTCAGCAGCCAAAGAGATGTCCCTTTACAATTCTGCTTTGGGAGGAAATACAATAGAACAAGCAAGCTGGATATTCCAGTGCTGCATATGCGGCTGCAAAAAAATCTGTGGGAGTTCTGTAGGTCCTCATTTACTTTTGAACTGATAGACTCAGCTTCTCAGCTTTCTAGAACTGAGATGAGAAAACAGTACACACTGTGCTGCCAGACAAACAACTCGTGTTACAAGAGTAAAATACAACACTATTACCACAGTTGTGGCAAATGCCCCGTGTCCATGTGTTTAAGTTTGGTAGGGAAGCATCAAAACCAGTACCAATTGTCAATAAATGAGAACTTTTAAAAATCTGTGAGTGCTCTATTTATTCTGTCCACCAGTTGTTAGAAGACAGACAAAATGCACTGGCTGTTTAGATCATCAGTCTGATCCCTTCTACAGATGAGTTTACAGCATGACACGGGAAACTCAATTAGTCTTATTAGCTCAGCATGTGTAACTCCACAGGTAATTAAGGGTGGCCTCTTTGAAATACCCCCAACTACTTATTTAGCTGTACATAAGACTGGGAGGTGCTTTTAACGTGTTTTGAAAACAAACTGATGGAAAGAAAAAAGCTATTTCGAGAACAGGTAACATTGGATGCGGGTCTGTGCAAGTGGGGCTCCTGTGTAGCCATTGTATCAAAATTGGCTAAACAATGAATTACTTTTTTTTTTGATGAGTTGAAGAAAGGGTTCCAGTAAACAACTAATTGCCCTCAAATTATGTGACTGGAAGATCAGGACCAAATTAATTCAGTTGTGAATTAGGAGATGCTAATAATAATAAAAAATGTTAAATACAATATCTTCCTTATTTATATTGTGTTTTTATAGTGTGTAGCAATATATAGGAAAAACTTTGTGAGAAATTTTATTATATGTTCTAGCTGGCTTTGCACTGTGCATTACATCCTCTGAAAATAGTCAGAAATAAACAACTTTCTGTACTCTTGCATGGCTTTTTTTGTTGTTGTTGCTACTGAGGTTTCTCTAACCAGTGTTAGAAAAGCAATGCTATTATTTGCAGATAATGAGAACAGGTGGAGGTTCTTTCTGTATCATGAAGGAGACCTCAGAAAATTTACTTTTAATTTTTCCATGCTCGTTGCTTGCTATACTTCCTTCCACCTGACAGCTCTTGTTGGTGACCTGTTTTGTGAATGGAGCTACTCTTTCCTTTGAAGTTGTGATTTGTCTTGGAATAACTACCTAGGAAATACTCTTCTATTGTTAGGCCTTGAAGCAGGGTGGGGATTGTTAGTCATCTCTGACCATGTGGGTAAATCACAAAGAGTATCTTTTACCTTAGGAACTCAATTTTACATTATAAATTTTTTCTTGAGAGGTGATGCTCTTTCAGACACTTTCTTGTTTATAGAACCAAACATTCCAACAACAGCACTAAGTATGATTTATTTATAATATATAGCATGTCAAATGTTGGTGTGTATAAATACTATTAAGTAAAACATTTGGAAGAATTAGCTGAAATACAGAAAACAGTCTAAATCATTTTACTATACTGATAGGAGAAAGATACAGTTGTTTTGGGTTTTGTTTTTATATAAGGTAGATCTTATCTCACTGAACTTACCTCCCTTATCTCACTTCTGAATTTATTTTATATTGCTGCCCCTAGAATCACAGGTTTTATATGTGTTTACCTGTATAGAGGAGGCTTTTAGTAAGAAAGGACTTTTTAAAACTGTGTCCATTTTGTTCTGAGTCCAGTAGCTGGAGGACAAAGTTTTTATAATGCATCAATTTTATGCCCATGGGAAAAGAAATAAAAAAAACCAAAAAACTCAAGAAACCTCTATTACTTAAAGTATGTGTAGTGAATATGTAAATAGAGCCTTAACATATTTTAGGTCACCAATACTTTATTTACAGTCATAAGAGTTGTTTGTTCTACATATTCACTAGAAGTATCTAGCCATGCATCCCCAAAGTATGGGGCAGAAGGAAAGCAGTCAGCTATATGGATGATGAGGTGGAAGTGGAAATTGCTATGGGAAGTCTGTAAGAAGTTGTAGGAACCTGGAGATCTTCTCTGCATAATATCCAACCTTGGGATGCAAATTTGCCTGGCTGCATTTTACAGCATTAAGAGTCTAAAATTATGGCAGATACTTAGTATTTAAGCTACTTCATACTCAAATGTATGATTCCAACATTTTTAGAACACATCTAAAATGACACCATTGCATGCTGAATGTTTTAATCCATTCTCTATTAAAAGAAGATCCATTAAAACTACATATGTTATTGTTAATCACACTTACAAATCTTCGACATCTGTGTATTATTTACCTTTTGGATTACAAATATAATGAGAAGAAAAAAAAAAAGTGTGTAGGTCTTTGCTCAGCAAAATATCCTGTGTAAATGGCAGATAGTATGGAGTCAGATTCTGAAAGGGATGTAGGTATTGAGTATGTAATTACAATACCATATCCACACTGAATTTGTGACTCTACTTCTAAAGCAAGGGACTTAAGTAGCCACAACTATGCTGACTCTTGTCAGTTACCTCTACATTTTTGAAGCTAGGATTTAATTCACAGTGTTTTCCTGGACAAAAAAATAATTAAAAAAAAAAAAAATTAAAAACAATCACTCAAGAGAAGAGTTATACCTAAACATGTAAATTTATAAATATTGGAATTCTGTGGTTTAGATCAGGGCCCTTATAAAATGGTCCTAAGCAGCAAAGCTGGACCTGAATCTAATGCAAATATCCATAAAACAATAAACCTTTCAACATCAATAATTTAGAATAAATTCTGCAACTCTAATATTTTGTAATCATTACCAGATCTGTTTTTCAATATGGATTTGAATCAATATGGTTTTGAATCCCTTAAAATTCCTTGGCATTATTCCTGATTTCCACCTCTAGTAATATACGTTATATTATTAGTGTCTCATGTTGGATACATGCTCAGTTCTGCCTCCTTCTATTTTATATATATTCACATATTGAGTGATATCCAGGAGTTGTCTTCTTATCTGTGGCTGATAGAAATTCTGAAGGCATTACAGTGTGACTGAATTCATCTGCTTATTCAAGCATCGCAAAAATGTCGCTTTGGTGGTTAGGTGTCCTCCCTTGGATGCTATTTTCAGACCTTACAACACGTACACCTTCTGGAAGTATGAGATAGGCAGCTCTGCTCATGACTCTCATCTTATTTCTTCTGTTATTAGGAAGCAGTAAAGTAGGTATGCACCTGTAGGCATGATCGCTAGGCCTTGTGGGAGGTTAGGTGTTTAATCTCCATGATATATGTCATCTCAAGCAGCCCTAGGAACTAGGATGTTGGGGCTATTCCTAACACTGGTAATTTGATTATAACTGCAAGGTAAGCAGGCTTGTTGGACCTCCAGAAAATAATTATCTGCATTTAGTATCAAAACACTGTCAAACTTTCAAAGGAATTAACAACATTTCTGTAGGAAACGTTTAAAGAGTCTTGTTAAAGCAGACATTGCCATATACCTCCAGAGAAATTCATGTCCCAGGTCTGCAATTTTTGGTTACAATTTTATTGTTTGATGTAGAACCTTGGATCTTTGATTACTATTCAATTCAGTGTTTACTGAGACAATGGCAAGATCTACTCAGCATTTTGACAGTTTGTGAAACTCAGCTTTGCCAAATACAAAGTATGATAAAACCATAAGTTGCTCTTTCCATCTGAATTAAAATAAGCTGCCAATGACTTTGTAGTCTTTTCTTTTTTCCCTTTCCCGGTTTTTCCCTTTCCCTTTTTTTCCCTTTCCTTTTTTTTTTTTTCCTTCAGTGTGGTAATCTTCATCTGGCATTGCATGGCACCTATAAAATGCCCACTGCTGAATTAATAGGTAGAGCTGCAGGGGCAAGCAGAAAGCCAGAGATATGACTCTACCCTCAACCACTTTTCATCTGTTAGATTCAAAGCAAAGCGTATGTTGCTAGATTTCTCTAGGCTGTCCCTGGGAATAAGTAAGGAGTCCAATGCTACAACAGTCTAGTTTAAAATGCCTTTTGACTTCAGTGAGGCAGGATTTCATTAAGGCTGTTAGATGGGAGGTGGTTGAGATATCCTAATGAAGATCTTTCATGTGCATATCTCAGAGACGTTGAAAAAGTCAAGTACAAAAAATATATGAAATTCTATTTTCCTGTAAAATTATTTGAAAATTGGATTACTGTTTTCTGCAATGAAGATAAAAGTATAAAGTTATTCTTTATATGGGAGTTAGTAGAGAGCACAGAGGCATAAAAAAGCTCCCATGAAATAGACCAAAAAATATGCAAAGAGGTAAAATACAGTTGGGAGTTTTTGTTGTGTGTTTGATTTGACAGGTTATAACTGTATCTCAGGTATAAGATCTATTTCTGTGTAAAATAGGACAGAATATTTGTGATTACTTTTCTCTCATTTTACCACACATGGGGGGAAAACCAGAACTTCCCATGATGTACTATTTTTAGTCACTCAGAAAGTCACAACACTCGTACATTTCTCCTGCTTAGTACAAGATTTATTTTGCCTTTGAAATATTTTCAGGGAGAATAGGTGTGAAAGGCCCTCATGTGCCTGTTTAAATACTGTTTTATCTAACTTAAACAGTTCAAGTAGTAGGGTTTTTCTAGTCTGACTTTTCCAGATTCAAATATATTAAAGAGAGAATCACACAAACTGCTCCCTTGGCAGATTGAAAAGGGTCATCATCCAGGAGAGCTACAAAGTTGACCTCAGAGAGCCAGGGTGGGCACGGGCTGATGGAGGTTTTAAAAAATCAAGCGATGAACCATGGTCACATGGGACTGTGCATCCAGAGGTTAACACGGTGGGTATTACAACCTGGGTAAGCAGACCAGGAGGCTGAGGTGTGAAGAAGAGAGGAAAATTTTGTGTGCTCTTCTTCAAGTTGAGCAGTTTCCTTTAGTTGGGGCAGTTTTATTAGTGATATGTTGTCATCAGTGTTGTTGCAGCAGCAGCTTCATCCAATCCAGTAGTCTGGGATGTGGTCTAATCAACAGCTCAGGCAAAGTTTGGGTTCAATTCTCTCTGAGGAGATTTAGTCCCAGGGGAGTGCTCCTGCCACTGTGCTACTAGAAGTGCAAGGCTGAATTACTCCCAGCCTCATTTATGACTCTTTTTCCCTTCACGTGACCAATCTGAAGAGCTATTGCACCGAGCAAGTCATGAGGCTGACAAGATATGAACAGTGAGATTGATCATCCTGGAATAAACTTTGCGATCTTGTTAGAGGCAGTGTGTAGCAAGAGATGTTGTCTGAAATTCCCATCAGGTTGGTGAGAGAGCTAATCTTGGGTGAGCACACATATTACTAGCCCGTGAGATGAAAAGGGGCATAAGGTAGTGTTGATATCATTTTTTCTGAAGCATACTTTGAAGATAATTGTGGCCTTTTTTTTTGTTTGTTAATCATTTTGACTTAACAAGATTGCAAGTAGTTTTAGGACCACTAAGCCAGGTTTATAGCTTAAGTAGATAGGCTTATAACTGATTTCAAAATAAAAAATACATCTGGTCATAGTTCTGCTATCATCTAATTCCTGTTAAATAATTTCATTAGAAATCATGCTACCTGGAAAACAGTTTAGACATATAGTTTATATGGAGTGTCCTGGTTTGGGTGAAAACAGGACTAATTCTGTTCAGTGATTTTACTTTTCAGTTCAGTACTTCTAATTAACAGCACTTTCTGAAGTTAGAATCATGTTTTTGCAGTGTCTGCTGCCAGCAGTGATAACAGCCCATGTTTAGAGTTACTACCAAGAATTGGTATGCAGACCAAGGCCACTGCTGGATGGTGTGTACCATCCCATAGAGGTGTGCAGAAAGAAAAAGTCTGCATCTAGGAAGGAGTGGACAGGACAGATAACCCCCAGCTGATCAACGAGGCATTCCATCCCATATACGCCATTATTATTATTCGGTAGCGAGCAGAGGGATCCAGGAGGGTCTTTTGGGCTTTTACCCGGACTCTTCTCTCTTGGACTGCTTCCCCAGATAATCCAAGGAGGACTCTGTCCATTCTGCCTTCAATCCTGTGTTCCTGAATCCGGTACCAGAATCCAGCTCCTGAACACAGCTCCCGTCTGCTGGGGGGCCCGGTCTGGGACCCCCGGTACCTGCTCTACAACATCAGTGGTGATAGTGATTTAATTACCATCAGGGAGGTTGGGTTCGGTACTGGTTTTGTATAGATTTGCACATATTCTATTTTATTATTATTAATCATTAAAGCTGTTCTAGTTTCCTTTTCTAATCACTAAGTCTCTCTCCCTTATTCCTTTTCTCTTCCCCTTTGCGGAGGGAGGGGAGTTAACAGAGAGCATCTGTTGGGTCTTAGGGGCTGCCCTGACCCTAAACCACGACACTGAGTTATTTCATTACAAGGATATGAAGTCAAATGGAAACATTTGTGGAAAAATATTTTGAGATTATTTTTACTCATAGTATGTGTTTTAAGTAGCTATTGCACTCCTAGTGATCTTAAAGAAGTACTGTTGGGAAGAGGGGTGAAGCTCACACAATGTATCCTTGATTAGAGGAGATTATACCATTTAAATCACTGACCATTTAATTCTGTTCACCTTTCCTCTGTTGATTTGATGCTTTAATTTCCTACATCTGATTTCTCCACTGATTTTAAATTATCTTCTCTTCAACTTAAAGAAAGACCAGATTGCCAGGATTTCAAGCGAGTTTGCTGACCAGAAGAATCCCTTAAGAGGCTCACAGTAAATCCAGTGGAACAGTGTGCTTTGTTTAAGTGCTTGTTGTTAAAGGTTGGAGTGCGCAGTAGACGTGAAAAGAGTTTTGAAGACTGATTCAAATAGCAGCATTATTTTTCACATGAGTGCATTAAGAGTGAGTGTAGAGGGTTATAAAAAAAACTACAACCATGGAAAACAATCGATTCATGTTCTCATCTCTTTTTAATTAACTCGTTTTCTTTTTCATCTTTGCCATTTACACATAGCTAGTAAGGCATACCTTGGGTCTCACTGCTTTGACAAATAGAACAAGGAATCCTTTTATAGCATAGATTCTGCTTATATAATAATTATATCACTGAATCAGGAAAAAATCTTTGAAGACTTGAACAACAAGGAAAATAATTCATGTGTAATAAACATGAATATATTACTGGTTGACTGACATGAATGCATTTGTCATCTGCTGAATATCTTTTCCCTTTCTCTTGGGTTGCAGTGGCTAAAGTTAGTCACTGAGCACCATCATTTCAACTTCCTCCTTAGAAATCCTCATGATAAAGCTGTAAGGTCTCTGGTATAAAGCTTTACTCACAGAACTAACAAATCCATCCAGCATGAGACTTTCACTGGTACGGATGATTTCTAGCACAAACCTGTGTACCCAGGAAACTATATCCCCACACAGCACAGTACAGCACATTACTTCTGGGGTGGCTGGAGGAGCTTAAGCCGTTGCTCTGGTGATTTAAATGATGGGATTGCTAGTGGTGCAGGCTCAACATGTCTTCACAGGCAAGAATTTCCTTCACCCTCTCAGTCCACTGTCTCTCCGACTATTTTTTTACACCTACCCAATGGTACTGCAAAGCCTGTCTTCTCCTTCAGGCTTGTGGGAGTGATAGATGTGAGCAGTTCAAGCAACCACAGTAGCAGCTACAGACAGAACCACATCAAAACTGACACCACAACCAACGGTTTTTACACCAATGCCTTCAAGCTGTGCTTTCTGTCTCCCCAGTGGAGCTCCTCACAGCTGACTGCTCTTAATAAGTTGCTTTCCCCCTGCTCGCCACTGTTTCTCCTGTACTTTGAACAGGCATAGTCTCCTTTTCTCTTTTTTCTTCCTCTTATTCTAACCACTTTGCTTTCTTTTTCTCCTGCTAGCTTTCTCTTTCTAGTGCTTTATGGTGACTAGAGGGGACAAATGTTGCATAGCCATACCAGCAGTTACTGTATGGTGCAAATACACAATATTCCATTCCAGCGTCTCTTATCTATCTTTTGCTGATAGAGTATTATTGCTGCTTCTAACCTAAGCCTAACCATGGATACTAAATAAGAAGTATTCTGTTTAATATGAAAGACATTAAATATTTTCCTAGTAGTACAGCATCCAGCTCAGTGAAGCCCGACACTTGATGGAAAACACCAAAGCAATAGGTGACTGACACTATATATATGTGTATATACATATATGTAGTGGTTATTATGGAAATAAATGATTGTTGTCTTGTATCTAGATACATACATTGATATTTCAGACTGTGAAACTTTACTAGGTGACAGATATACAGAGCTTAAAGATTGCAGCATGGGTGGATTTGTAAATAAGTAAAAAAAATTACTTCAACAGGTTCACAATCCTTCTGCTTTTTTAATAAATAAATAATGGATAATACACTTAACTCTGTTTTAGTTTTTAACTAGAATTATTTTTCACCATTTTTATCTGACATAATTCACCACCTTGCAGCATTTGTTTAATCCAATGAGTCAGTCAGTAAAACATAAATGATTCAGTAGGACAGACCCTATCCAAAAAAAATGGGCTTCTTTTGCCATGTTGCCTTATCCTTTCCAGCTGTCCAATGTAGATACCTGACATACTGTATGTCTGTCTAATAAACACTTTGTGCAATCTAAAACAGTTTTCAAATACTGGTTTTATTTTTTTTTTCTGCTGCAGTTTAATCTGTGATTTATGAATATTTTATCATAACTCTGAAAATTAATTACAGAATCTCCTATTATGATCTTCAGTTTTCAGAACTGTAATTTTGTCAGAATATGCTTATTTTCAGGACAATTGCCTAAAACAGAAAAATAGAATGGAGATGCATCTGCATTAGAATGGATTATGAAGAGAACAAGTACTTGTAAACCATATAATTCTACGTTGTGATTAAAATAATTCCTCATAACACCATAATCTAATGATTCAGGATCCCCATATCTGTCATTTATATACTTTTCTTCATGAACAAGCATTAATTAAAGGATCTAAATATATCTCAAGAAAACAAGTTTTAGCTTCAGATATTATCTTTAAAGTTAGATATATTTAAACTAATACATGCTTTTTCATAGATGCCTTAAACTATATATGTTTTTTCATAGATACAGATGTTTTAGTATTCTGAGGACTAGAAAACATACCATAAAAGAACTCATAAAAGAACTCATAAAAGAACTCTCTTTTATCTCTGAGGGGTATTATGAGATCTGCATTTTAATAATTACCATCAGAACTTTAGTTTGCTGAATACAAATGATAAGTATTTACCATTCCAAGATCCTTACTCAGTTTTACTTACAAGTAAAGTCTGAATGACTTTTTTAGCTCCTTTGTCTAGGACCAAAAATGTCTTGGCTGTCAACTGTGAAAAGAAAAAATGAGGGACAGGCATTGAGGGGTCAGGTGTAAACACAGGAATGGGACAAAACAGCTCACCCAGAAGTTACAAAGTGTCATGAAATGCTGTAAACTTACACTGTGGTTTTGTGGGATGAACACCAGCAATTAGCTAGCTAAGACACTTTGTGGTTATAGCTCTGACCTCTGTATCTCAATTCCCTCTGCTAAAAATACAGCAGAATCACAGATGTTTGTGTAGAAATGAGGTAAAACAATGCATTTGTGGGAGAAAAATTGTATTTCCCAGTCAAACAACACAAAGTGGTGGCTGTTGCTGTGCCACACATCCCAGTGTGAGCTGACTTAACAGAAATTTTAGGTTGCAAAGATGCGGCTATGCTAGCATAACTCATAAAAAAACATTCCCATGAGCCTGCCCTGTGTCCCAGTAGGTATGTTTGCTTCCCTACTTTGTGAGCCTGTGTTTGCTGAGGACCAGGGAAGACAACACAGAACAAATGCCTGCAATGGAAACCTTCACAGGGTGCATGGGAAGACTTGCTCTAGCATCCTGCCTGGGCCTATTAGCAAACCCTAACTGTATTCTCATAATGTGCACGTGAATGTACAGTACAAAGCTGCTGTGGCAACAGTTGTTTTTAAAGATGATCACTGTGGAAACTGAGGACAAAAAAACAAATTATTGGGCAACATGGAACTAGAAGGAATATAGATCTTAAAAACCAGAATAACATGAAGGAGACAGTCTTTGCATTCACAACTTTGTAGAGAACAGCCATATTATTAGCACATTTAATAAGGTAGGCATTCTATAAGACAGTTTTTATAGTTAGACAAAACTACTGGCAAGAGATGCAGCACTGAAATTACATAAATACACCCACATCACGCCCCAAACTATATATGAATGTGTGACTTTCGATTGCTGCTTTTAAAGATGTTGAGTATAAATTTAAATTCTGACACCTATTGTTAGTTTCAAAATTATCTATTTATTTAAAAATTGGTAATTTTAGCAGGAAGGTCAAATATATAAAGTTCACAATCCTTGGGTTAAAAAGATTAAAAATCTTCTAATTCCCCTGACAGCTCCAGGAAGAATTCTCACTTTCTGCCTAACACCACAGATGGTCTTACCTCTTTGAAAGCCTTCCACTGATTCAGCCAGAGAGCTGAACAATACTATGTAAGAAGATTAATTCAATAATGAACAGGGAGAAAGGTATTCTTTCAAAATTTTCAACAGGACACAGCTGCAAAAGGTCCAAATATCCCGAAGGAAACTTAGCGTTTCATGAAAATGTCTGAAAACATCAGTACTTCCAGTTGTATAAGCTGGCTAAGCAGACATTTTGAAGTTATCTATCCCCATAATTTCTACGCATAATTTTTCTTTTTGAGAGGTGGTGGGAAGGGGGAGGGTAGAAAAGAGTATCTGCTTGTGAATTTGAGGGATGAGAAAGTTTACTTGATATATTCTGAAACTTAAAGGCAAAATGGTAGGTATTCCTTTAAGCAAATAAATAAATTAGATGCAACTTCCCAACACAATATATGTTACCAATTAAGAGCAGAGTTAGAATGTGACAAAGAAAATAATTGATTTCTTTTTAATTTGCAGCATTACTCTGGTTTACTTATTGTTTAGGATACTGTGAGGTTCATAAAGTTCCACATATATGGCATTATGCTGTTCAATCCAGTGAAATATGAAAATACAAACTCAAAACACCTAAATCACTAGGCAAAGAGATTTCACCAAGAGAAAGCAGAATAGCAGCAGTTTTTTTTAGCAGAGTTTATTCAAAATTAGCAAAGTCAGTGTGATTCAATATCTGCAGCAGTAGTGTAGCTAGTGGCAGGAAATGACCAGGTGCTTGACAATTTCTGTTGGCTACATCAGGTTCTCTTCCTGTAGGATGCAGCTGTTCATGTATTCTTTAGTGAAAGCAGATGGAAAATTCATGTAGCTAATTGGTACTACTGACACAGGAGTCAAAGAAATGCTGTAACTTTTTTTTTTTTTCTTTTCCTTGACTTCCTTTTCTTCATGCTGAGTATTAACATTCCAGATGGGGAACATTAAATTATGTAGAATTTCAAACAGAAAATGTCTGGAAGTTGATGAAAAATGTCCATAAAATAAATAAAGGCTGCTGAAGTGAAGACACATGTTATCTATTTCTTCAATTAGCAACAAAGTCCTTGTATTCTTAAGCAACTGTGGGAGCTCTGACTGAAACATTCATTATTTTTGAGGATATGACCATTGGATAAAAGGATAATGAAATTCCCAAACTGAGCAGTGGAAACATGCTACTTTGTAGATGTAGAGGTGCTTGTAGTGAAGCTTTATATAAATATGCTTAATCAAGTATTTGTAAAATTCTTTCTTGGTAGGACCCTAAGAGATTATTTTAACCTGCTGAGTTAAAAGTAAGACAGATCACTTGATTTCACTGTCAGAGAAAATATGAATTTATAAAAAAATAAACTTCATAAGTATACTGTGTCTATGATGATTTTTTTATAATGCCTTCCTCAGCTTAAATATACCATTATGAATAGTTATAGAAGTAAAATTATATGACTTGTCTACACTTCCTTATGATTTAAATACTCAAAAATACTAACATATTTTATTTTCTCACAATGATTAGAGTTTTGATTTCCTATATATTTCTACAAACAGAAACAAAAATTTCTGGAAAGACTAAGACCCAGTAAAGGCTGCTGACAACTGAACAATGAAGATAACAAATTACAGTGCAAATGCTCCGTTAGCTAAAAATACTCGAAATCGATAGATATACGATTTTAATTTCTTTAAAAACTATTTTTAGCATCATTTTTCACTTAAAAGCAAAATATTTCAGTTTACTAGCTGGAATGATAAGACTGGGTTTTCTAAAGCTCCTATGGCCCCTGTTCAGTCAAAATAACGTTGAATGGAAATCAAGGAGACAATAAAGTCCTTATTTTTACTTGCATTTTCCCTCTTCTTGCATTTTCTCTCTTACTAAAGCTCAGAGAGAAAAATCATATTAAAAAAAATATTTTTTTTCAAAAAAGCACCTGATAAAATTATTAGCTTTACTTACATGCTGTATATCTTGTTTACTTGGAATTACTATTCAAGACACTGAGTTATCTTAGAAACCATAATTCATTTACAGTGAGGTTCTGGATTGTTACCCTGTGAAACCTGTAATGAAGCAAGGTGGATTTTTTTTAACCTTGGTGAAGGGGGATCTTAATCACCTCCCCCTGCTTTTCTCTACCAAATCTGTTGGAGGTCTCCCTGAAGGAGAGGAGTGTAATAACAAGATGGGATAAGGCAATGGATAGGAATGGCAGCTTTTTTTTTTTTTTTTTCTCGAGCTTTCTTGGACCGTATCTGTTCCTCAGAAAGTATTGTACAGTTTAGGCTTATGTTACTTTGATATGTTCCTGCAAATAAAAGATTAATTCCAGAGTTACATATCTGAGGAGTGAGGGAATGGGTGCAGTAAATGTCTGAGAGAGCTCTAGGCAGATGCACATATTATTGGGGACTTATACAGACCTTGGAGAAGGATTTAGTTGTCATTTTCTGCAGGTGGGCAAGTTGGGTGGTGTGAAAGCCTTGGTGAAGGCAGGCCAGCAGAATCGAAGAGGCTGGTGTAAAGTCAGAGAGCTTCTCTAGGCTGTTAATGCAACACTGATAACATTGAAAGTGGTAATGGCTTGGCACAGCACTTACTTAGAGCTTTATGTTTCGTTTCAAAGCTTAATCAAACTTGTCTAAATGTCTTTGAATGAGAAACAGGCCTGTAAATTTCTGGAACTGTAACTTCACTGAAGACTTTTGTCTTTAGAAAAAGCAGGGCACTTAAAGTAAAAGAAAAGAAAAAAACCAAAAGTAATGAAAGCGGGGGAATTCTGCAACAAAAACAGCTTATGTAGAAATGGAGAGAGTGACCTGAGCTCAGCAAAACCAAGCACACTCCCACACCTCACAATGGATGAACTTCTGATGAAAGACAGGAATCATGAGCCATCCCACTAGGACTAATTTTTAACTAAACATGCATTCAGCTCCATTAAAAAGTGAAAATCATCAGGAAAGACAACCAAACATACAAAATACCCGTGCTTAGAAGCACAGTAGTAGTTCTGACAGAGGGTGTAACTGAGATCTAATTGACATTTTCACAAACAAGCATTATAAAACATCTTCTCTTCTTCTCTTCCCCTTCCCC
>VWZY01007905.1:0-64546 GCA_013399075.1 Chloroceryle aenea
TTCTGTGATTCTGTGAAATACATTTTCAAGCTTTGTTAGAACTAGTAGAGGGAGCCATGGAACAAAAGAAATAACATGACACTTTTTTTAGCGCTTGATCTGCATTAAGAATATGAATTATAACAAATTTTATATAACTGATTTCTTTAAGCACATTATTAAGTTACTTGGTCAATGAACCAGAATATAGCACCATGGCCACCACAATCTTTATTAGTTCAAACCACAAGCAAAAATTAATCAGTAAATATACCTAATTTTAGCCATGTTTGTGTGAATCCTTTTCCAGCCAAACATTTTAACATAGATGCACATATTTTGCTGAATAAAAATAGACCTCAAAAGGTCATTGTCTTAAATAAATACTTTGGTAGATTACAGAGCTATGGCTCAAAGATGTTGCTTGGCTTGTTTTGTAGTTACAAGAATAACTTCTTAGTAGGTGAGAGCCTGGGAACTCTGTGAAAATACTTATCTATTGCATCCATTACTGAACACATGTCAATGAAGTGGAAGGTGGAAGATTTACAGCTGATCACATAGATGTCCTACAGGCAATAATAAGTTCAGAATGTGATTTAAAACTATCTTAAGGTTTTTCCTCGTCTACTACCTCCCTAAATCACATTTTGAAGGAGGAATGGTACCACAAAGAAGAAAAGACCGTTTCTCCAGATGTCCTTCATCAAGCTGGTAAACCTGTAAGACTTGTTAACACTGTTTTTGCACAACTGTATCAGTTTATAAAAATTTACTAGAAAGAGCCAAGATAGGTAGAAAGATTAGTTTACTAATAAAATCTTACACAGCTTACTATATCTAAAAAAGGTGATACCTGTCTAAGAAAGTGGTAAAAAGTCTGGCTGTTCATACCCCATAATTTTCAATGGATTTATGTAATTTGGCAGTATTTGTCACGTATTGATAACAAGAGAAAAAGATGCATCTCTGACACAAAATCTAGACCTGTTCAAAGAAAAGATCAAAATATTTCACTGTGAATGAAAAGATACCTATTTTTTGAATAATCCTATTTTCAGGGAGGCTAAACAATATTGTTTTTTCATTTGCCTGTGGGGTTTGATTGAAAACTGAAGCAGATAGCTGGCATAGATGATTTCAGCCAAAATGATTAGAGTTTAAGCAAACTTGCAACATAATTAAAACATAGTTTTACTTGAAAAGGAATGATATGTGTCAGCCTTGCCCAAAATCTGAGATGCTGTCAAGTATTAAAACTTTGACAGGGAAGACACAAGTTTATATGCAACTTTAAAGGTTGTTCCCTAGATAATATATGCAGAATATGGAAATCTCTCCTTGATGCAAAAAGTTTACTTTTAAAGGAAATAATAGCATTGCTTCTTGTCAGTACTGTCAAGTCACAAAAATGGCAACAATACTCACCAAATCACTCACTTTGATACACCAAAGTACCAAAAGTTTCTAGAGCCACAGAGATCTATGTTATTCTGTGATTTTCTGGCAATTTGTAGCAATACTGGCCAAAGTGGTTTGCTGATTCAATAACCACAAGTTCTCAGAAAATTGGATGAGCTTTTAAATAGATCATATGTGACTAATCAACAACCCAGTCTGCATTTTCACGGTTCTTTCCCTGCAGGTAAATCAGGATGCAATAGGAAACGTGCAGTGGCATCTGCAGTCAGTTCCCTGCCTCCCACTGAAAACTACAGAAGCAATAACCCACTACTCCAGTCAGTGCTTGTGGCGAGGACATGGGTCTGGACAGGCTTGGCATTATCTGCTCTGCTACTTCCCAGTTAAAGTTCGTTCTTACTCATTTAGGCTGCTTTGAGAGAAGAGGGACCTGATCCCTCCTTTGCAGCTACACTGGGATTCTGATAATGAGAACCCATGGGGGGTGTGTTTCCTCAGTAAGGCCTCAGCTCACTGTGGATTTTAACATTAGGTCCTATGTGTGTGCAAAGCATTTTCCTTAAGAAAAGCACTTAGAATAAAACAAGAGTTCTGTGCTCATTTTGCCTCTTATGTGAAAATTTGAAGACAGATTATTGGTTTAGGAGTGCATATCAGAGCTCTTTGACAGTTGCCCTGATTTATTAAACTGTAACTCTGGGGTAAGGGAATTGGATACTCATATCTGATGTTAACAGAAACCAAGCATCTAATTTCCTTAGGCTCTCCTGGAACCTCAGCATCTATTTCTCAACTGATTGAAAGCAGATTCTTTTTAACTGCAATTCAAAGAGATTTCTTTTAGCTCTGTACAGATACTCTTCTGAGCTTCACCTTATCACTACATATAAACATATACTGTTATATAGCAATAAGAAAAAAAAAAACCAAAACAAATACATGCAGAAAAAAGAGAGTGATAAAATTACCATCACATTTGAAACACTGGCCCACAATGAACTGGCATCAAAGTTTAGTAGAGGTGGGTTACATGAGTTAGGATTTACATAGTACGAGAAGACCAATCATATAAGGAACTGTAGCATTTGTGGTGAAGAATATTAACACAATCATTAAATATAATAGTATAACGGTCTCTGTGGTAGATGTGCTTCTTTTCTCCACATTTAGTATTTTCACTGGTACTCAAAACCCCAATTACAAGAGGCTTCAAAGCTAAACTATTTATAAGCTAAATAGTTCTGTGAAGAGCTATTTTGTTATGACATATGAACAGTTTTGCTCAGGAGGCACAGACAATGTATAAACATTTAATTTCTAAACTGTCCAAAAGCCCAAACTGTATGTTGTTACACTGACTAAAAATACAACATCTTCTTGGCCAAGACTTTCTCTGGTTTGCTGACATCCTCTTTTCTACTAGGCTTCCAGATTCCTTTGTAAACATTCAAAAAGATACCTTTAAATAAATGAATACATATAGAAACATCAAAAATGTATTTATTCACTCTTTTCTAAAATGGTTTATTTGTTTTTTATTCAGGCTTTCAGTCTCTTAGCTCAAAACAAACCTTAAAAACTTAATCAAAATGAACACACACCTCCTTCTTTACAAAATCATTAGACATTGTGTTCAAAATTACATGTTGCTGAGATTCTGCTCATATACAGAAAGGAAATGCTTTTACTGCAACTAATAAATATCGAGAACAGCTTCTTTTCCCCCCTCTGTTTTGCATTGCAGTTACTGAGATCTAAAAGCACATGTTCTACTCCCTAAATAGACCAAGTGTAGCCTGACATAGTCAGTGGTATGCAGCAAAAATGAAGAAGACAGCTTGTTAATAATCCTGAGACTGTTATGGAAAGAAAAAAGCTACAGATAACTAAAAGAAGGCAAACAAAATGCATTACTGATTAATTACTTCTTCAGAAGGGTTGTAGACTGTAGACAGTCCTCAGCACTTCTAGTTGGCAGAAGCCTTAATGTATATCCTTCAATTATCATTATGAGGAATCAAAATACGGAACACTTTCTACACACATACAGCCTGCAAATCATGCTACTTGACTTCCTGAACCCATAAATCTCTCCCTCCTCAAAGGCAGTGGGTATTTCAGGATAATACCTGAAGTCTTTGAAAGTCTTTCCAAATTTTGCTTTCCTTATTTAAATGGCAGATGAAAGAGAGTAGATCATGTTCACAACACTACCATGGACTTTCCATAGCAGTTTGTTTTCCAACAGGCTTGCTCAAATATTTTTTTTAATAAATAAACAAACTAGAACTTACAATCTTCACACAACAAAATCATCACAGAAATCAATAAAGACAATAAATTTTTTAAATGTAACCTAAAACATAACTGTTGAGGATACCTACACTAAGTAAAATTTATAGTAATACACTTTTGCAAACACAGAAGGGTAATTAAAACTATGGCAGAACAATTTTTAGTGCCAGCGTGTTTGTCAGCAAACTATCAGAAGAAGAAAGCTATCCAACTCCACTTACTGGCCTCAAAATATTGCTTTTTTCCTTATAATACTCTATGGTATAGGATTAATACTCTATTTGTATTACTTCTTCAGTTAAGTTACCTGTCCCAATGATCTCCAGTCTAGGCTGGCGCTTCCAATGTACACGTGCTGTTTATCAACAATCCAGAAAGATGACTGAAGCCGACCTTCATTATATGCTGACATGTTCATATACAACACTTCAGCACCTAGAGATGTAAGGATAAAATAATAAATAACATTATTTAAAATAACATAATTTACATTATTAAAAAAGAAACAAATTCATATTTCAGAGCCTCAGCTTTCAAAACTATCGAGAGAATTAAATGTACCATTAAGGTTTCAAATCAATGATAAACAGTGTTCCTGTTCCACTATTTAAGACCTTAATTAACATATATTAAAGAAAAGTAGACTTAGGGAACACTCCTATGTATTTTATTATTTACTATTTTTTTCTAGCATTTTAGAACCAAATAATTGCTATTTTTGCAGATTCAACAAAATTTATTTTTAAAGGTCTATTCTGTAACTCAGACCTGCTACATACTGTAACAGTGACCTTTAAAACACAAACCCAATTATAACCCCTTCCTGAAAAGCAGACTCCGCTCCTTTGCCCCGTGCAGTTGTTCAGGCTGGTAGCCTCCAGTGGGCTGTCACATGGAACAAACCCTTGTAAGAGGAATATGGGGGGACAATTAAAGAGTGAAGAAGCAAGCAAAGGCCTAAAGTGTGCTGAAACTGCTCTTAACCCTGCTGATCTGTGACATTCAATCTATCACTTTGAACTGCATAGTTTTAACAGAGATTATAGGCTCCAGAATCAATAGAGCTACTTGTTGGATAAAAAGCACATCAGCTCCATCACATCAGCGGGAATGTCTGAACTGGCCCTACCAGTATGTTTGCAGGACTAAATCCAGAATATACTAAATACTATGTGAGTTTAGGGGATTTCTCACATCATTGTTCTTTCAGTGCTCCAGTGTTTGTAAGATTAACTGATTAATCTGAATTAATCATTGCTGAAGGTAAACTGAAGTAGGTCCCTCATCTTTAAATTTTAGTCATGACAGTAACTGGGGAAGAAAAGTGCCAGTAAACAGCAGCCTGGAGGGCAGTAACAGTAGTAGTCATCTCCCATTACACATTCACAGGCTCTTCAGTACCATGAATTCTAATAACAGTGGGATATGAGTCACAACTTCAAAAGAATACCAGGATACCTAGAAAATTGAAATATATTTCTTTTCATCTAACTTCCTACTTCTGACCTCCTGAGAAACAACTGGCTCATAATATTAAGCAACAGTTACCAGTGATAAATAGTTCTTTCTTACGATGAAGACAGTAATTCTCACATGAATAAAAGATACTAGAAGTTCACACACCAAGAAGAAAAATCAGGTATGGTGCCACTTTTTATGAGGCACCAAACATGCAACATAGCAAGGGTCCGTTGTACAATTGTATTTGCTGCAACTCAGTTACTTTTCTAATACTTTTCTAGATACCACCCATCCACATTTATCTATGCTTAGAAACAAAGGTATTTTCCAATTTTCCTTGGTACATTTTGTTGCTGACTTTCAACCCATGCATTAATGAGCAGAACTGTGCTGATTAATGAAATAATATGTGTGAAATGGAAAAGAAATCAGAAAACACTAGAGCAGGTGTAAAATTACTTAAATTGTTTTCTAATGAAGAAACAAAACAAAAGCAACTCCTACTAGCCAAGGAAAACAATTCTATAAGGTGCTAAACTTCTAGGTGTTTATCTGAAATCTGTGTTTAAAATCAATTTTAATATAGCAGTTTGCCTTGATAATATTGTCTTTCCATGCATCCAATCTGCAACATTAAATTACAATATGATTTTATCACCCACAACACACCTACATCAATAGGTTCTGAATGAAATGTTAGGACTTTTGTATAGGAAAGGTAAAACAGATGGAAGCAACAATGACCTTTCATCTTGTAACTGAGAGTCTAAAATAAACACAGTTTTAAAACATTTAGATCGCCAGGATTACAACAGGAGACTATTTTAACAGTAATACGAACATCAAAAGTATCAGACGCCATCAGCAACCTGACACAAATTTCAAAATTCAGGATTTGTGGGCACAAGCAGTGGGATGGGAATATCATTCTAAAACATAACCTAGGTTTCAATTCAGGAGATACTGATATCACACATATCATTAAAATAAAACCCTGAACTCAATTTCTTTTCCTTCTGGAAACAGCCAACTCATAAGGCTGGGGAAATAGTTAATTAAACAACAAAAGTTATGAGCTGCAAACAGCAGCTGCTGTGCAGCCTATTAATGAGCCCTTAACTTTTGACGAAAGGAAACATATGCATCAGTATTGATAATTGTGTCTGTTCCAGAAGCCCTTCAGATGTTTTGTTAAAATAGGCTTATCAGGCCTTCAACACAATCTATCACCCCTAGCATGGTCCAAGTCCCGTGAGGATATTAAATTGGACTGATCAATATGTGAAACCATAACAGAACTCTTTATCATGCTGCAGCCTCAATTACACAAAGCTGTGGGTCTCCTGAGTTCAACCAGAAGGCACAATTTGTAAGCTTGACTGATAGTATAGATGCCAGATTGTTAAAACATAAATCTGACAATTTTGTTTCACCGAAGATTAAACTGCAGGGTGAGAAAATCATCGCTTTCACTTAAAACTCAAGTGGGTTTGCCTGTCTCAAAAAATTGTGCATTC
Source organism: Chloroceryle aenea (assembly GCA_013399075.1). NCBI lineage: Eukaryota > Metazoa > Chordata > Aves > Coraciiformes > Cerylidae > Chloroceryle > Chloroceryle aenea. The sequence continues at coordinate 6,675 of VWZY01007905.1, forward strand.
TAAAGATTGGGCCAGACTGCCCTCTTTCTGCAGGAAAAAAATAGACCACACTAGGGATCAAAGCATGTAACAGACATTTCTGAGGACTTTTTCTTCTAGGTGGGGAGGTTTTGCACTCTGTGTGAGGGAGATGAATGATGCAATCTGGGATGCACAGAGGGGACCCTGCCATTGAGAGCTGGGACCTTCTCCATGTGATGGGAACACAGCCCCTGGGAGGTGCCAAGCTGGCAGTTAGCCTCTTGCCTTGTCTCCTAATGGAGGAAGGAAACAAAATACATTAGTAGTAATGAAGAAAGACTTTTCATCCATTTCCAAAAGAAATCCAATTCCCAAAGTAATTCCAAAGAAGGATGGCACAACCAAGTGCTATTTGCAATTTCTAGCCTTACAACATGCTGTTCAGTCTATCTGCCTGTTCTCAGATACTTCACTGTCAAGAAGGCTACAGGGCAAGCTTTACTTCAAGAACAGGAGCTTAAGGGTAGGACCTTTTCTAAATATTTGAGTCAAAGCACTGAGCTGTTAGCAGGAGACTTTAATCAAGAGCTCATAACACACAGGCTGTCATGAAAAATGATATATCATCAAGAAGAGCATCTTGGAACACCTCTGTTGCAGTGTTTGCAAGCTGTGGATTTTGCTGCTGCTCAAGCAAAGTCACCAGGCAGCTACAGAACTGGAATACCCTCTTCAGGGGCAACTGCAGAAGGCTGGGGCTCACAGGGCTTCCACTCAGACTCCAGATCCAGATTTATCCAACAGTTTGGAGAAGGTGCACCTAGGAGGATTTGGATCCAATGCCTATGAGCAGTCTAGGATATTACCAGGTTGTCCTGGTAAAGAGTCAATATCACTGAGCCAAATCACCTCTCTGGTGGATATGATAAATCATTTTTATAAGACGACCCAGAAAGAGCAACTGTTTGGGCTGCTATTATCACAGCTGCCTTGAAAGCAAACATGCAAATTCTGCCCGCAACAGTTTTCAACAGCACCAGTTACAGGCTAAACCCACTCTGGAGTTAGCAAACATAACGCCCAAGGAACAGAAGCTGCATTTGCTTGTACCATGGCTAAAATTGGCCTTCTGTCTTCACAACTTTCTTACTTTCATGCTAGTGTTTTTAAAAACAGAGAGAAAGAGGAATGGGAAAATAGAAGGACTTATGGATTGAGAGGAGAGTCCCAGAGAGATATCAGAGGACTTGCAGCAACAGTGATGGGAGATTCACAACAAGCAGAGCAAAGATGAGAAAAACAAGAGCTCTGACCTCATTAGCCCTGACAAAAGGAAACAGTGCTGCAGCAGGAAAAAGGGTGGAAAGAAACAAGAGATACATGATCTAATGGCACATGTTGGGACTGTGAATTTTGCAGACCCCAGGAAGAAAGGACCTTGGATATAGGCTGGGCTCTGCTACCCTCTGTTAAGAACAGGAGATTTGTAAAGGTGAAGATGAGCAGGGGCTTTTGAATGCCTCTTTCCTCACTGGGAAAACAGAGCTTGTCACGTGTAGGCTGCAGAGAAACAAGTGATGGAAAGGGGAACACACTGGGGCAGGGGGCTATATTCAGGGCTGTTGGTAGGATGGGGCAGTGGGAAGGTTGTGGAAGAATTGTGAAAGAAGTGATGGCAGGATACAATAGTATATGAAATGAGCTTCACCACTGAAAGCAGCACTGCTTGCAGCTCTTGTATATTTGCAGTTTGAGCCTGACAAATGTTCCTGCATCACATCCAACCACAACACATCTTCCTGCCACTGTTCTCCATATCACCACTAAACTGGCCACAGCAGGAACAGTGGCCTTTCTCTGCTTATTCCGTTGTTGCTGTCCCTTCACTCTCTTCATCACCATATCATATGCTTTGCCGACAGCACTCTTTTTTTTCTCTCTTAATTCTGTGTATTCCCAACAACCTATTCCAAGTATTGAGTCTTTTAAAGAGTATGAGAATGTGAGCTGTGGCCTCTTTGTTTCACCCCACTGCTGACAGTCACTTGGCACAAAAAGATACATGTTTTGCTCTATAACTTTTGGAGGGGGGCCTCAGGCCAGAGTCAAGAGCAGATTTAACTAGTCCATACCACGGATGCTACAGCTTACGAGCACATTCAGTCTTAAGCACAGCTGGTGCTCAAGCAGCCTGCACAGCACCTTGCATGGCCTCCCTTGGGAGCATCTATGAAGAAAGGAGGCGCCTGACATTGTGCCATAGACTTGCTGCATTGTTTTAGCTAAACTGAGTTTTCAGATCAATACAGATGCGGTTAATCATCGTATGCTAACTCAAAAAGATCAACAGGAGATCCTTTACCACCCCTAGGTCCCAAGCTTACTTTTTAAAATACAATTTGCTCAGTAGGATATGAATGTATATAAAGTGAATGCTTCTTTCCCTGCATTTTGCAACAGACACTTTACATTTTATTTCTTTGTTTTCACTTGTAAGCTTTAGCACAAGGTACATTTATTATAAAAATAATTTTTATTCCACTGAGCCAAAACCACAGCTGTTTTCATACCTTGCTTACAAGTAGCATAGCTGTCTCATATTGGACAGATATGAGTGACCCCAGCAGACAATCATCTCCCCAGGAATTTTCAGACTTTTCTCAACTGATTGCAAAGAGTCTGGAGTTGTTCCAGAAACCCCATTAGCATGACCTGGCAGCACTCAGAAGAAGACAAGTACAAAAGCAGAGGCATGTGCAAATTGACAACATTTTTAATATGTCTCTGAATGATTAAAAGACAAAGTAGACTATTTACTATTTCTCTGCTCTTTATGGAATATTGGATTTTAAATGCAATTTAAAAGTCAGTCTGGCCCCAGAAGGATTAACAATTCAGACTTATTTTAAAGAGAGAACACTCAAGGACTTTTAGGGAAATCTCTGATGGTACTACCTTAACTTTGAATTAGCTGCTTTGTTTACATTGCCCTCTGCTCCTCATACACACCCCTCTCCTTTTTAAAAACTACCAGGACTGAATCCTGCCACTCTGGGATTATGTGTTATTAATCAGTCTAAACCCACAGTAATTTAAAAACAAACAGTGTATAACAAAAATCCTTGATGTCTTTTCTTTAGCAGTTCCCCATGCAACCGCCACACAAGCAATAAACAAAATCACAGTTACTCAAAGGAATTACATTCTAGTATAAGTCCAAGTTATCCCCAGAAAGCCTTTGCAATACGATTTAGGTTCATACCATTTGGCCTGCCTTAAACTGTAACACTCGAACTACCTGCAAGACAAGTGGGTCATCTTTCTGAATGAACTTCCTTATCACTGTCAAAGTACAATCAGCCATAAACTGCGTGCACGCGCAGCTTCTCAAAACAACAATGGTCCCCAGAGTTAATGCTGCCTGTAGTAAAATTAGGCTGTTTCTGATGTAGTTATTTTACATGAAAAATTACTGTAATGTTTATTGCCTTATTTTACAGTATTTGAAGTCACTGACACAAAGAATTTTGAGGAATTCAGTGCACAAGACAGAAACCTGTGACTACAGAACCTGTGAGAGGCTCCTCTGGTCCATCACTGGAAAGACAGGATGCCTGCAACACCTGCTGGAATTGCAAGGATGGGCTCATGCACTTGGGGCTGTGGTATGGGTGATTCAGGGAAAATATGCAGAAAACACTCTCTGCCCTCTGCATGCTGCCACTGGCACATTCCCCAGCTGGTTCACATGACCATGCCTGTCTGGAGCTTGGAAGAAAGGCTGCTGCAAGAGAGCTTGCCTGAGCAGACGGGCAGCAGTCAGGGATCTCCCTGCGGTGTTGGAAGTGTGAGAACAAAGTCTCTGTCGCTGCCGGCTGACATCCCAGCCCCCACTCCAGGCACTGAGCCAGCTTCTCACCTGGTTCCCTTCCTCCTCAGCAGACTGTAACATGTTGTTTGGCTCTGTCCTGCATGATAAGGGAGAATAAATATCCTCTACACTCATCACGGGCTTTTTTGCTTTGTTTTACACTCATTTAGTGAATGAAAATAATTTCTGTGAGCCAGCACAGAACCAGAAACTGCTTTATCCACAGAGCTGAGGAAGCTGAGAGTCAGGGCAGGAGAGATCAGGAAGAAAGAGAAGTAGTAAGAAATGAACATTAAAACCCCCCAAACAAGTGGCTTGTCACTGGATGAAACAAGATGCAGGAATTTATTATGTCAGTACTGCCATTTAAAGGTACGACCACGTAATTGCACCTCCAGTTCCTCTGAAAATCAGGCCTTTCTGAAATTCCACACGGGGAGCCCCAGTATTAGCCCCAGTATTTGCTTGCCTTTTGTCTCCACAGAGCACAAGAGCTCTCAATCTTCAGGTGTAAAGAATCAGGCAAAGAATGAATGAGACCAGCAAGGCTGAGGTACAACAATCAGAAATGGAAGGTCATAGAAAGCATGTCTGCCTGATGAGCAAGACTGGGAAACCAGTAACAATAGACTAAGAGAAGGCTGAGGTGCTGAACAACATTTTTGGCTTAGTCTTCATTGGCAACCTCTTTTCCCACAACTCCCAACTAGATGGACCATGAGACAGGGACTGAGGGGGTGGGGTGGGGACGGGGGCAAAGTCCCTCCCAGTGTAAGAGAAGACCAGGTTCATGACTACCCGAGGATCTGAATTTACATAAGTCTATGGGACCTGACAAAATGCATCCCAGAGTCCTGCAGGAATTGGCTGATGCAGTTGCCAAGCCACTGACCATGATATTTGAAGAGTCCTGGCAATCAGGTGAAGTTCCTGGTGACTGGAAAAAGGGAAACACTGCACTCATTTTTAAAAAGGATAGAAAAGGAGGACCGTGGGAACTACTGACCTGTCAGCCTCACCTCTGTGCCTGGGAAGATCATGGAGCAGATTCTCCTAGAAGCTACACTAAGGCACATGGAATGGACGGCAAGAAGGTGATTCGAGACAGCCAGCGTGGCTTCATCAAGGGCAAGTCCTGCCTGACCAACCCAGTGGCTTTCTGTGATGGCATGACTGTATCAATGGACAAGGGAAGACCTATGGATGTCATCTGTCTGGACTTCTGTAAAGCCTATGACATGGTCCCCCACAACATCCTTGTCTCTAAAATGGAGCGAGAGAGATGGATTTGAAGAGTGCACNGAGATGGATTTGGAGAGTTCACTGTTAGTGGCTAAGGAATTTGTTGCATGGTCACAGATGTAGTGGTCAACAGCTCAATGTCTAGATGCAGATCAGTAGCAAGTGGTATCTCTCAGGGGTCACTACCAGGACAAGTGCTTCATCAATGACATAGACAGTACGATCAAGTGCACCCACAGCAAACTTACAGATAACACAAAGCCTAGAGGCACATTTGGCATGCCTGAGGGATGGGGTGCCATTCAGAGGGAGCTGGATAAACTTGAGAAGTGGGCTTATGTGAAATTCATGAGGTTCAACAAGGCCAAGTGCAAGGTCGTGCACCTGGGTCGGGACAATGCCTGGGATCAGTACAAGCTGGGAGTTGAATGGATTGAGAGCAGCCATGCAGAAAGGGACTTGGGAGTGCTGGTGCATGACCATGTGTGTCGACATGAGTCGACACTATGCGCTAACAGCCCAGAATGTCAACCCTGTCCTGGGCTGCATCAAAAGAAGTGTGGACAGCAGGTACCTCTCTACTCTGGTGATACCTCATCTGGAGTGCTGCGTCCAGCTCTGAAGTCCTCATCAAAAGGGCATGAACCTGTTGGAGTGGGTCCAGAGAAGGGTGATAAAAATGATGAGAGGGCTGGAACATATCTCATGTGGAGAAAGGCTGAGAGAGTTGGGGTTCTTTAGCCTGGAAAAGGCTCTGGAAAGACCTTATTATGGGCTTTATTTACTTAATGGGGGCCTATAAGAAAGATGAGAACCGTCTTTTTAGAAGGGCCTGTTGCAACAGAACAAGTGGTAGTGTTTGTAAACTAAAAGAGGGTAGATTCAGACCAGATATAAGGAAGATATTTTTTACAATGAGAGCAGTAAAACACTCAAACCATTTGCCCAGAAAGGTAGTAGACACCTCATCCCTGGAAACATTCAAGGTCAGGTTGGACAAGGCTCTGAGCAACCTGATCTAGATAAAGATGTCCCTGCTCACTCCCCCTGCAGGGTGGTTGAACAAGATGACCTTTAAAGGTCCATTCCAACCCAAACCATTCTATGATTCATCACCATTTGCCTCATGAAAGTACAGCAGATAGGAGGGCAATGCTGGCATTTGCTTGGGATGGCATTTCCCACATGCTTACATAGGGGTTCACAGTGACACAGAAGATCCAGAAAAGAGCCATCAAGGGATCCTCACGTATGCTCACTGGATGCAGGATGGCAGATTCTTGAGAACAAAGGAAAGGTCAGAATTAATTTCTTTCAATTGCTTGTTTTATTTCAATGACATCTTGGGAGCTAGTTAGTTCCCAAGGTAACATTTATCTAAATATGCCCTTTCAGTGGTTTTAAGATGTCAAATGTTGGTCTTTGTTGCTAGTCCAAGTAATCAAAATACTGATTTCTTAGCTAAGTAAGTACCCTGCTGCAGATGGAGTTCAGCATAGGAGTGTTACATCTCCCGCCCACATGAATGCATTTTGCGATCACTGCTGGGACCTTTTAATTGACTCAGCAGAAAAAAATGGATGTATAACCAAAATGGTTCCCACCCCACATCACAGGAAAGCTGAAAGAGAGGCCTGATAATATTACTTTGCTAATACTTATTACACCAATTACACAAAAATTGTGGTTCTCTTGACAAAAATCCAAAAGTCCATCTTAATTAGGAGGTGGACAAACCACAACAAATATGACAGCATAGAGATGAAAGGTCTCCTTATTACCCACAGAACAGATACTGCACAGGCACATTTTACTTGAGCCTCCCTGTGAATAGCAGTTATCTCAGATAATTAATCACATGTGGGCATGTTTAATTAACCTATGAACAGAATTTTATACTGCAAACATGGAAGAAACTCATAGACTACAGACCTCTGGTCCTTCCAAAGATGGAAATGCAGTTTCCAGAGCAAATCTGTCACTTTCTCATATTCATGCACATGATGGAGTGCTTCCATAAATACATAAAGCACTTCTATTCCATAAGGAAAACCACAAAATGCAGTGCAGCCCACATTAAAAATCCCCAGAAACAATACCCCTTTTTCTAATGCAGAACATAGAATAACATGATTTTTAGAAGTAAACGAACATTGTTAACCCCATGAGTTCTTATTATTTGTATTGATAACAGTTCTTTCTTTTCTTTTCACTTCATTTCCTTAAACCCCATCGTATGTACTAGACATTTTATTTAAGATTTTTAATTGTTACTGTAGAATTTTACATTCAATATTTTCCACTGGAAAATGTCTATTCTCTTCTTAAAAACACACCCATGTGATCATGTCCTTGGGAGGCACATGCTGCCAGATGGTAAATATTTGTTAAGCAAGTACCCCACAAATGCAAACAGCAAACACTACAGTTCATTACATGGAACAAGTCCGGAAAGCAGACATGTTTCAGCTCTACACTTTCCCATTGGGATTTAGCCTCTGAAGTCAGTGATTTCTGTACTATATTTGCCATAGAGACTCTTACTGTTTGGGACAAAAGTTTAGACTCCCATTTTAACTATATTAAAAAAAAAACAAGAATACATTGTTGTGCACAAGAATGTAGCGTAACATAAAAATATCTGAACTTTTTTTCTTTCCCTGTAACAACTGTAACAATTTTACTGAAAGTAGCAAACATGTCATGCTACTTTTAACAAGTTTTGCTGCCTGATGCAGCAAACATGAGATAAATCTTCACTGACTTGACTCTGACATCAGTATTTTTCAATAACATTTTTTACTTAAAATTTTTAACTTATTTTTGAGCTATTTAAGGTATTTTATATGAATACCCATAGATTATTTTAAATAAAACTTTGAATAATGAGAACACTGAAAATCAGTTCAATTTGTTCCCCTTAGCAGATCTCAGCATTCTTCTAAATAGCATTTTCTGAGTGTAAATCTGTTTTGTGAGTTTGAAGATTCAATAGACTCTGTAAGATAAATAGTGTACAAAAATGTTTGATAGAATATTTAAAAAAAAAAAGTACACATTTTTTGCCCTTCATTATTGGAAAATAGGCTGCTCATTTACTAGATGAAGCTATAAAAATGATTGCTTTAGAGATTGTGAAAAGTAATTTTCATACTTAGATGATTGAGGCAACAAAGCATATTACTGCTTAAAGGAAGGCTATTATATTATCAGTAAAAGCATTGCTAAAGTAGGATTGTGGCTTGTTTTCTTTGCCTAACTATAATTGCATATGTTTTTCCTCTAAAAGAAAGCTATTTTAAAGATAATAGACAGATTAATAAACTCATGCACTGTTTACCCCATCTCCCTCCTTCAAAGATTCATTTCTTTACTTGGATTAGCAATATGAAACACTAGATCTGTTTATATACTTTCTAGATGAAAGATCCAAGATTTCAGGGACATCTTTTCATCTTAATACGAACAATTAGAATCACAGTCTTCTATGAATGAACAAGGCTAAATCTGTACCAAAAAAAATGTAGAGACTATTTGTCTCAATTTCTCTTTTTAACTTACCAACATAATTTCATTCTGATATTTAGGATATTGACAATAGTAATTTCTAGACATGCTGATTAGCAATAACAACACTTGTGCAACCATCCCCAAAATCTGATCCTTATTGTAGCTCTGCTTTCTGTTCTGTCGGTTTTCTTCCCATCAAGGAGAAATCTCAGTTCTGGAAGGTGAGAAAACACACTGCAGTGCAGCACAGAGGTGAGAACAGGGTATGCTTCCTCAGAGAACAGTATTACTTGGTCCTAAGCTTTTTATTTTTGCAATACCTTCATAATAGAATTGATTTTTTCCCCCCCTGCACTTTCATTAACTGATTCTCTGAGCAGCCCTAAAGTATTATCTCCAGGCTACCAAGAGCACTGGCTGACCTGGCTGTGGCCATACAAAGAAAGCAGAGGCACAGCCAGAACTAACACGGGTCTGCCAGCAACACAGCCATTTCCTTTACTACTACTTTTCCCTTGTCTCTCAGCATCTTTCCTTACCTCTTTCTTTCAATCCTGTTCTATTATCCTGCTGAGTCAGCCTTTGACTTCTCTATTTTTCTTTCAGATCATTCCTATCTCAATTCCAGTTATTTTTCTTTTCTTTCATCTGTGTTGTCATATGTCCACCAAGAACATGCTTTGCCTTTTGCCAGCATTCTTTTCTGATCTTTTCCTAAATTAATTACTCAGTTTTCTGTTTCTGGTCTTCTCTTTCATCTGATTCATTCCTCCCTTTACTTCATTTTACCCACTGCCTTCCCCCCACATTATTTTTGCCCCCTCTCCTCCACCCTCTTGCACTTCATCCTCAGTTCCTCATTTCACTCTTGCCTTTGCCCACTGTTTCACTTATCACATGTATTCATTCAGTTATTCAATCACTCACCCACTCTCCCAATTACTTGAGGAACATATTTTTTTTTTATCTAACTACATAAGCAGTATTATATATTTTCTAAACCTCTACAAGTAAATTTGTGGAAAGGAAAAAATATTTTTTCTTAAGGCTAACCACAGTTTTGGGGTGCCCATTTTGGTCCTAATTTTATTTTACTTAGCATGTGCTAGAACTTCTGTAAACTCATATGATATATAACCTATAATTAATTTACTATTGTTCTGACCAGCCTGTCCAATGCTCTTTTAAGGGCTTCAGCACTGTGGTTTGGTCACCAAAACACTTCACAGATTGAAATGGAGACATTTTAAAGAGACAAATGGACCTGCCCCAATGTCAAAAAGCAGAAAATCCACAGTGCAAGAAAAATAAAAAGCACGTAAGGAAAAAATGCTTTATTTTTGAAGAAATACATAGGGGATACAATTCAATAGCTTCTCAGTTAGCAGCTTTTTAACATAGATTGACTTCCATGAAAACAACCTATCTGAAATGTAGAAAGCAGAATAAAAGGAAAGCACAACTCCACAGATTTTATGTTATTAGCAGGGTGAAGGACACACACAATATGCAGTCAATAAAAGTGACAGCACACTGTCACAGAGGATTTTAGTGTCCCAGATGGGCTAGATTTTGAGCATCATCTCATCTCTCCAGTGTAAATGTCAGCAACTGTCTGTGAAGGACTGGAATATAGCTATATTACTCCCTGTGGCATTTTGAACTGGTGGAGAACCAGGTCTGCATAACTTCTTCTCCAAACTATATAGGACAGATAGAATTGGTTTGAGGACACAAAGAGACAGAGATAGACCAGTTCAGAGACATATGGGATGGCTGCAAGGTACAGGATTGAGGCTGTGTAACTGGACTGCTTGCAGATGCACAATGGGAAATTGTGATCCCTATGAAAGCGAGGCCAGAAGGCACCATGTGCACTTCTAGTCCCAGTGATCATGTTGTGAACTTGGTACCAATCCCGTCAAGGCACTCCCTCTAAGTTGCAGGAGAAAGTGCTGCTACTACTTCAGAAGCCCATCTGATATAACTAACTGGACACACACGTAGGAAAACTTGAGGAATGAGTTTGAGGCACTAAGAGATGGAAAGGGAATTCAAGTAGATTCACACTATAAAGCACATGCAAACTGGAAAGATTTGATGGCAAACATGTTTGAATATTGATATGAAGTATAGTGAATGCACAAGCAAGCAGGCAACTCCTGCATGAAAACAATGAAAGATCAAACTGAAAGCAGTGCTAGAGACAAGGTCATATGAAGTACAGGAAGCAGTTCTGGTTGAGGGTGAGTATCAGCAATAAAGACTGCTGCTGTGGGACCTCTCTGGTGCATTACAAAAGACAAAATGAATGTAGCACATTAGGCTAGGACTCTAAGAGAAAAAGGACAGTCCTATGTTTTAAATTGCTTGAAACCTATCTAGAAACCCTCTACATGAAAAATGGCAAAGCAGGGTTGGCACACAAGTCATTTTCTGAGGACTTCATTTGCACCCCTGAGGCCTAATCTTGTTCACAATGACACTGATACATATTAACTGTTACACTGTGATAAATACTCTAAAAAAGCCAAACAACAAGCATCAGACTATGTGTGTTCCACAAACTGACAATCAAAATATGTGGATGTCTTGGCTCTTACCCATCTCTTATTTCTTTACCTATAAAATGGAAATGAAGCTATTACTACATCTCCTGTGAGCATCATAGACATTTATTCTTGCATATTCACAAAGAACTCTTATTTCAGTCTTACTACCACAGGAAAAAAAACAAACAAGTTTCTCCCAAGATGAGGTCTTAATCAGTGAAAGAAGAGACAACACAATGACAATGATAATGAAATAAAATATTCTACACATGCTTATATGAGCATAAGAATCCCAGTGCACTGAATTTCATTGTGTCCAGTGCGAAGACTGTGTCATATTCAACTAAAGTCTGTATCATAACTGTGAACGTCTTGATGATACAAAAAGACATGATACAGAGAATATATTTTTACATACCACAAATGATTGCTTCATGGACCAATTAAAGAATCCGCAAGCTCAGAACCTACTCTTGATTTACTCTGAGCAATGCGTAGTACTGATTCAAGCTGCTACTATCAAAAAGGCCCTGTAAGGATGACCACAACATACTCTAGCTTTAGAAATGACCATCAATTTCTGCACTACATAATTACTAATAACTGCACACTATATATAGCTAATATTTTGTCTGAAGAAAAGATGATGGATGTACTCTATTCTCAGGTGTAAGCATTAGAGACAATCACTCTTGCAGAGTGTGCAGTAAGACATAAAATTGTGAGTAATGTAGAAATACCATTCTGGGAACTTCTCTTTGAGTTGAATTACTTCAGAACAGGTTTAATTTGATTTACTTTCCAAGCATTAGGTTATGTAAAATTCATAACACACCTAAGTGCTGTAGAAGCCTAAAAAACTGGGATCAGAGATTATCAGAAAGATCAGTGTCGGCATGATAAGAGCAATTCCTTGCAACAAAGATAAAGCTTCATAACTAATGCTGTATAAACTGGCAAGATTTGGTCACATGGTTTTGCTTTATGGTACAACTGTGTTGTATGCTACAACCCAAGGACAGGCAAAGTTGAGTAGTGTCTCTACAGAGTTCATCAAATGAAAACCAAACGGTGTCAGTCAAACAGTCTCCGCCTGGTTTGGACATTTATAAATGTTCTTAGATGCTTCTGACAACTTCTTGTATAACTGAGCACACAATATTTCATTTGCAGCTTTGAAGTAGAAGTCATTGAGGTAAGCAGCACAGAAGCTAGAAGAATGTAAAAACATGTACACAGCTTCAGAGATCCAAGTGTCTGTGTCATGTCACTTCAGATGATGGTTTTTTCAGAGCTGCCCAGGTTTGTAGTTTCATTTCAGTCTACATGACATAAAAAAAACCCTTAAACAAAGTGAGAGACCAAAGGCTCACCATCACTGGAAAGGCTGAAGCCTGCTTGCAATCAGTAGCAATCAAAACTATACCAAATCGTACTAACAAGACTGCTGGGACTGACCAAGGCACACTTCTAGGAAAACAGGCTTCAGGGGGATATGAAACATGTGGTAACCCCATGAATGGACAAGACAAAATTCACTGACAACAAATTAAACTGCTTTCTTTGGACCCCTATGTAACACCATTAGCCTTCAACTCTTTTCAGGATGACATAGTGTTAGTGCTTTCACATACAACAGAAATCACAGGGTGACAAAATTTCTCCAAAAGGAGCTCAGCTACCTAGCAAATGTTTTCTGAGCTCAGACAGCCCTGGCATCTCTTACCAGCTCTTCCAGTAACTGTAGGTAGGAACTTGCATGCTGTCCATATGTTTTAAAAATGTCACAACTAATTTCTGCTAATGCCATCCGTTACTGGTTCCTCTGTACTAAAAGTGTCAGTGACTCAAACCAGCTACTGCCATACAGTAAGAACCCATTCTGGCATGTAAACTCTGAAGCAAGATTTAGAGATGATCCCTGTGGTACAAACCCTCTATGTTGGACCTGATTAGTTACTACCAGACAAATCCAATTGCTGGACTACTGAAACTCATAGTTGTGCTGGAGCTTGAGACACAAAACTGCCCACTTCTACCAAACCCATGAATACACATGCATTAGTAACAGACCCAAGTGCAAGGACATTTGCAAATTGATATTATGTACTAAAATACTGATCAATCTACTGTGAAAGACTTTTTTCAATTTAAAATTTCAAAGCAGTATTGTGTCTACTAAATGCCTAGCATCCTAAAAGTGCCTACAGTACATCTAGTTTTAATTGATCAAGAAAAAAAAAAAAGAAATATTATTTACCTGTGGGTCTTTGAAACAACAGCTACAGATATTGAAAAGCATATGACTAATATTTTATAATCCAAAAGTATACATTACCAACAGAAGACTACTGTCCCTGGAAACACAGACATTCCTCACAGCAAAGGCATTCATTTCTAAGAAAAGACTACAGGCACAGACGTAGAGCTTAGAATTAGAATTTATTGTTACATATCTGTCTCAGATGTGTACAGAATTTTTGTCTTAAGTGAACCTTTTTTCCCGTCTTCCTCTTTGCAAAATAAGACTAGATGTTAGGCAGATATTTGAATGCTTGAAACTGATGTAAAACTGGTACCTGCTGCTTGGTTTTAAGATGACACGCAACCAGTTTTGGAAATTCTGCTTGGTATTTCTCACTATGCAGAACTCTGTCAAAGTTATTATGAAGAGGTAAAGAACATAATAAAATCTTTGGTCTTGGAACTGGCTTTAAGATTGCTTGTCACGGGCTGAAAGTTGTTGAGAAAGTATCAGGAAATACTCTTCAGCAGCAGCTACTAATATCCAAGTCAAAGCATGCCTCTACTCTGTTGTGGATACCCAAGAAATATAACATAATAAAAAAGGAACAAGGCCTAATTCATAATAAATAAAAATGTAAAAATGAATTTAAAATCAGATGTCAAATGTCTTGCCAGTGCAATTTTCATTAACTGCTTTTTTAACATTTTCTTATTTTGAGATATAGCTTAGGCAGAGTTTTAGAAAACTGTCAACATTTAAAAATCTGAAAGGCACGGAGGAAAAGATTTCACCCCATCTGTTCACATCCACCTTTGTTTAACTCTGTGAGACTCAGATTCAAATTACTTGCTTCCTTTAGGAATCAACCCTACTCTCCTGGTTCCCTCAAAGAATCCTGCTTACTTGTTACTGAGAAATCATTGGGAAAAATTACTCTGGGTTTTGTACTGATGAATTTTAAAAGAACAGGGGCTTATCCAATCTTGAACATGCTTTGCTCTCACATGGACTGGGAGAATCCAGCCTAGGAAATACTGATGAAGAAATCATTGCAGCTACAACTCCATTCAATATTTCAAACAGAACCATCCACTGCACTTCATCTCTCCAGAGCACTCTTTGCACTCCTATGAAGCATGCATCACATAACATTATTTTTACAGTGCATTGTGTAAAAACTGGCAATCAGGGCAGGCAGAAATCTCCTCAACACCTAGCTTCAGGATTCCAGCTTCCCACTGTATGAATGGAGTGTATTTTCTTTTTAGTCTTTTCAATGTCTGTACATTGATTCTCAACATTAGCTTCACATGAAGAGGAATTAAAGGCTTACATAGAAATCATAGAAAAGCACAGGTTAGAAGGATCCTTAGAAAACCACCTGGCCCAATCTTTTGTGGAAAAGGGGGCCTATGTGAGATTATCCAGCACCCTCTCCAGTCACATCTTGAAAACATCAAGCAACAGCAACATTAACATGTTCCTGGGGAAGTTTTTCCAGAGAATATTTGTTCTTACTGTAAAAATAATATCTATTATGCTGAGATGAATATACTTAAACACATAAGTTTATGTTCTCCTTCCAAATTATTATGGAACTGCTAAAACAAGCTTTGAAAACAGTCTACACCTTTCCCAAACACCAGAGCCCAATACTCATGAGGGCACTCCTCACAGAGGTTTGTCTACTTTTTTCTTAAAATTACCAGTGATAGCTTTTTCATAATCTGCTCACAGTCCACTGTCCGCATATTTGGAACATTTTTTCTACTATTAAAACCAAATATTCTGGGCTGACTGTAAATCAGTGTTACCATGGTTTAGCCTATCTACAGATTTCACAAAAGCCCAAGTTGCTCACAGCCCAAACACCTTTTAGGTCCAGAGAAAATTATCAGGAAATGCTCTCTCATTACTCCTATTTCTTTATCTTTTCCAGAGAAAACAGCCCTTTCTCCCAAACGGTGAACTCCACCTTTCTGAAGTACATGAAGGCTCTAGGATAAAAAAAGTGCATAACTCACAGCTTCTTTCATACGAAGAAACTGGACTGATGTTCCCAGGTGATCTCCATCTTTTCTACAACATAACAAGTTTTTCAGTTCTTCTATAATATGTTAAAAATAACATCATCTTCCCATTCTCCCACAGCTAGATAGGGAAAGGGAACAATGTGGCTAAAGGTAAGAAGAATTCATGCTCCACAAGCATCACAGCTCTAAAACTATGCAGCACCTTAAGTGTGCCAACAGCAGCAGACAGAATATGGGACTAAACACATATCATCTGATACATAAATCACATCCACTATTGCTGTTCTTTACGGAAAAATTTCATTAAACCAGGAAAAAAACCCGAAACTGCTAAATGTCCCTAAGCATTGCATGAACTTTGAGCTCTCTGGTGCCATGGCAGGTTAAGTCTGCCTAAACCAAGTTCCAGTGGTCCTCTCTCCCTTGTCAACCCCAGCTACATTTTTTCTATCTCTATATTGTACCTAGCATTTATGCCTCTGAGATCATACACTGAATAATGTGGAAGTCTAATGCAAATGACAATTAAGCCAGGCCAAAAAAAAAAAGCAATCTGTAGCCAAATCAGCCCCCTGAACTGTATTACCACATGATCACTGGTGCAAGGAAGAAGGAAGGGACAACATATGGTGGGGAGGGCAAAAAGGAGGCTGGGATCATGCAGCTGCCCTACTATAAACTGACTTCTCATGAAATAGTATCTGTTCACATTTTGAATCCAAAGTTCTCAAATAAAAGCACAAAAAGCTTCTAGAGGTCCAATTTCTACTCATTTCTTTGTCTCCCTGCAATAATATAACTATTCAGTTTCTCTGTTTTGGTTGCATCTGGTTAAGAGAGTGTGTAATCTTGGCCAAATGATCATGAACTGCTCAGTGAGTAACAGCTGCACATATGATACAGTGATTAGATCCTGATTTTTTTTATAAATCACATTCTGATACGGACAGACTCTTTTCATATCTGCTTCAACTAGCACTGACAAAACAAAACTTTCCTTGCAAATATATATACATTTATTAATGAAAAGAGAATATTGGGAAAAAAGCAAACAGAAAAGAAATGGATCAATGCAAATTGAAGAAGGGAAATCTATCAGCATGTCTTAAAAAGCCTTAGTAGTCAGCTAAAATAAGATTGTAATTAGCAAGGTATTTAGATTCGGTACACGTAACAAATGATACAACAACCTGCTAATTGGAGACAATACTATTCAAATGTTACTGAGTAACAAAGATTAGTACGTAATTATGTGCAAGGAGTGGGAGGGTTACAAGAAATGTTTCAATCTCAGACTGAACTACAGCAGAGAAAAAGCTACCATCACAGCACAAGGAGGAGAAAGAATAACATGTTTGGTTTACACAGTGAGCCAAATTTTGCTTCCAGGCAGACCTGCCTTTCACAAGAGTCATCTACATATATGCATAGTATTTATATACATATGTGAAAGATAAATATAGTTTTCACATTAACTATAGAGAAGCAGGACTTCACACTCTTAGACTGCGTATTACAAAAGGTCCTATAAAAATAACATCATAGTTTATAGCCTCTTTAGTAATAATTTTGACAACATAAGCTGGGAGAACTTACATTTGGTTGATTTTTTTTTAAATTACTAATAGACATTTTTAAAATTATTAGAGAAAACAAATGCTCAGATCTGGCTTCTGGTGCCTGTTCTGCCATTAATTATCACTAGTTGTCCCTTAGAGACAGAAACAGTAAGTGACCTCCCCTAACAGTGATGTTTCAAAAGAAATTCATTAATAGTGTATTTGCAGAACACTCAGATATCACAGTGAGAAGCAGCAGGGAAAAGCCTATGAGGAAATTAATCATTCTGCATTCAGTGCAAGATCTGGCAGATGTGCAATAAAGCAAGCCTGGAGACATATATTAAATATGAAGATAAAAAAAGACTCTAGCCATTACCAGTAGAAATAATATCCCCTGAATGAGCATCGTCTGCCTTAGGCATTAAATGCTTGGCATATTCTCATTCAATACTAGGGGAAAACTTCAGATTAGTATGATAAAATTATAGCAAGAATCTGCCATGTATTCTATGTAAAATGTAGAATCTGGTAATGTAATTAAAGTCTATCATAAATATGTGTTCTGGGATGAGTATTTCCTCATTTCTGCATGCTTAATTTTGCTACTTAAATAACAGTCCCATAGTGCAGCAATTAGGAGCAAATGTACATCATCTAGCATTCAGAGGGTCCTGTCACCACAGCCCTAGGTGTATTATGTGTGAGCACAGTAAATCAATCCATGTTTCATGCTGCAGCTGCCAGATTGCTTCAGTAATCAAGCTACCCTGTTTTACAGCTAGCTCAAGAGAGTCAGGATAGCAAAGACATTACAAAAAGAGTCTTAACATCTAGCTCAGGTATTTGTACTAACATTGCAATGGTAAATTACTAATTTTATTTTACTCTACATCAGTTCAGTTCTGCTCTCCCATCCACATAAGTTATGCTTTATCTTACCCCATCAGCTCAAATCTGAAGTCAGATTTCAACATTCTCCTCTGTTAATCAGTAGGGACGGCTGTTGGAGAGGATGGATGTGTAGGGAGGACTCTAGGATGCACCCCTGCGTTGGAAAAGGTCTATCAAAGCTGCTTTCTACAGTACTTCAGAAATGGGGAGAAGAAGCAAAGGGGTTCCATGCATGCCTGTCTAGAAAAATGAAAGATGTGCTAAAATAATATGGCTGGCAGAAATAGTCCCAATATTTGTGCTGAGCTGCAGCAGTGTTGTAATATATCATGGTTCCAAGTACAAAAAATTCCAAAATTTCATGAGACTTCATGAGACAATATGGATGACCAAGTACAGTTCTTCAAGCAATGACATACAAACCCATGCTGCTGTGTTGAGACTGAGATTTTTACCTGGACTGCTTAAGTCAGAAAAGGCACACTACCTGAAGATGCAGCATGAGGTAGGAAACCATGGGCTGAGGAACTGCAGCATCTTTAAAGGTTCCTGGGCAGTGTGTTAACAGGTAAATCCTGGGGCTGACACTCAAATTATCCCTCATCCTGACCCCAGGAACCAGACTGCACAGCATGGGGCCACAGCTCAGTTCTTGTCACCCGGTCTGCTGAAAAGAAAGGCAAGGTTCTTCCACTTTCTCTGTGCAATAGCAATTGTCTCTCATGTTTAGTAGGGCAGCCCACTACCTGAAGACAGTTTGCCTTGGAAAGAAGAGGCCAGCCTGGGCTTACCTAGCAAAGTGGAAGCAGGCTCAGGAATGCATTAAAATCCCAGAGCCTCACAGGATATGTTTGTGCTTT
This sequence comes from Chloroceryle aenea, assembly GCA_013399075.1. Lineage (NCBI taxonomy): Eukaryota > Metazoa > Chordata > Aves > Coraciiformes > Cerylidae > Chloroceryle > Chloroceryle aenea. The sequence continues at coordinate 25,405 of VWZY01007905.1, forward strand.
CTCTCTGTATTTCTACCCATTGCCTTGGACTCTTAGGCATGTTTGCTGCTTAGGAACAATCAGCTCAGTTTATTAGCTGGTGAAGCACAGGGTAGTGCTTGGGTCCTTCTCTGCCTAATTCATACAAACATCACAAGTGGGAGTTTGGGTCTGTTCAGCCAAATATATTTTGGTTCTCCATCTTAAGAAGCTTCAAAACTTAGCTGAGCTATTGATAGATTTACTGCTTTCTTTCCCACAAGAGGAATATTTCTACTAAAAAAAAAGTGCATGTCATACTTTCTAACACAAATCAGATCAGTTGCAGGAGGAAAAAATAGTTATCTTCATTAATATAATTGTCCAAATGATGATGCACAGCTAACTTTCAAGGATCAATTCTGAAGATGCATGTGGCCAATACCACACAATCAAAAAGGTTAATAATTTTAGTCGACCTATCTTCTAGGATAGCACAGTAAAACTTAATGATATGTTTGTCCTCAGCTAAGACAATGGTAGCAGGTAAAAGTAATTTTTTTTCTCCAGCAAACATGAAAAAGACTAATATAGATTATGTTTTCCTTTTACTATATTATTAATGTTATAGAACTAAGGGAAATTGGGGTAGTGGTTTTTTGTTTAAGTTAGCCTACCAGTTAGCATCTATCTGACAGAAGCAGGACATGCCATGAATCTGCTGTTCATACAAAGGCTGCTTATTTCAACATAATATTAAGATAACTAAATCTGATTGAATATTAGAAGTAACTTTTAACTTTTCAGGAATGTAGAAGCAAATAAAGATTTACCTAACTTTCCTGGAGATAAAAAACCAAACAACAAACCTAAATGCAGATGAAAGAATTCCAACAGAGCTTGAAATCACCATGTAAATATCAACATTTGTAGAATTTGTAGAAACAACTAAACCACAAAATGGCATGAGAAAAAAAAAACAAAACAAAACACAACATTCATAGTGAGAAAATCAAGAAGTAATAATATTGATCTTTGAAAAAGGTCAACAGTACACAATGATATCTACAATTACAGGTTTCAAAGATGATGATGCCAAAACTCACAAGAATTACTATATAAAAGTGACTTTCTCTGATTCTTTGTAGCTGAGAGCACTCAAATATATTGATCACTTCATTTAAATAAAATTTCCTGAGAAATCTGAGCAAGACTTAAGGGAAACTGAAGCTAGTAAAATTGTAAAAGCCTATGCTCTGTTTGTTTAATAAGCTTATGGGTTGGATTAATTCCCACATAAACTGAAGGCAGTGTTAATAACAAACACTGTTCCCTTCTCTAGCTAAAATTTTTACTCATCTTTTTTTGAAAGAGGATAGTTTTTGATATTGGGTATTCTCAATAAATAATAGATAAACTATCTATTGCCACATTTATATTGATATATGTACAGGCCCTACCTCTCATCTCCTCTGACTCATGGGAACTTGGGAAATTAGAAACACAGGGAAAAGCAGCCAGTTTTTCAAAAGCAGTTTCACTGATATTGATAACACCTATTTCTTTTTTAACATATCAGAAAAAGATAATTCCTTACGTCACGGATGTCTGACAAAGCTGATGTATTCTTACTGTTTATCAAATGATCAATCTCACTTTTGGTTACATAACAGAAATAATCAAAGCCCTGGAATAGACAGTGTCTTGAAATGCCAAGTTTCTGTAGTTATTACACTTAAATAGCATGTCAATCTTGATCACAAGATAATCTCTTTTAGGGACAAAGACTTCCATTTGTAATGTTCTTTTACTTGCCCAGTGAGGAGTTTACAAGGAATTTAAACATATAAAGATTGAATTTTATTGGAATAAGGTATTCTTTATTCTTTACGTAAACATACATGTTATATTAAGATGCTTTTATACATAGCAACTGCATTGCTTAATTCTTAGAATTCCTTTTGTGAATCATATAGTAATCTGTGTCAAAAATTATTACCATCAAAATACATAGGTTCTTTTTGCCCTTTGAAAAATGTATCCAACTGTAAAATAATAATTCTATCAGATTCTATAGGTAATTAACATATTTTTTCAGGAGAAGTATGTATGAGATTGCTAGAAACTTCTAATTTTCTTTCAGCATTTCTTAAATTCTCTTTGCTATTTTTCCACACAGTTTTACATAAAGCAAGTTTAGTCATAGTGGTGCCAGTGTATAATCCATTTGTGGACAGGAATTTTAGGCCACAAAACAATGATTGGGAAAGCAAACACCTAAGAAACACACACAGGACAGGAAATGTTGTCAGCTGGCTAAATCTGTCTGATGTCCTGTGCATTAGAATCATCAGTACATCAGACATTGTTTTTTTTGATTTATTTTGCTATTGTTCAAGAGAGTAAACTGTCTTGTCACACAAGGCATGACAGCAGTCTCTCAGCTTATATTGCTTATGATTAGAATGGCTATAGTGAGTTAACATCTATCTAATCAGTGAGTTAAACATCTACCTAATCACTGCACCACCTTTTTAACCACTTGCAAACTGCTATCATCAACTACAGTAACAGAGGTTCAGATTTTGAACCTTTGAACCTTCAGATGCAGAACTATGAAGCAGAGAAAACTGAAGGATTATAGGGTAAGAGTACTAAACCTAGAGCATGCATTTTAGACATCATCCGAGTCTCGAATCTGGGTAAAAGGAACATTACATAGGAGTCAATGGCATAACAACATAAAGACCTTGGTCTTACCTTTTGTTTTCAAGTCGTTTAATACCTTTGATTCCACAGGCAGTATATCACTCACTAGTTTTATCTCAATATTTCGAGATGCCAGTTCAAGCAACTTTTCAAAAAGACGCTGACCCTGGGAAGAATATTAAAGGAAAGTAAAACTTGTAAGACATAGACTTGTTCAAACAGTACATCAACAAACTAAAGGCTCATGTTAAACCAAAAACATGTTGTACAACATCTGAGTAAATAGGTTCCTAGATATAGTTAAATCTAACCTACAGGTTAGCAACACTAACGAATTTTTATTGGACAAATACAGTTTTGAAGGTGAAACCTGCTTATTCCTTTTCCCAGACTGTTCAATAGTGTTCATAAAAAGATGACAGAGAATGAAGTGTCCAGGGTTTTTATGTTGCATAAATATATTTTTACATTAATTTTCTTCCAAATAATTACATTCTGTTAAATAAGGACAAAAAGTGCAAGGAAAAGAATTTATTACACTTACTCAGTATTAAGTGATTTGGGTTTTGTAAGTGGTTCTAATCATAGTACATTTTCAAGTGGTGACATGCTCTTCTTGACATGAGCTATACCAGGAAGGAAAACAATGATCTACATGTATTCCATATGCTTCTCCTTTTCCCTCCTTTATAACTTTGCTATTTAAGCCCTATTTCTTACAGAGAACAAAAAAAGGAATCTCATACTGATCTAGATACATGTTAAAACAGAAATCAAGACTTTTTTTTTTTACATAAAAAATAAAATTTTAAATCACCACATTTTTCAATATCCATAAAAACAAGAAAACATGGAATTTCTGCTTGCATAGTAAACATTTAATTTTTAGATGCAATATTTTAACTTAAAACTGCTTAGTAGAAGCATCTAACTACAAAAAGTCAAGAATAGAGTATCTAGTGTATTACTAAGGTGCTGTGTTACTATAACCACAATTAGACCCAATTTCCTTGCTATCATTCTTGCTTAGTACAGCAGACTCCAGTTACAGTTAGCAGATGAACACACAAAAAAACCTGTGTTTCCACAGCTGACAAAATGCCTGCCTTACCTACACAGTTCACTTTAGATTCAGTAAAATGCTGGCCCCAAAGTAAAGCTAAAACAAAGAAGCAACAGTCATATCAGCTTTCAAACAAATATGTTGAAGATAAAGCTTTCCACAGAACTGTGGTATATAATTATCTGTACAAACTATTACTCTAAAAATATTACAAGGATCTTTCTGTTCAACAAAAATGGCCAAAGCAAAACATTTTGGGATGATGCAATCTGATGTAGGGTGGACTAACAAAACCTCAAGACCTAATCCCCCTCCCACATGCAACCCAGAAGCAGCAGACAACGGAAGGCCACCCTTTACCCTGTCATTACCTGTACAGACTGACACTTTGAGCCTTGTAGAGCATTAAGACTTAAGCAGTCACAGAAAGTAGCTCTTCATCTGTCTACGGTACAGACCTACTTTTTAATATTCACTTCTTTTGAATATGTGTCAAAATAATAATACTCAGCATCCTAAAAACTATCTTTCTCAAAATTACAGAGCTGCTAAAGGCTGCAATAGAAACACAGAGCTACTATGTACATTTTACTTTTGTAATATATGCCTGCTTATATCTCTGCTGGCTCATATCTGCAGCAGAGCTCCCTGCGCTCACAGGAACATAGTCAAGAAGACACTACCATAATGAAAGCATTAGACAATAGCTAACACAACAGGAAAAGAAGAAAATGCTTTGAGTGAAGCTCCATATGCTTCTTATGCTCAGATTCAACATTTCTTGAGGTAACTGGGCGGTTCTGTATATAAGAAATAAGATGCATGATTTAACTCACACACCCAAAATCTTGTACTGAGTTGCTGTGTTGGGTTTTTTAAAGGATAAGATGGGGCAGATATTACCAGAGGTAAGAATTAATGAGGTAATAGCATGGAGGGGATGGATGATGCATACAGAGTTATGCAGCTGCTCCATCATGAACCTGAGGGAGCAGAGGGGCACTGACCGTTATTCCAAGGTGCCCTGCTCCCTCCAAGAGGGTATCTCCTGCAATAGCTGTGGACTGGCACTGCTAGACTCTGACCAAATCTGGGAACAGCAATCACTGTGCTGTTGTCTGTCCAGCTCCCAGTCCACGTCTTGCCCCATTGCCCAGATCCCCCAGGATGACGGACTTCTGGCATGCCAGAGCTCAGGCAGCCTTTGAACCCAGTTCTTCCAGGTTAACAAACTGGAGACATCAGCACTTTTGAATCTCATTAGTTATATCTTTACAAAAAAGTGATCAGGGAAAGTTAAGCACTAGAAGGCCTGCATGACAGAAAATTATTTTTATATATATGTATGTACGCAGAAACTGCTACTCAAAAAGGTTCTATATGTTGATTTAATTTGTTAGGTAAAAAGACAGAGAGACACTGGTTTTGTTTCGGTTATCTGTAAAAACTGATTTTGACTAGAAGCATAGTAGAAAGCTCTACCATACAAAAGTAAAGATGGGAAAAGGATTCGTAGATTTGATGGAAACTGATTTGCATTATGGATACAAATTAATGCATTAACTGTTCTGCTAAGGAAATTCTTAGAAAGTTAATGTCTAAAGTTAATAAAACTAATTGTTTCATGGGATAGTTCTTTACTTTTTATCTCTCCTTGGTATTTTTGCACATTATTGCTACTTCTATCTGCACAAGATTTTATTTACATATGACTTATAAAAGTTTTGCTAAACCAGCCTGGACTTTCTACATTAATTTAAAATTTTTACTATTTTTAAATAACATTAAATTACATTAAAAAGCTTGGCAGCATTGCCTGAGTTTTACCTGATCTTAATATGCCCTGATGTGACCAGCATAACATCCTTGACAGACCACCTGGTTATGTCTTAGAGGGCATGCTACCTGCTGAATGGCCCATCCTGTGGGTGTATAAGTCACTTGGACTGCAGCCCTGCATTCCAATCAAGACACCTTCTCTGAAAATACAACTCTTTTCCCATCAGGGGCACCATGCATTTATAGTATCCCTTTTTGTCCAATTATATTCATAAATGGTAAAATCTCAAGTGGATAAGACATTTAAAGCAACTCTAAGTAGTGATGGTTAAGACTAGGAGTGCACTCACCACAAATATGTGTTTTTACAGGCATACAAAAAACACTACCTGGTTCCAGAACTGGAAAGAATTCCCTTTGTCTCATCTCTTCCTGCATCATCCCTCAGCTGGCATTCATACACTCACCAAGGTGCAGTCTAGACACTCTAAATGACTACAAAAAATTCACAACTTGATTTTAAAAAACTTTACGTACAGTAGTAAAACAGGGTACTAGAAATTCTTCATTCATTGTTGATGAAACTGCCCTTCATCTCCATTAATATTAATTTGAAACTTAGTTTCTATTCTTTCTGACATGTTTACTTGCAATTTTACTGGTTTGTTTTATGGAAAGGAAGAAGGTCTAAAGAGTTTTGTTACTGATTTCAGCTCATTTGAAATTCTTCTGCTGAATACAAACCCTCATGCTGTTATTCAGATCACATTCCTTTTGCAAGACAATACCAGGCTGCTGTGCAACTACATGACAGCAATCAAAATTATTCCTAGATACCCAGCTTGCGAGGACTGAGAAATAGTAGCAGCCAAGTGCTATGAAACTGCAGTATGCTACCTTAGACCATATCTGCATTTTAACAAGCAAAACCACCAGAAATCTGCCTATCCTGATAAAATACTCTCTTACACTTTTTCACTGGGCTGTTTCAAAAAACTTACAGAAAGTAACAAAACAGGATGTAAAAAGTATCACATGAACAAACCAACATTACCATGGTAACTTTAACTACCATATATCTGAAACATCAGTCCCAACTGTACCTGCCACAGCTACCTGGTAAATTTAAAAAATAGAAAATTATCTGTGCCAAAAGACTCTGAAATTGCCCCCAGAGCAATTTCTTAGCAGTCACGAGGCAGACTGATTCTAGCCTGGCTGTTTTCCCTTACCTGCTGTTGTCTTTATCAGCATGTGTTTCTCATTAAAAATAAAATGGGGGATATGAACACAAAAATGCTCTATTTATTGAAGTCCTCTAAAAATGAATTAGTGTGCTCTTCAGTAACTTAGATTCCTGCAGTTTAGACAATGCTTAGCTTTATCTTTCCTCAGAAATATAACTGTCTACTTCCAGAATCTTCTTCTGGATTTATTCTATATAAGGTACTCATATTGTTAAAAGTCATCCTATGTTCAAGCCTCTGGGTATATCTATAAAACATCACTAAAAATCATAGCATGCTGGCAGAAACCTATAGAGCAAATAAATCAAGAAATCCTAGCTTTAGCTTCTGCAATGTACTACAGAAGAGAGAAACTCAAATGCCCTCCTCAAATATTTCTAACAAAACAGATAATGAAAAGGGAGAGAATGTGCTTTCATTTTTAAAACTCTCCTCTTTAGCTTTCATTTCTGTGCCTTAGTCTGTGTCAGCTGCATCAAGAAAATACCACCACCTGAAGATGAGAAATGTTTTTTAAAGATGAGGTTACAGAAAAGATAATAGACTACAATCTGTATAGCTCGCTGTCGCTGATTTCTGCTGGTAGGTTTGGAGATGTGCTCTTCTTTGTACTTATTTGTACAATTGACAAGGATCGGTACTTGGGCTCTGGCACTAACATTTGTTCTACCAAACAAATCACTTAAGATCCTCGGGCAATGATTGTCTGAGTGACACATGACTCATCACCAGAGATTCATTTCAAAGGTGGATGCTGGCTTACATAAGACATAATCAGATGGAGTGAGAGATCTCCAACCAAGTAGTAATTGGGAGTTGCACAATAGGTAGGTAAATAGACAAAGTCAGAACCACCCATTTTTTATGTGATCATTGAGAAAATCAGAGGCAGATCTAGCCTTCAATCATCTTATTGCCACCTAAATAGCCATCCAGGGAGAACTGTGCCATATCCATGGCAATAACAACAAGCCATGATGGCATTAATTCTTATTTGTGAAACATAAAATGTAATTTGTGGTGAAGGACTTGCTGGAACTATAAAAGATCACTCTAAATTAAAGTTTCTAAAGATGAGATATGCCAGAGGAATTAATTGTGAAAATCATGAAATTGGCTTGATGTTATGTTCACCTCTGTCTTCACTGCAAATGATTTAAAAGCTATCCTCTGAAATTGTCTTTCCATTGTCCACTGATATCTCTAAACATCAGATTGCCACAGGAGGTGTCACACATTCCCATGCTGCAAAAATCTCAAAGCCTCTGCAATGTCAAACGCTCAGATGACAACTCAAAAGTGCCAAAACTCATGGTAGTCTTTGTAATGAGAAAAGCAGATAGAAAAAACCTACTCAGTACTTTACCAAACAAACATTTCTTTAGTTGACTGCTTAATCTGTAGAAGCACAAACAACACTCTAACATCACGCATTTGGAGACTCCAGTTTCGCAAGACTCATGACCTCAGATGGCTGAGCACAGCAGTTGTGACCTGGACAGCTCAGTCAGCACTGACTGTTTATTTAGATTTATAACAGCAAAACATGAACAGGCAACTGTCAAGGACACTACATAACATACCCACTGACAAAAATGAAGAAAAATAGAGCAGGAAGTTCTGAAATTTTATATATGCACATGTATCCGTATGTGTATGTGTAATGCACATTTGGAGACAATGGACAACATGTATACGTATGGATGATGTGTAGCTTGGGCATATGTGCGTGTGTATATAAAACTGCAAAATTTCCTGCTCTATTTTTCTTCAACACATATATTTGACATACGATTATACATATGTATGCATGTGTGTATGTAACTACACAAGAGCGTATGCAGGGAACATTGCTAAACCTTCTAACTAATTAAGAAAAACAATTTAGCTACTCAGCTTCCTCCTTCAAAAATCCATGTCTGTTGCAAAGTGCTCTTGTACAGAACCTTGCTTTGCAATATGCCTTGAATATTCATAAAATGGAAATTGCTAGTTATAGAGCAGGATGTGGGGCCATATGGAAAGTGGCTTTGTCTTTAGTTTCTAATAAAACAAGAATCATTCAAGGAATGACTAGAACTTACTCACTCAACACTACACTACCTGGAAGTTTTGCAATTTTTAACCTTTCATAATGCATCTGCTATTGTAAATACTTGAGGACATTCAGCTTATTCTTCAGAAAATTACTAGAGCACAATTAGCAAAGCTGCTCTGAAGTTTCACTTCCGCTTTACAAGTGGAAAAAGCAGATATATCAACACAAGTTTCCTCCCTTCCCTTTCACACACTAAGCTTTGTGTACATCTCTGGGGCAGCGATTTGCTAAGAAATACTGCCTCTGGGCAATTTCTTTAGCAGTTAGACTCGCCAATAACAGTATAGTGTTTTAGCATGAATAGACAAGCTTGACAGAAAGATCTATCAGCTGTTCAGCCCACACTGCTGTACAAATGAGGAAATGACTGGAATATTAATTGCCTTTAAACATAAGTAATTACTCACTTTTGTAAGTTGCCTAGCAGGCAGAAATAGATAACTAGAATAGAATATTATGAAAAATATTTCATTTTTCTGGCTTTAACAGTGCATCTGTGGATGAAATAGCAAATCCACTTTTTACATGTCTCTTCTTCCTTTCCCTGCTCTGACAATCGGTAGTATCTTACAGTTTTTACTTTGCATGAGAATGTGCAACAGTGAATGGGTTTGATGCTTAACTACCGAAATCCCAATTTCCAGCTTGCTATTTTTGTCCTCTGGGATTTGTTACGTCTGCTGTCTTTGAAGCAAATGACATGTTGAATTTTTTTCAGACAAAACATTTTTAAAAGTTTCATGCACATACCAATTCATGCACATCCTAAAGACATCTAAGCCACTGTCTCTTTGAATTCATGTGCTTGAATGACAGTACACAGGTTTGAAGTTTCTTAGGCAATACATTTAAATAAAGCTTTGCTGCATAATTACATTGTGAAAAATCTCAACATTTCATTAATAAATTTATTCACAAACTATGCTCCAATATTTACAAGCATTCTAAAATGAAAGATTTGCACTACATTTTCCATTTGACTGCTCACCTTAGATTTGCACGTTTTAAATGGACACACTGTAGATTTATTCTAAAGAAAAGTTAATGTATGCAGATAGGCTACAGTGTCTTTCAAAAGAAGTAGAATCTAGTTCATGACTTGAAAACACAGGCTATTTGCAGTACTATCTTTAGTTGCTCAGAATACTAGTCTTTGTCTATCATCTACCAAAACACATTTTTTTATCCCACAGCATTAACAGAACCACAATGGAAAGTGAAGATTTTATGACATAATATAATAGAGCTGATTCCTTACAGTTACCTGACTGTCATTTTAACTTCATTTCATGTCAGCTGAGCAGCTTCTCTCAGCAAAGAATCCATTTGGTGGAAAAGACCTGAACAATCCTCTGATATCTTAGTTTCACAAGTGATATGAAGTGGAACTGCCCTTACTAAATATTTCTAAGAGGATTGTCATCAGGAATAAACTGTTTGTTGGCACAGCATCATTGTAATGCATGTCTGTCCTATTCATTATGATTTATTATTTTTCCTATTGCTCTTAATTGCAGAAATCTTGAACACTGATCTCTCCTAAGATTCATTTTGAAAAGATGAGAAATCATCTGGTAACTACATCATTCTTTGCAAGTGTAATTCTAGCCATCTATTTGGCTGCAGAATTAATCCACATGCTTGCTCAATTACTTCATCAGTTGCACCATATACAAAATAAAAGTATAGATTTATGGATATTCCCAAATTATGGATGTTTAAATAGGTATTATTTTGCAGATTTCATGAGATTACACACTGACATCCTTTCTAAAATGGAAATGATATGAATGGGTGTTGAATGCGTTATCAAGTTCAAGTGTGCCACCACTCTCAGAAAAACCATTGTAGTGGCAGGAAAATCCCCATAAAACAATTATTTTTAAGACTACCCAAACAAATAGATCTGCTACAGAGCAGGCCTGTAGTTCTAAATTAAAAAATAATAGTGAAGCAACAAGAACAGATTGAAGTCCCACCCTTTTGATAGGCTAGAACGTACCTGGCATGCTGATGGATGACTGTGATTGAGGTCCCACTGGGAAGATACTATGTCAATAGACTTTTCAGCCATATTAAGCAAGTTCATCCAGCCTTGGAAAAGAGATAAATGGGATGGTGCACTGTCTGAATAGTTGATCCCTTCAGGAATATTTTCCACAAGTGCAACCCTGAGAATAGATAAGGAAAAAATAACCACTTAACAAAAGCAATTTTCTGTATTAAAAAGTTCCAAATTGTAAAGAATGTAAGGTTTTGGGCTTGTGGTTTAACATCTGCTCCCAGAAGCTCTAAGCAGTGTGTCACCTTGCAACTCACTTTGAAGTTGCTGACTGTCATTTTCCACACCTCCCAAAACAAACAAACAAAAAGCAGAAATGGCCTACTGTTAATGCAGTAAAGCCAATTAAGCTTCTGAAGCTCTGAAAAATTAGCTTAAACGTGGAAAAGCTTACTTCTTATATCAGAGAAAGTGGGAATCAGTACTTAAGGTGAGGATGGGAAGAAGGAAACAATCTCTTCTTGGCTTGCCACTCTCATCTTTGCATTTAATTTCTTCTCTTTAAGCAATGTTGCAAGATGCATTCTCTTAGGTCTGCTTTTACAGCTGTCATTTTATTACACTGCATTCTCTGTCTATGAATTCTGCCTTTTCAACTCCTCTAATCTACCTAATTTTTCTGATTTTGTTTACCTGTCTAAGGCTCTAACTGGGATTCAGTGGTTAAGAAGAATTAAGCCCTTTTATTTTTCTTTCGGTTTTGGAAGTCTCCTTGATCTTATTGTCTGTATCATTCACATGCTTGCAAATTACATTACATACATTCACAAGGATCCAAGAAGCTAAACAAATATTGTAGTAAACTGACAGTTTCAAAGACAGTTTCCTCTGCTTCAGGGTAATTGTTTCATTCAGCACACTGTCTCACTGCTAGATTTTCTTAAATTGTAGCAGGTAAAGCTCCTCTCTGCACTCAATAAAGGAATATTAAAAATAAACACAAGTCAAATAAGTTTCCCAATTCTGTCCTTAGGTGAAGAGATGAAATTTTCAACTTATCCAAGTGGCACTTCTGTAAGTGCCTCCAACATCTGCAACTACTACTATCAATCATAGAAACAAGAGTTAGGAAAGCTGTAGTAAGACCTGGAGAATACTCCTTTTCATTGTATCCCAAGACATCAAATATTTCCAAACTGTTTTTTGTATTTATTACTAGCATTAATTATCAATTGCAACAATAAGAATATAGTTTAGAAACTTAAAAAAAAAAAAAAAATTAATAAAACCCTCCAGTGTAAACAAGAATTGTACATTTTTTTACTGTTAGAAAAACAGATTAGTGCAGTATCTTCTATCATTTCAATTCATCCTACAGGGTAGCAGGCATGTTTGTGAAGTTAACCCATTAAAAGACTGAAGGTTAGTATTCTTTAACAGTGTAAAGAAAACCCAGCAAGAATTGTGATAGTATAAACCTGTGGTAATTATCACATTCTTACTTTCCTGGCCTGTCAAAAAAATACCCCCAAAACCAGAACAGATACAGCTCCTCATTAAATATTCATGTATGTTCTCTTATTCCCTAAATTCCCAACATAACGTATCACTAAGCTACAATTACCGATGGCATTCTCCACAACATACCTTGAACAGTAAACAGTAACAGAGTTGTAATAGCATTAAATTAGGTGTAAAAGGTTAAAAAACACAACTTGATTTTTTCTGTCTTCAAAGTATATTTTATTTTTAAACATTCTACCTGTCCTGTTTGCAAACTTTTCAAAATAACTGGTACCCTAAAAATGTAGTGTCCTTATTAGTCTATTAGCAATGCCCTATTTTGAAAAAGAAATTATTTTGTTCTAACACTCAAGGTTTTAGAATTACTTCTGTTGCATCTAAGCCTGTTACAGAATTTAATAAAACTTCTGTTAGATCCCTTGAAAGCCTGGTTAGTACTTTTTCAGTAGTTAACATTAGAATCATATTGCAGCTCTTAGAATTGTCCCTGTTCCCATAGTTATTTGATGGAGAGCTGTAGGATGACCATCTTCAAAGAGCAAGAAAGTAAAGAATATAAAGTGATCTCTACAAAGACATAAGAGACGCCCCCAGCAGTCCAGTGGCAAAGATGACCCATGGACCCATGTCTTTCTGGTCTCTTCTATAGCCTACCCAGTCACACATAGACACAGGAGGGAGCTATTTTAAATGTTCTCCAAAGACATTCTTCATATCAAATGATTATTCAAAAAATAATCTATTAAATGTGATTCTGATTTAGCTAGAATTTAAAAGTGCACATCACTTCATTAAACTCAACATTTGACCAAAATTTAGAATTTTGCCTGACATACACAATATTTTCTGTGTGAAACTATGCAAATGAATATACAAAAGATCACAAAATAACTGATAGGATTGAATCTGTCATGGTCACTTCCAGTGTCTTGTAGTGGTGTTTCTCATGGGCTGTACTGAATTTCTGTCTCACTGGAAAACATTTGCTTAACTTCCATTCTTCCTATCACTCTCTTTGGCAAGCTTAAAGCTGCCAAAAAGGCAACACTGTCACAGAAAGGCTGAAATGATCTGGAGATCATATAGCTCAATCTCCCTTTTCTAAGCATGGACAATGACAGCAGATTGCTTGAGACATTGTCCAGTATATTCCTGCACCCACTCAAAAACCCAACATCAAGCTCAGAAGCTAAAAAAGGTCAACTACTAAGTTTCTAAATTCAGTGATTTTGCCTTCATAGTATTCCCTTTTCCTCTGGCACAATAGCAAAGTTCCAGTGCTTAGTCAAGAAGACTTTTATTAAATTTTCTGTGCAAAAGTTTCAAGTTTGCATGCCCCAATTCCATTAATAAAAGCTAAATTTAGTTCTCATTTCTGTTCCAATATGATCCACAAAGAGGTTTTTAAAATATTGTATAACAAAAACTTCTAGTAGAGAAGGTCATTGACAGACCTTGAGGAAGATCAGACATGGTGATGTAATTTATTCTGCAAAAATGGCGTATTGACAAATCAACACAGAACAAATGTAGCATGGTGATAAAGACAGACTTTTCCTATGCTCAAAATCATTAACAGATAACCCTACACTTGTTGGATGAGATGTTCTTCCCCGATTTCCTGTTGCTCAAAGCATTTCATCTGCTAAACGCCAACATAGGCCAGCCTCTTCAGTTATATATCTGAGTATTCTCAAACCTACTCACATAGACTGAGAAACCTGAAAGTAGTGTTACACACCTTTCTGTGAAGTATATAGAGAGACAAGGGTCAAAGCTGAGACTGAAGCTTCTCTAAGATAATAGAAATGTGGTGAGCAGTATAATGTTAATACCTACCAAAGAATAGACCTTGACCTCAATAATAAGACTCTTCTGAGCTCAGCTACATGACTTGTATTTAGCAATTCCAAGTGAATTCTGTCCCAGGCTAAGAATTCCTCTTCATTTTTAACAGTTCTTTGGTAAGAAGGTGAGAAGGTATTTTTCTGATCTCACACCAATTTTTTCCTTTGAAGGAAACAGCGATACTTTTTATGAAGCCTCTCAGTTAATTAGAGTAGAATTTCACTGCTAGGACAGTGAAAATAGTCAGCGGCTATCTGTTTGTCTCTTGAATAAACTTGGTGTCATAGGCATACAATTATAGCACTGTTGAAAAGTTTAGGTCTAACAATTAAACACGTATAAAAGGAAACTTCTGAACTTCTTTTGATAGTTCAAACCTCACACCATATTAAAATGATATACTGTAGAACATTATTCACTTCAGTTTCTCAATTCAGAGTCATACACTAAAGAAAATCCAGCTGATAGACACTTGAGTATATGTTTCTCTAACATCTGAATTTACTTACCATTAAAGTGAAGAAACACGATAAGAAAACACTGCAATGACTTTTTCAGATAGTAATGAATTTTTTAGACAGTAATGAAATGAAAGAGGAGTAAAGGCTACCTTTGTCATAGGTTATTACATTTCAGACACAAGAGAGAAAATGGAAAACCAAACCAAAACAGAACAAAATAACTTGTGACTCCTATTTCATAGTCCAGAACCTCTGGAACCTGCCCTGAACCAACCATCTTCCCTTGAGCTCTTCAACAGAACCACAGCTTTTCTTTCGCAAAAGGATTAAGAAATACCTTTCTATACAAGGTATAATTATTATTTCAAAAACATGCATAACAAACTCTCTTTTCCACATTCAGGGAAGTGTCCTGCAAGCAGATAAAGTGTAGCACAACTTATCAATATATTTTTATATTCTTCTTACAGTCAGTGGTAAGGATCTGGAAGATCAACTCTGCAATTGTACTTGAGATCAGATGCCAGAGCAGAAAGGTATGCTGTGGACTTGGATAATTACGTGGTATATCCAGTAAAAAAAAATGAAACTGTGCATTATATGTAGTATTTACTCTGTAATTAATAACATCTATTTCTTGCACTATGTGAAGTTACAAAATCTACTGGCTATCACATACTTGTGCTGTTGGTTTCAATTGTAAATTAAATATGCTTGACCCGTTAAAGTAAATTCATGACAGTACAAAATGGTTAGAAGTGAAATGGAGAGCTGGTAAGATGGAATCTAAAATGGACTATGAACTCAAACTACGTACTCAAATCCACCTAGATTATTAGTATCTAACTGAGAATATCACAAACTCTAATAATGAAAATCTCAACTGGTGAGACATGTGTATGTGCATTTGTATGCTTGTAAGTGCCTGAGTATATGCACACTATAAAAGCTCTTTGCTGATACTCACTTCTCTGCTTTTTGAATTTTAGTCATGAAGGTTTTGATCTTCAGGGACAAAATCTTGCGATGCTGAACATCTGGTTTAAGACTACGCTTTGAATTAGATATGCAGTGAATACAGTTAAGTTCAGGTTCATGGCACTGAATTTATTTTCCTGCAGACCTGCAACATCGGGCTCCAGGTACAGACCTTTTCTGAACATTTCTGAGTATGTGATAGAGCAGACTGGTGTGATATTTAAACTGAAAGCTGTTCTCAGTGACTCCCTGATAATTATTTTCAATATGATTCCATGAACTCAATGATAAAACACTGTAATAAACATATTAACACATTATTTTAAGAAATCAAACTGCTGGGATTTTAGACACTTAGCACCAGACTCTGTTTGGAAGGAAAATTCACCATCTCTTGATCATCTTTATATTCAGGATCTGGTAACCAGTCATGAGATATGTGTGTAAAAAGGTAAAATCTGTTGTATAGAGATGGTCTAAAGCAGATTTCCTAATTCCCTGTGCAAATTGCTACCTAGTGGGTTAAAAGGGGAGTGGTTTAAGAGGGATGATGGTATGCATGTAAGTGCGACTGCTAGACTGTTGTGTGGAGGCATATATGAAATAGAGCTAAGGCTACAGGGTTCAGCAAATCTATCCATCTATCTGTGCTGCCTTAAGCCAAGGAGGCACATACTGGTCCCGGGCTTCTCCTTTTCATCACAGCAGTAATCAGTGACTCCTCAGTCACTCTGCTCACCTGAACAAGTGTGGATGCCACGAGGACAGCCTGACACAAGAAAGGACCAAGTGCTTATAAATGCAAGACATGCAGATAATTTGCTAAGTAACATGTAGCTAGAGCCAGTTAAGCAGTCCTGTAGCTACTGCAAACAAATCTGTCGTATCTCCTAACCAGCGGCCTAAATTCTGTGAATACTATCTATACCTGGACTCAGAAGACACAGGCACTTTCAGTCATGTGAGTGGCCTGATCCTATTTAACATGCAGCTGCCAGAGGTGGCTGTGGCATAAGAGAAGAAATAAATAGCCCTATGAAATTCAAGTTGTTCACTGAACTTAAGAACTGGAGCTAATAACTAAAATTAGAACTTGCCTTTCAGCTTTCCCCTTCTATGGCTGTCCCTTCTTTGCATTTAGTCTCCTAAGCAGGAAGTAATTGAAGTATCCTAGCTATATACCAACACATATTTTAACTTCTCACCACTTAGGCCTTTTTATATTTTCCATCATCAATATGGAGGGCACTTTGTTATTGCTATTCCCACATAACTGGTTTAATGCCCACTCATCACAATGTCTACAAGCCATATATAGTGTGTAGACATACACAACACATCCATCAAGCTTGGCAGATTTTGTGTGCCAGATTCTTGACTGGAACTATAAATAATAATAATTTCAGTCAGCAG
Organism: Chloroceryle aenea; assembly: GCA_013399075.1. Classification (NCBI taxonomy): domain Eukaryota; kingdom Metazoa; phylum Chordata; class Aves; order Coraciiformes; family Cerylidae; genus Chloroceryle; species Chloroceryle aenea. The sequence goes on from VWZY01007905.1 coordinate 42,485, forward strand.
TTATGTCAGTGGAACAACATTGGCTTTTATCAGGAGAAGATCAGACTCAAGTTACTGAGCCTATAGAATAAATAACCAGAAGTACTTCGGGAATATCTCTTCTCTTTGCACTGCACAATGGATTGCTGTAGAAGAAAAAGATGATTCCCTCCCTCTCATACCATTGCCTTCAGAAAGTATATACCAACAAAAAAACCCCCATACCCTACTGTTTCAACTTCCCCCAAATGATGAGCAACACAATATTTGTCTTGTAACATTCCACAGACATACAAATTTCAAAAGAAGGATCTGCACAAGTCATCTAAGGTTTAAACTTGTCCATGTTTTCTAATTAAAGGTATTTGGAGTGATAAAACAAAATTTACACAACTGTATTTCAGATGCAACTTTCACTTCTCAAAGGCAAAATTGAACTAACCCAGTCTTCTACAACGTTACTTCAGCCTACTGAGAACAGTATTTCCCCCATGCCAAAGCAAATCTGAACCTTCATCAGAAATTCAGTCTAGTCTGCCATAGTCATTATAATAGTGGAACTAAGGTAGCAATCATATAAAGTATAAAATGGAAAAAGAGCACAGACATGGAGAATTAAAAAACACAGGGAGGAATAAATAGCAAACATTAATGATCTTCATTTGGTTGTCCTGACATGACTGATATTTGCCTGCCTCAATTCAAAAAAAATATATAAATATAGTGTAACTTAGCACTGAGCCTTTATGTAACCTTAATGATTTTCTTCGGACTTCTCATATGCTTAATGCAGACTCAGTCATTTTCTTGAATTATGCAGATCAGTCCAGCTCAATACCGACCTTTTCCCTCCATTATTACATATGCAGGCTCATACCAAAATAATCCTTATCAATTGCCCATTGCTCCATAAATAGGATGCTGAAATGAAGGTTGTTGATACCATGTTATGAACCTTCATAAAAGAAGAAAAATAAATTAGAATGCAGTTCAGGGAGACAGACAAAATATGTGGAAATACCCTTCTGGAATAAATATAACGTGATTTTTCTTCAGGTGCTTTGCTTTAGGTTTCTAGATTTGTTAAGTCTGAACCATAACATTAGCACACATGTTGAAAATTATCTAGATAACTTAAGATAATTTTAAATTATTTCAAAATCAAATTAATTTATCAGAATATTACAGTCCAGTGATAAATAAGCAAAATAAAGCTGAGAATTAGCAAACACTAACAGGTATCATCAGTTGAGACCCTGTAATTCTACCAGGTAGAATTAACATAGTAAGAATGCAGTGGACCAAGCAAACCTTTAATTTACTGAATTGACTTTAACTGTTAATTTACTGAACAGATAGGATAAGAGTTTGATCTTCTAGCTTTCAAGCTGAGATTTCTCAGCAATTCATCAAAGAAGGTATTTCACAGGTCCTGAACATACAGTTTTTTCCAGAATTAAATGCAAACATTGAATGTAAACAAAATGAAAACATTTTAACTTTCTGCTTCGCAGTCCTATAACAAAGCTCAATATAGCTGCAATTTCTAATTTCTCAGAACAATTTATCTTCTTTTTTATAACTTCTGCAACAATTTATATAAATACTGACCAAAAAAAGACTTGACATGTCAGAACAGATATATGTTTTATGGAATAATTATAGAAATAATTATAAATGTATCATAGTTTCTGATGGGGACAAGAAGTTTATCAACACCAGTTAAGAAAAAATACAGTATCAAGCTGAATAGCTAAACCATCAAACCAGAAATGAGCACACCTACATTTAATAAAGTGTAAAAACATAATAAAATTAAAATCTATATGATAGGGGTCTCCTGCTACTCCTTATTTCAATTTTGAACATGAAGAGGAAAAAACCCAACTTAATAACAGAAATTAACAGTAGATCAACCACAGAGTTAAGTCTGGTTTGACCAGAAAACCAATACACCATCCCAATGAAAGTCCCATGTTTTATGGTCCCAGCTTTCTCATCTTCATCCATGACAATTAGTTCCTTATTTCATGAGGAAAGAATTATTTGCTAGAGGCTGCAATGGTGACACCTACATCTGAGTTTCCAAGAGACAGAATGAAGTGTCATTTTAGGAAAACTTCAAGTGTCTTATTAATCATTTCACTTCAGGTGAAATCTTGCAAGAACTAATGAGCACTGGATAATCAATGTCTCAATCCAGCCTGTGGCAGCAGCTGTTGAAGTCCCACTTTGTTGTCTAAACAGTGATTAGAACTGAAATGTACCACAACATTGCAGTGTTCTGCTCATGGCCCTCTTTACACACTACAGATAGAAGACTTGGGCTCATGTGGGAAATCTATTTCACAGACACACACTAAGAATGAAAATTGCCATCTGTTCCTTCTATATTTTTGGTCTTTCTTTAAGATACCTCTGTTAGGCTACTGTTAAGATATGAGGAGCCATGACAAGAACCTCTAAGATTTGGCCATGACGTGACTCTGTCCTTGTCATACATTAAACATGCTATATAATTTTTCAGCATCTTATCACATGCCAGAAGAACTTCCTTTTAGACTGTGATTTCACAAGAGTGTTTAAATGCAATGTAGAGAAAACAGCTTGCATTGTGATTTTATTTAAAAAATACATCAACGAAGAAGGATGCCTTATCAATGTTTGCCTGTGGCTGAAAATTATTTGGGGTCACAACAGCACTCCAATACCTCACATCTGCTCTGCCAAACTTCAGGTAGCATAACAAGTTTCTCCCATTAAAGCTTCTCTATGATTACTACATTCTTTAGTTCCCTTACTTCTCATCATTTCTCTCCCTCATTTTTTTACCCAGATGCTCAGACATTCGTTCAAGCACATTGTGGAGCACTTTGTGAAAGGGAACAAAAATAATTTATCTCAGAGTTACCCTTCATTTCAGCAATGATTTATACAAATGAAACTTAAACTCCAGACCATAAGAGCACCTCTTGCCTTCTATGATATTACCCAATTCTTCTGCAGAATTACCAGGTTCTTCCTAACATTGACAATATTTCTCGAGCTAGTTTTTGAGAAGAAAACACACTAGTTAAAATATTAAATGGTATTGATCTTGAGGATCAATCATTCTTGAAAAACACTGCTGTATCCCCCCTGTTCATGATTCTACAGTACCTGCTATTGCCTTCTCCCCTTGTGGCAATTAATCATCCACCAAAAGGTTTGCTTAGACTGATAGAGAATAGATCCACTGCCTTACCTCGTTAAAGTAGTCAGTTACCTTATAATGGGAAATACATCAGTCTAATACAACCTGTCTTTACAAAATGAAGGGAAATTTTTTATCCCTTTTTCCAACATCTCTGTGCTAAATCATTATATAACACTCAAGTCAAATTTACTGGCTGGGATATTTATTTATTTCAACTTGAGGATCTGTTAAGTTATAAACACTACCTGGGAAAGTATAAAACTTCAAGTAACTGATTGCAGAGTCAAGGCAATCATTACAACAGATTAAAATAATTTTACATACTTAATCATACCTTACAAGTAGAATAATAATAATAATAAAAAAAAGACAATACAAATGGGAAGTGGAAAACTCCCTCCAAAGAATGATATATGGAAATATTTAAATTGTTACTGAAGAAAACCAACTATAACACAAACAGCAAATAAATAAAATCAAAAGTAAAGCTTATTTTAAAGAAACCTCATTAGGAACACTAACTAGTAAAGTAAAACTATTCCCTAATGTACTCCAGCAACTGTGCTTATAAAAGTGCTTCGACGTTTGTAGCTGGAAATTTCTACATAAAAATAGGTTCAGGGAGAGAGAAAGACAAAATGATCTATTAATATATACAAAGTGATGGGTATGAAGGCATCTTACTTTGATCCATAGATAGAAAAAAACCCACGTTTATTGGTTACTCATTATTCAGGATATTCCTTTTCCCCTATGAAAAAACCTCTATTTGAGGTTCTCACCTACAGTATTTTCTGTCCCGTGGCCCCAGTGATTCTCAATAAATAACATGAGTAATTGATGAGCTGAACAGCATCTTTAAAACAAAGTCCCCATTAATGAATCTCCAAAGACAGAAATCTGTACAAAGCTATAGAGAAGAGGCTCTAAAAAGGTTTTTGTTAATGGTGATAGGAGAGGGAAAAGAGCAGTAATAAAATATCAGCTTTTTGTCTCTCTTTTTGTCCACTGGCAAGCAAATGCTTCTCACAAAACTGATGGGTTTCCTCCTGCCCTCCTAGGTGCAAGCCAACTGTTTATGGAGGCTGCACACTTCCAGGGATCTCCACATGTTCCTCACCTGAGGAGGCAGATGGTGGACTGTGAGGAAGAAAGACAAATTAAAAACTGTCCTCCCTAAAGTGAACAACAAAATTCATAACAGGTCAGATGGAACAGAATTTAGCTCTAACTTAATAATTTTAAATAACCTCCAAAAAAGCTTATACCTAAAGTATAATAGAACAGTTCACTTATCAAACCCATTAGCAGTCCATTTGATCTCAATAATACTCAACTTTAGTTAAATCTGTCTCAGCAATTTTCTATGCCTCATGAGTTTATGCATATAAAAATTGAATAAATAATCAGCATCTCAAATGTTTTTTGCAAGGAATGAAAATTGCAAGTGATCATTTTTAACAGTTAAGTTTAAATGGTTATTGATCAACAAAAGTATTGCAGAAAAAAGCCACTCAAGGCTGTTTCATACCTGCTATAAAGGCCACTCTCAGCAATGGACACACACTCATACATAACTGAATAAAAAACAAAACAAAACTAACAAACAAACAAACAAAAAAAATAAACCAACTTTTCCCTTACATAGTTGCTTATTCTATGGTCCCTATCAAGTTTGTATTATTTCCTACCCACAGTTTTGACAGCATAAAACACATACCTGGCCATGTCCCCAGTATGGTGATTGAGATACTGTTATATTGTTCTGAAAGGGAAGATGCAAGGAAAGCTTACAGCTCAGCTCTTCAGCTTTCCAGAAACTGCTCACTCTCTAAAGGCAGGCACCAACAACCTTGGCTGGCATAATTATGAGCTCACTGGGGTGAGCTCTGCTTGGCTTGGTCTGAGGGTATCTTTCAGATTTATAATTACTCAGAGGAACATTTTAATTGCGAATCCCAGGTTTGCTGAACATAGGGAACTCTGCTAAAAAGGTGGAAAAAGATACAATAAGGCAAAGTGAGAGAACAGCACTACCATAATCAATTTAGAGTTCTCCAAAGAATTTTGAAAACACAGTTCTGATACGACAACATAGGCCTATTGCCTGGTCTGTTCACATTCTAGCATGGTTACAATGTGAAGAACTTCTCCACTACATCAGTGGACAACAGAAGAGCTACGGATATCATCTATCTGGACTTCTCTAAGGCCTTTGACATGGATGTCCACAATATTCTTGTCTCTAAATTGGAGATAAGGATTTGATGGTTACACTGTTTGATGGATAAGGAACTTGTTTGTATGATGATATATAGACAGTAGAGGTCAATGCCTTGATGTCCAGATGGAGAGGGGTGACAAGTGATGTGTACCAGGACCAGTGCTGTTTAGTATGTTCCTCAATGACATAGTGGGACTGAATGCACCTGCAGTAAATTTGCAGATGACAACAAGCTGAGAGGTGCAGTTGACATGCCTGAAGGACGGGATGCCCATCCAGAGGGATCTGGACTAACTTGAGAAGTGGGTCTATGTGAAATTTATGAGGTTCAACAAGGCCAAGTGCAAGGTCCTGGTCCTGGGTCTGGGCAACACCTGGGATCAATTTAGGCTGGGGGATGATGGGATTGAGAGCAGTCCTGCAGAGAAGGACTTGAGGATACTGGCAGATGAAACTGGTAGATCAAACATGAGCCAGCAACATGCACTCACAGCCCAGAAAGCCAACAATATCCTGGGCTGCCTCAAAAGAAGGGTGGCCAACAGGTTGAGGGAGGTGATTCTGCCCCTTCACTCTGCTCTGGTGAGACCCCACCTGGAGTGCTGTGTCCAGCTCTGGGGTCCTTGACACAAGAAGGACGTGAACCTGTTGGAGTGTGTCCAGAAGAGGGACACAAAAACGATCAAAGAACTGGAACACCTCTCATGTGAAGAAAGGCTGAGAGAGTGGAGGTTTTTCAGTCTGGAGTAGAAAAGGTTCCAGGGAGACTTCACTGCAGGTTCTAGTTACTTAAAGTTGGCCTGTAAGAAAGATGGGGACAGGCTTGCAGCAGGGGTAATGGTTTTAAATTAAAAGAGGATAGATTCAGACTAGGTATAATGAAGAAATTTTTTTACAGTGAGGATGGTAAAATATTAGAGCCAGTTGCCCAGAGAGATGATAGATGCCCCACCCTTGGAAACATTCAAGGTGAGGTTGGACAGTCCTCTGGAGTAACCCTATCTAGTTGAAGATGTCCCTGATCACTGAAGCGGGTATGGACTAGTTGGCTTTAAATTATCTATATCAACCCAAAACATCAAAGAATTCTATGATTCTTGGCCAAAGGAGTAACTAAATGCAAAATCAAGACTGAAAGAATTATGTATTTAGTTAAGACAAGACTTTTTACTCTTGTGGTCAGGGAAATTTACAATATTCTACTAACTTCATTTAAAGGATCAAGTCTTTTGTAAATAGGGTTTTCCCTGTTCTTCTAAGCGCTGCACTGATGAAAAATACATAATTTACAAAACTCTTTTGACTGGATAGTTTCCATTCTTTTAGCCTTCTCCTTATTAAGCTGTTTTCTGACTCAATTCACAATTTTTATGATGAGTACTTGTCAATACCTTATTTACTTTACAAGGTATTTCTAAAACAATGCTTTCAATATAAAGTTAGCACCTCTTTGCCAATTAATGGATTTGCATTTTCTCCCATAATATGTTGCAACATAACTTCCTTTCCTAGTTTTCTCTAATCCTTTGGGTCTTGGCTGACAGCCCTCCAAAAAAATATTAAGTCACTGATCCAACTTGAGTAGTTTATGCTGGCACATTCTCATTGCTGTATTTGATTATTCAGGTTTTGGTAAGTTCATTCTGGAAATCTATCCTGGACAAAAAGATACACTTTATTTGGATAACACAGCCATTTCTGTGATTTAAAGCACACTGAAGTAAATATAAATCATTCTTATTTTACACTCTGTAAATGTCTTTCCCTACTGTCCAGTTTGAAACACTAAATTAATAGAATCAGTGTTTTATTTGCCACTAGCTCAAATAAAATCAGAAAAAATATTTTTAAAACAATCCTGTTAATAACAGCAAGGGTTTTGTTTTTACACCTTACAAACCTACACAATAAAATAAATAATCTACAAATTGCACATCTGGAAAAAACCTAAATCTTTGGGAAACTATTTGATCCTAGGAAGAAAAAAAAAAAGAAAGTAAATACAAAATTCAGAAGGGTTCACCAAGTAGTATGCCTAGTCAAGAGCATCAGTGAAAACAAAACTACAGAATGATAAATTTCATGAAGGTTTACCAAAATTAAATGCAGAGCAAGCAGGACAGACCCAAAATAAACACCGCCACCACCCTTACACCTCCCCCATAAAATCCCCACAACCCTAACAGGCAGAACATACGTGAGTCTAAGATACGGCCTAAGAAACTGGAGATGCATTCCCAGTTGCCATGATGCATTTAAACCTACAAGTTTAGGACAGGCTTTTAGGTGCTGACACTTAAAATGGATTTGGCTTATTTCTGTTATTCTCTTCTCTGCAGCATCAATGTAAACAGATGAAAGCAGAGGTGCACACTCAACGGTACTGTGAAGAGCTTGATTTTGTCTGAAAACTGCTTTTAAAAGTAAATAGCACTCTTTAAACTCTTTCAATAGCAAATGGACTCCAGGATTAAAAACAAACAAACAAACCAGAGATCATCTTAAGTAACATGAAAGTCATCTTGTGTCTTCTAGAAATAGCTGCCTGACAATCTCAAGGCAGGACCATAACAGCCTGGCACAGATACTGAACCTCCTTAAACTTATTCAAATTCTCAATAAGGAATCCCATAGCATTACCTCTAAATGCAACAGCAAATATAAAACTCAGAAGTATAATATACTACATAGCCTCAGAATAAACAGAATAAAGTGGTTCAGAGACAATTTAAAATGAACTTTGCTATGTATATAATTCAGTACTAGTTTGCCAATATTAAAAGAAATCCCAGTAATTTTACCCTTTGACACAAAGAAAGTGTAGCACAAAGAAAGCTCTTGCACAAAGCTGAAGTAGGGTTCTAGATCATTTAATCAAATTCAAAAAATTTTTGGGGCATGGTTTGATTCCTTAAATATACCAAGAAGAAATTAAGTAACAGAATGAAGTGCAGTACTGGTGTTGAAGAAAAAAAAAAAAAAAAAGGGTTCTGGTTTGGTTTTTTAATTTATTTTGGGTTTACATTTATTTAATTCTTCCTCTGCTTCCATCAGAAACATTTTTCAGTATCAGGTGTAAGTTCATAATACTATTTTATATTTATGCACTCTATTCTTCTAGACAGTCCTTCTTCCTTATCTCCTTCATTGTTGCTGATTTTTAATTAATTATTTAATAAATGCATTGCAATGATAATTTTGAGAGCTTTAGTGGAAGAAATCATACATTTGTTATGTAAAATAACAATGTATCTTTCACATCTTATCCTTAGAGGTAAGTTCTAGTCAAGTTTCCAGCCATACAGTCTGTGAACTGGAACACTGGAGTACATGAGAATCACATCACTAGTGTAAATCCATCTCTGTTAAAACATGGGAACATGAATAATTTACCCATTATTATATTCCATCATTTCAGTTACTGAAAACAAGAAGCAATAGGCACCTAAGTTATAGCATAGTTATACATCAGTAAGCCATACCAATATGATCTCATGAGAAAGAAATTGCTTCTGCTTTAAAGCATATGAAAGTCAAAAAATGTACCCCTGTCTTCTCCTCAGCACCTATACAGACTGCCTAATGAGGGTGGAACTGTTTATGAAAGTCAAAAATTTTCTGTGACTGCAAGGTTTCTGTGAAAAGACAAATAAATAAAAGACAACAAATAGCTAAAGTAAAGATTAGAAGAATAAAGTCACTTGCTGTAAAAAAAACACCAAACAAAAAACCAAACCAGACAAACAAACAAAACCACCCAAACAAACCAAACCATAACATATTCATACATATTCAACTTCTAATTACTTTGAAAAAAAACAAAACAACCCAACACTAAGAAACCTTGTAGACATAATAATCAGTCTATACTGAGCACTTCCACACCTGCCAAGCCCTGGAAACAAGCTTTGTACAGGTCAAAGAATGGGGATTTTTTTTTTATTTTTCACAGAGTTTAATTCTGTATTTTGTCAGATGTCAAGACGGTACTGGGCTGCACTTGGCTGACCTAGGGTTTTCAGAGCCTTCCCTCCAAGCATTCCAGAGGGAAATAATTAAAAAAAAAACAAACACCAAAACAAAACAAATAGTTGTATGTAGAAGACACCAACAATTCTACCAAAAAACATAAAGGCCCCAAACCCAGAAAGCTAATACACAAAGCACCTTCTTGTACAAATGCCAAGAACTGCCTAACTGACTTATACTAACCACTTGACAGTTGAGCTACTGCAAAAAGAACATGAACAAATCCACTTCATTAAAGAAAATAAAATTACTGTAAGTTTTCAGTAAAATATTCCTAAGTATTAGCAGAAACATTTTGCTTCTAGTTAGTAGCCATACAAAAAATAATGGCATTTGTAATGAAAATCACTTTTTCCAATTTTGTCTTCAAATTCATAGTAAGATTTCACCAGCTTGAAAATGCTTTTTATTACTTCAAACTTGTTCTTTTTCACTGGAAATGGGACAAGTTTTTTAAAAATACAGCAAATGGTTAATGATGTGGTGTCATTTGTGATACTGTCGCACACCTTCAGCACTGTGCTGAAATATAGGCTTCCAAGTAGTCTTTATTACAAGTGCTTTGCATATTAAATACTTCTTTTTATTAAACTGAACTTCATTCTTAAGGAGATAAATGTGGTTACTAAAAATCTTATTTTCACTATCATATTATTAAAAAAATCAGATATTAAATAACAACTAAATATATTAAATAGCAATTATTTAAAATGAGGTAAATTTGGGGAAAAAAGTAATTTTATCAGGTTAATTCTAGAAGCAATCAAAACACTTGTTTATGTAGCAGTCTTATGTTAATTTAGAAGTAATTTGTGAGGGAGACTCTCCAAATAAGAGACACCAAATAGTGACAAGGTGACCAAGCAGAAACTCTGGGTTCCAGTATAGTCTTGCATCAGTATTTTCAATTTTCATCTCAGTAGTTACTGCATCAAATCTCATTCAAACATGGTAATGCCTGCTTCAGGGAGATAGCAGTACTCCAACAGAGAGACTTAGAGACAAGAAATAAGCACCCAGAGGGTGCAGATGGAGACAGGGTGCCCCAGCTCTTTGCTGGTCCAAACAGCAATCACAGCTCATTTACTGGGCACAGCCACACTCCTCTCCTGCATAAGGCACATTACAGAGAGGAGCTTTGAGAAACACTTTGAGAAAATGACTACAGTTTTATACATAAGCAAAATTCCTGACAGAAAAATTAATAGGCTCAAGAGAGATACAAACAATGACAACTGTTTCACTTGGAAATATTCTAGAAAATTCAGTTACTCCACCTCCATGCTCCAGTCTTGTTAATTACAATTCTTCACACTTACAATCAATACCAATATGAGGCCAACATCACACCAAGGCAGAGTGCAGTGAGCAGTGCTGTGTCTTTGAAACTATTAACTTGCAGCTGCTTAGCCAACATAAAAGAACCTCCATGGACTCTTAAAAAATAATTTTAAAACCCCCAACCTGATGGAAATAGGTTAGGAAATAGGAACTATTAAAAAATAGGAAATAGAAATTAGCCCTGGAAGCAAGTTAGATCCTGGGCTGCATCAGAAGAAGCATGGTCAGCAGGTGGAGGGAGGTGCTTTTTCCCCTCTAGTCCATTTTCGTGATACCACACCTGGAGTACTGTGTTCAGCTCTGGAGCCCCCAACAAAAGAAGCATATGGACCTGTTAGAGCTGGTCCAGAGAAGGGCCACGAAGATGATCAGAGAGCTGGACCACCTCTCCTACAAGGATAGGCTGAGAGACTTGCAGTTCCTCAGTATAAACAGTATGAGTTGTTCAGTATTGAACAGTTTGAGTTCAATAAATCTTTAGTGGATTTTTCAATTAAACTCATCTTGGTTATAACTAGAAGCAACAAAGTCAGAATGTTTGAGTTAAAACTTCAGATATGTTAGTTCCAGTTTATTTTCAGATTAAATATATAATAGAAGCAATTAAATTCTAAATTTTCAGTAAAATATGTACAACTAAGACTTTCTTGGCATTGCTACACATGGGTTAGTTATCTAATAGTATTCTAGTTTAGTATAAATAGAGCAAGTGGAAAACTTAATAAAAAATATGTTTCTCTATAATACACAAATATTGCAGAAATATATCAGGACAATAATTAAGATAATACACACAACTTTAATCCATAATACAGTTAATTTATCTTCAGTCTGCTCCACTGATAACCCCTTTATCCTGCAGTATGATTTCTCAGATACAGATTGAGGATGAACAGGTGACAGATTTTCCAGTTTATAGGCCTTTGTTTACCATGGGATTACAAAAAAAGCAAAGGCTGTTGTTGCTGAGTTCTCAAAATACAAACCCAATCTTCTGTAATTTCTGCAAACCTTTGAAGTACATTTGTGCCAATGCTGCTGAGCCTCTCAAACAGTGGTAAATGTCCCACTGGAATGTTTAGGCTTCATTCCCCTCTAAAAGGGTATGATTTCTGTTGCCTTCTTTATATTTTGCTCCTACTAAAAGGGCTTTCACACATTGCATTGAATATTGCAGACAGCAATGCGTAACCAAGATTTTTCTGAATAGGCTGTGGGAATCTTCAAATGCATTTGTATGTTCTTTTCATGGCTTCTCAGAGTAAAATTATACAATATAGAAATATATGTATTAATTCCACATTTGTGTACTGTTGAGATCAGTACAGAAACTTGCCTACAAAGAGCTACTGTTGATACTGCTGAATTAAGCAATGCTCATGCAACACTCAGTATGCACTTCAATGGTGTTATGAGAAAGTACCTGGAAAGACATATAATTTTGGTTTATATAACATTCTGAAGATGACAGTGACAGTCCTCAGAGAAAGTAACTTGCTGAACTGCATAGGGCTAACCTTACCTGTCCTCATTATGTATCATCTAATGTAAAACTGAAAGCTAAGATGAAATACAGCAACACGAATAGAGCGGTTCGGTATGTGACTGTGCTTCAGAGAATGTGTCATGCACGTTATGCCTGAGCAGCACATATGGGACAAAGGAGGACTAACAGAGGATGAAATTATTGCATTGTTGTTATAGGAAGTACAGTATTACTAGGAAAGAGTAGAAATATGATAAATTCCTCCCTTTTTTCAGCCCCCAGCTAAAGGAAGAAAATAACACCCTTCAAAACAGTCTTGAGTATCAACTGTTAGTTAGCCACTGTATTACATCAGCTGAGAGAAAAATAATTTGTATATTTTTCTAATCAAAGGTCACAGTGTATTCCAAAAATCTGGGCAAAGCACTCACCATCTACTTCTTTTGCATCAGACAACACAATTAGTTTAATTAAATCTTCTTGCTTTTAAAGAAAAAACAAAAAATTTATCCAGCTCAGTATTCCAATGAAAGAGTCAAGGGCACAGCTCTGGGCATTTCACTTGGCCACAGCTCTCCAGAGCATCAATGTGCACAAGAAGTTAAAATATCTGCTGAATGAAAACTGATGCTTCCATCCTGGGCTTTTCTATAGAGCTTCTAAGTATAGTATTTAGGCAGATGAAGATAGACAGTGCCATTTTGGAGTCTACAGCATAGTCCTTTTGTGTACCAACAGAGCAGAACACCACCCCTTAGTCCATTATTTTCTGTTAAAAAAAAAGAAGTACAGAAAGCAAACACTCTGTGCCAAAGTCCTGAAATGACTAAATATCAAAATACTAGTGATCTTATTTATGGTATAAGCTTCTCTCCCATTGCTTAAAACTGTGCTTTCCAGCTGTATCAACTCCCCTAAATGCTTGTTCAGCAGTGAAACATTTTAAAAAGCATTTTTTGGCATCATGCCTTTCAGCAGAAGAAAATTTGCATTTTTACAACATTTCTGCCTGTCAGCACTAAAACATTCTAATGGCTTTTGCAGCTGCATGGCAAGAATTGAGAGATGGTCAGCGGATTCTTATGGCAGACTGCTGGGAGAGAAGTGCCTGAGGGTGCTGAGGCAGAAGAAACCAGCTGACCTGACTGGTCTTTACACTTCACAGGAAATTCAAACAGCAGCTTTCACCTTCAATGAACATGCCAAGACAAAGGCTCTTCATGATCCATGGTCTCTATGTAGCAAGGAACATTACAATCCTTGTTTCTTTTCTTGATCTTAAAGAGCAGATGTATAGCAAAAAAAGTATAGCTAATTGAAACTTCAACTCCCATAAGCTGTTCATCATATACGGGTTTTAAGTCACAGATCTTTACATTTTAAGTATCAACAGGCACTTTAAACAAGCAAGCAAGAGCAAAGTCAGAAAACCATGCTGGTTTCTATATGGAGGTTTCCATATGGAGGCAGGGACATCAATGGGTCTGATGTAAAATTGCTTCTTCAAAGGACATTACCTAAATGTACAAGTAAGGGGCACGATGAGAAGTAGCACTCAGTCTCTGTAAGAGCTTCAGGCTGAGGTAGCTGGTATAAAAGGTTTGCAATACTATGAGCTGCTGTTCCTCAGGGGAGCCATTCAGCACTTGGACACCCAGCTTCAAAGGGTGAGTTAAGTCCAGGAATCCAAGCCCAAGTAAGGGGGTAGAGGCACACTCCCCTCTGCTAAAAGCAGAATAGCACTCCTTCTTCATGGTGTCTCTCGGTTGACACTAACCCTATATATTTACCCCCAAAAGACATCCAACACAAAAAGAGCCTACCTTGCTGTTTCAGTATACCTTGTCAAAGTCTAATAATTGCAGTCAGAAAAAAAATAATTATTCACAGTAGAAGAGCTCAAGTATTTTGATTTCAAGTCTAATAAAACTGGGATCACATAATCATATTCACCGCATTAACTATCTTATGACAGTCTTCTAATAATTGCACCAAAAGGTTTCTTAACTAATTAGTCAAATTTGTCTCTTAGTTATACTAATATATAAAACTGTGGATTTGTTTGGTATTTGCAGCACGGTGGCCAACATGGATTTAGCCTTGAGACACACTCTCTCTCCAAATATAGACTCAAAATAGTTCATCTAGGCAGGGAACATGCACATGTGTAGGAGGGAATCTGAAAATGGAATGGAGTTTATGCCACCTCCTAAACCACGGAGGGACAGGGGAAGACCACAAAAAGGCCTGTAAGGAAAAGCCCAAGGGAATTGTAAGCACCCTGTCAGAACCTCACAAAGTCAAACCTAAATGACAAAGTAAGGAAAGAGAGAAGGAAAATAATGAAGGAAAAAAGTTACAGTTGTCCATCAAGGGGAAGGAGATAAAAAAGCCCGTAAAAATAAGAAAGGAGGAAAGATTTTGTCATGCAGTAAAGTTGTTAGTGTAATCTAAGAGAGAACTAAATCCACACAAGCAGTTAACAGAAACTACTTCAGAGTTTGTAGATAAAGTATTAATTTAACACACCTCCATTTATCATTCAAAACATTCACAGTCACACTGAAATGTCTTGAAATCTGTCCTGCTCTCAAATTCGGAAATAAAATGGTATTCCCCCATTAGTGCCTGCCAGTGTCTTGCCCATGTGACATAGCCACAGTGCCTCTGTCCTTTTCCTACCATCGAGGTGCTACATCACTCGGAGCCTTAAGAAGTTAAAACTTCAGCCTTGTAAAGAGACGATCTATAGCTCACATTATCACAGTGTAGACAGCTAGATGCTACTTTGAAGTGTAAAGTATGAAAACATGAGGAGCCTGAGGATCTGAGGTGAATTGAAATGAAGAAAGATGAGGTACATATTGCAAAGCTTCTACTGAATAAAGAAACAGTGTGACTCAATTCTGTTGAATTTAGAACAAGAAATTTACCTGGCATTGCTGTTTATTATCTACAATGTCATATGTACTATTAACCAAGAGATACTACATCATTCAGTTTTCTCTCTTCACTACCATACTGTAATTGAAGATCTACATGATATGCTTATCAAAAACCCCACACAATTGCCTTGTCTACATATTTCAAAAGCTCATGCTTATTCTCTAGACATGAAAGGACAAGGACACCATCAGAAGAGAAACTTTTTTTAAAACCCAAGTTTAGTTACCAAAAATACTATTTTTCCCCTTCCACTTTCTCCTTGGTTTTGAGAAAGGACCAGATGATGTTGTTTCATTTAATCGCTTTTTGCACATTAGATTTCTGCCTCCTCATCAGAAAGATTCACAGGCCAGACTTGGTTTTATTTCTGTTCTTATAAATATATCCATTACAGTTTGAGGCCACAGTACTACTATACCCACAATTTTTACACAGAAATATTCCTACCTGCTTTGTTTTCTAAATAGCTTGTTTATACAGTTCTAATCCTGAGCTAATGTTTTCAAGATTCACTGTATATAAATGTCATTAGAAAGGGTCATCCCTACAACATTTTTCTTCAATTCAACTGCCTGTTTCTGAGAGTCACTCTACTATACCTATATGGTAGCTAGAGAAGTTCTTCACTCCAGTCCATGGCAGGCAGTTTCCTTCTTAACAGAGATGAGGACTAAAAGGCTCAGACAATGCTGCCCTTTTTAAGGGAAACCATTCATGCCCCTCCATGCATAAGGAAATCCAGCTGCTGTACTTGGTGTTAACATTGTCCTTTAAAATTTAAATCTACAATTCTCCCTCTTATATTTTATGGTATGAATACTGCAGGGAATACCCTGGATATCCCTCAGTCAGGAATCAGGAGCTCAGATGTCACAACATAACATAGTGAGTGCTGACTCAACAAATATTGCGTAAATAGCCACTGTCATATATCCTAATTAGTAAGCAAAGTATTTTTATTTTATTTCTACATTCAGCCTGTGACCGCATAAAGTCATATAAAGTATTTTTTACAAGGCCTGAATATTGCAAATGAACATTACAGGGACATTTAGACCTTTATTTGTAATGACAGAATATATGGCGTCTTTTTATTTTCTTCCACACAGCCCCCCAGTCTTCTTATGTGAATGCTGTAACTGTAATTACAACATTAATTTGGACTGAGTAATCATATATCAATACACAGTAAGTGGAAATATGATTGCTACCTTCTTTTTTCTTGTCCTGTGCATTTTTCTAAATGTCCTGATTATCTTGGTATGACTTGGGATGGATAAATGTATTAACTCACAGTTGCGGAAAACAGTCGAGAATGAAAATCCTATTTTTCCTCATAAATAAGTATGATTTTACAGTTTAACAATAATTTAATGAGAATCTTCTAAGTAAAAGCTCTCTTCCCCAGAATACGAATAAAAGGATATTCTATGATGGTGTCGTTTACATAGTCCAACAATCCCTTAAGCTTAATTAATGCCCTTCCTGCCCAACACGACTACACAAAACAATAAAGGAAAATTCAAGGTAAAACCTTTAGTCAGCAACTATTTGAAATCAGCACTGCAAATTCAGCAGATAACAGTCGAGGTAGGAACAGTAATAAAAATCCACAGATGAAAAGGATAAAGTTCTCCAAGTATCCATTCCCAAAGGATATTTCCAGCACTCAAATTACAGAGGCAAGATTCTGTGGAAATGTTCCAGAACATCATAGGAGCGTTAATACAGGTTTGACTCTTGTCTGTTGCTTGTAGGTATCTGTTTGTATCTCTGGATTGATTTGTTTGTTTGTTTATGTTTTGGGTTTGTTGGGTTTTTTTTGGGAGTGAGGAGGGAGTGTTGGTTTTGTTTAGTTTGTATGTTTTGTTTTCCTTAAAAAGGATAATTAATTCTACATATAATATTTATATTTCTACAAAAAAGAATGTTTAACACTGATGCACTTAGAGTAAAAAACAAACAAACAAACAAAAAAAACCTCAATCCCCAACCCCCCACCCCCCCAAAAATAAAACCAAAATAAACCAACAAACAATACCCCCTTCCCCTTTCAGATTTTAGTAGAAAACATTAACTGAATAGTTGGTAATCACTCTGTACAGAGAACTCTATGGAATATAAATTAATAGCAACAGCCTGACTCTCAAAAAAGCCCTGAAATCATCAAAATATCCTCAGGTATTAGAAGGACATTTCTAGCTGGAGCACTACCATATATGCATGTGTCCAGGACAATACCTCTAACACAAAATCACATCCCAGATATTTGTGCAAATTTTCTCAAGCACAGCTCTGTGCACCTCATTTTCTCCTTTCTAGTCAGTCCTGAACAACTGTTTTCACATGCAAACAGATGAGTCACTAAGAAAAAGAATACTTTGTCTAATGTCACACAGAGGTTGTAGCTCTACTGCCTTCCTGTACCATTTCCCAAAGTTGCTATAGTGATGGCCTGGCTCCAGGTTCTGGCAGCCTGTCTTTGCCTGGAACTCTAAGGTCTTTAGGATATCTTTATGGTAGCTCAACTACATCAACAAAACACACCAGGTGGAGAAGCTCTTGGAGACTATCACCATCCCAGTAGCACTGTCTGCATGCTTGAGAAGACACCTCTACTAGTCCAGCACTTCAGCCCCCATTGTCCAAACTACATCATCCCTAGCATGCTCTAGTACCTTTGTTAAGCCGTAAGTCTGTCAAGTCTCCAACAGGATCTGTAATGAAGTGCAAAACACTCACTGTCAGGCTGATACAAGTGATCCAAAATGGGTGAAGAAAGTATGTGGTTTTGACAGTGTTTGAGCAAAAAATCAAATGATGGCTGTCCTCCTCATGCTAGTGGCTCATTTGTTCTTTCTTTAAAGTTCTGCGATTAGTTAAAAAGCTTACACATGTTCATATTTTGCTAAGCTGCTGGTACACCTGCATTATTCTCTAACCCTCAAACAGCAGAAGGTGAGATCTAAAATTTATTATTTTGGAGAGTGATTCAAGTCCAGCTGATGTAAGGAGTTATTTCATAAATGACAACAAAGAAAATGAAAACTTCATTTTAGTTTCCCAATAGGCTTTTTAGAGAAATATTTTGGGAGATCGGTGAAGATCAGTTAGCTATATACCTGTCAAATTGACAAAAGATATCACATTATCATCTGTGGTGATATGTATGAGTACAACATAATTATTCTGAGATCTCTAAGCAGATCTAGAAAAGTAAAAAGTCAAAGGCAACATTTTTAATGTGCCATTAAATGTCTATCAGAAGTTTAGTCTGAGGTGAGATAAATCCTCCCCCTCATATCACTGCTGGCTCTTAGAGGAGCTATTTCAACACTTAGTATGTGAAGAAACCAAATTTAAATGTACCAAATTATGATGCTGTCAGTCATAAAAACTCCCTTTGAGCTGTATGATAATTTTGCAATAGTCTTATTTAGAGAAGACTGGTCATTAAATAGAGAATAAATGACAGATAGGGAATTCCATCTGGTGGATGCAAACTCTGGTATTTGTTCATTATTTTTCTGTTTTCCAGTCAGGTTGACAGGAAGCAAATTCATCATGAAAAAAGCCTAAAACATAACATGAAAAAATAGTAATGGTAATAAAATTAAGTCCTCCAAGGTGTTTTTTCATCTTGGTCAAGGCAAATAGATGTGGGTAAGTTAAATAAAGGAAGCAAACTCATAATTTTGCGATTATCAGAGATCATAAACAATGAGGTACAGCTGCCCAGTGCACAGGAGCAAGTTCTATCTAAGATGTTATTCACAGACACTGATGCTTTGATTAACTAGAGAGACACAGACACAAGGAGACCATATGAAAGACCATAGAGAGGTGCCTCTGGCTCTGCCTATATCAGAGCCCACGTATTAACATAAGGAAAACAAATAAGGAGGAACATCTTGTTGGATCAGGTCCAGAGGAAGACCACAAAGATCATCAGAGGGCTGGAGCACCTCTCCTATGAGGACAGGCTAAGAGACTTGCATTTGTTCATCCTGGGAAAGAGAAGGCTCTGGGGACACCTTGTTACAGCCTTCAAGTATCTGAAGGGGGCCCACAAGAAAGTTGGGGAGGGACATTTTACAAGGGCTTGTAGTGATAGGACAAGGGGTGATAGCTTCAAACATAAAGGGGGTAGATTCACATTAGAAATTAGGAAGAAAGCTTTTACTTTGAGGGTTGTGAGACACTGGAACAGATGGCCCAGAGAGGTTGTGGATGCCTCATCCCCGGATGTGTTCAAGACCATGCTGGATGGGACTTTGATCTAGTGGAAGGTGTCCCTTCCCAGGGCAGGGGGTTTGGAATTAGACGTTCTTTAAGGTCCCTTCCAATCCAAACCATTCTATGATATTCAGAATAAGAAAGAAAATTCCAAATGTTTCAACCAAATATATCTTCCAGAAACACATACAGAGCATCCTAACAAACCTAGATCATCGATTCTCCTCCATGCCTCCTAGTGGGGCTTTAACACCAAGAACTGCTGTGGTCTGGCTATGAGCACTGCTACAGCTGCCAGTATGTTGCATGTGGCTGAAAAAGAGCTCCAGCTCACCCAGCCAAAGAGTACTCACACCTCTGGCATAAAGTTTGGGCTTCAGCAGGCACCACAACTGCTTTTTTGTAACTGTGGCACTGCCCTGAGAGGCATACCCAGCCATGTACTCAGCAGGTCACTGAAGGTAGCATCTAGCATGTTACATTTGAACTCTTCAGGAGTATCAAATCATGGTAGTTGAGATGATACTCCCAGCAGCATCATAGGATTAGACACAGAACTCAGCACATCTACTGTAAGCTGACAGGATAATAAGTATCATCTTTACATCTTGCTCTGAGGGCGGAGAAGCAATTAAAAATAAATGGTATCACTGAAACAGGTGCTTGCTAGGATCTGGTGTAAAGCCAGCCCTGGCTGAACAAACAAGTCACCCTGAAATGAAGCATGAAATCAGACAAGATTCTACTATGAATTTTAGTCACTTGTAAATGCCTCTCCCACAGAGGAAAGGAAGAATGATTTATCAGGGAGCTTTATTAAATTGGATCACTCTGTCACCAGGTAGAATAAAAGCTTGTCTGAAATATCACAAATCAGTCTTCAAGATCATAAGAATGATCAGTAATTTTAGTTTGTAAGATTGTTTAAAGCAGGGTTACAATCTGATAATTACCTTGGGAACCTAATATGTCCTGCCAGGGAAAAGTCATTTCAGTTTTCTGAACACATTAAGGATAGGAAGAAGGGAAAAGGCAAAAGGGGAAAGATGGATTTGATCATAGAGAAACTACACAGTAGTAAGTTTACTCCAATATGAATTGTTCCTTTACCCCACCTACATTACTCAGGAACTTTAAAGTAATTGGAATTTGGTTTCTATTCAGGTTGGAAGATTCTCATGAAAGGAGCAACAAAGACATACTTAAATACATGACTCCCAAGAAATCAAAATATACCAATCTGCATTACACCCTAAACAATGCTTAGCATGACATGAAAAGCTGCCTTAAGGGGACTCTAAAGCACTCTGTTCTAAGCTTCAGAGGAAGTAATTAGATTTAACTAACCACAGACTAGGGAAAAAGAATGGCTTGTGCATTCCGACAAAACAAGCTGAAGCCCAGACCAATATAACGTAATTAATAATGAACTATACTGGTACCTGCCCTATCAGGTCACCACTAAACCATGTCCCTAAGCACCACATCTATACATCTTTTAAATACCTTCAGGGATGAGGAGTCCGCCACTTCCCTTGGCAGCCTTTTCCAATGCTTGACAACCTTTTTGGGAAAGGACCTTATCCTAGTTTCCAACCTAAACCTCCCCTAGCACAACTTGAGGCCATTTCCTCTTGTCCTATAGCTTTTTACTTGGGAGAAGAGACCAACACCCAGCTTGCTACAACCTCCTTTCAGGTAGTTGTAGAGAGCAACAAGGTCTCCTTTCAGCCTCCTTTTCTCCAGGCTAAACAACACCAGCTCCCTCTTCTAGAGACTTCTTCTCTAGACCTTTCACCGGCTTCATTGCCCTTTTTTGGACATGCCCCACTCAATATCCTTCTTGTAGCTAGGGGCCCACAGCTGAACACAGTATTTGAGGTATGGCCTCACCAGTGCCAAGTACACAGAGACTGCTCTAGTTCTACTGTCCACACTATTTCTGACACAAGATCAACATCAAAGCCCAACTTGGTGTTGTCTACAAACTTACTGAGGGTGTCCTCCATCCCCTTGTCTATCATGGTGACAGAAGGCATTTTTATGCCAAGTTGCATATGGGTTTTGTAAATAGAAGTCTTCAGTTGCTCTTTAACAGGCTTTTTTTCAAAACCTGAGCATCTTGTTCTGTTTAGACATTTAATTATTACGCCTGTCATAGTTTGTTTATTAAATAGAAATCAGTCAATATAAACCTTGCTATGTTCAGAACCCACGCAGCACAGAGAAAATCTCCCCCACAAGCAGCCATGGGCAAAGCGCTACCAAGGTAAACCAACATTAAACATGTGCTGCAGTAAGCTTACTTCATTGTACTACAAAACTCTACTTGGTTAAATAGCAGGAGGAGTGGAAGGACAGATTTATAAAGCAATAGAAAAACATCAATTGTGGGCTCCAGTTGTGAGCCTACTCTCACAACTCAAGAATAAAGAAACAGCTAATGAAATTGAAAGCAATACGTGCAACACATAGTAACTAATCAATATAAATAATTATTGTATACAATTAGACTTCATCTCTGGAAGTCTGTGCTGCATGGTACTGTTGAGAGCTAAAGCTTAACATTTCAATGGGAAAATAAATCTCCTCTGCAGGATACTGAAATTATAGAGGATACAAGCC
>VWZY01007906.1:8693-31436 GCA_013399075.1 Chloroceryle aenea
AGATATAACCCAGCAGCTCCTCATCATGGAAATGTTTCTAATAACCCTAATCTCAAGGGTTGTCTATCGGAGAAGATATGATGACCTAGAGCCTCCAGAGTGTATGGATGAAGAAGCTGGGGACAAGAATCAGACTCCTAAGACCATGATGAATGGCACAGTTAGTGAAGATGGATTGCCAAGGGTTTAGAAGCCCTCTGTGCTCCTGTTCTGCAGAAGCTTGAAGCTCAGCTTCAGGAACTTGTATGTTCTTGCACCACAGAGAGCCACTGTGGCCCGTGATCTGTAGTACTGAAAGGACCACTAGTGGAAAGATAACCCCGTGTATTCTCCAGTGATAAATGCACATGGTGGTAGTGTTTTCATACCATGTAATTTAGTAAGATTTCAACCATGCACTTTCATGCCATTACTGAGCACATGATGGCAGCCAAACTGTCTCACAACGTAATTTTATCTTTATTTTTTAGCTATTAGAATGGCTATGATTTAAAGTTAAACCAGAGTCATTCTTGTCCATCTCTTTTGAATTTTTAAAATCTTATTTCACCCTGTATTGCTGTCATATGGCCAACAGAAAATTTGCCTGTCCTTCCTCCATTAGAATTTATCAGCTCTCACTCAGAGCCATGAGCTCGTAATAGCTAATTCTGATCCGTAAAAACATTTGCATATTTTTGTTATGGAATCTCCAAACCTGTCTGGGCTCTGCACCTACAGAAATGATGATCTCTTTAGGGCAAGACTTTTCACATTCCTTGGCAATTCACCTCTTAGCTTGGTAAACACACAGTTGCTGTCTGTAAATGTGTCACTGGGAGAAGTTCTTCTTGGGGATGTCAGATTCTCTGTCACTGGCTTGGAAAAAGAAAGTAGGGGTTAGAGTCTGAGATGTCTTCTGCCACTGCTCTGTGGTGTTGCATGGTGCTTTGGTTCTCTGCTTGGGAAATGGGAATAATGGTACTCAGGATCCTTGCACTGATGGTGTCTGTGGGGATAAGAGCAAGTGAAAGGAGTATTAGAGGTGCTGGTTCAGAGATGGATGAACATGAGCCAGCAGTGTGGCCAGGTGGCCAAGNACAAGAGGAAATGGCCTCAAGTTGTGCCAGGAGATGTTTAGATTGGACATTAGGAAAAACATATTCACTGCAAGTGTTGCTAAGCCCTGGAACAGGCTGCCCAGGGAAGTATTTTGAGTGGTGATTTGCAAATGAAGATGATGTTCTTGGATGAACCTGATTGCTTTGGTTTAGCTCACTCTAATCTATCAAATGATACTACGTTTAGTAAAGATTTGGATATTCTGTTTGTTGGGATGGGAGGTGCAGTGCCACATACTAGCACTTGTCTATCCTCATCTAGTCTGATACCTAGAAGTAAATCCTCTACCCATGTAGCAAGCTTGCTTATTCCTTATGTGGACTGGAAACATGTTCCACATTAATAATGTCTCTTACCTATATGGTATCAAATATAACTTAGAGCAAACCAAGCAGAGAGAATCAGAGATTAGTTTGGTTGGAAGAGATCTTTAAAGGTCATCTAGTCCAACTCCCTTGCAGTGAGCAGGGATGTCTTTAATTAAATCAGGTTGCTCAGAGTCCCATCCATCCTGACCTTGAACGTCTCCAGGGATGGGGCATCCACCATGGCTTTGGCAACCTGCTCCAGTGCTCCACCACCCTCGCTGTAAAAAATGTCTTCCTTCTATCTAATCTAAATCTGCCCTCTTTTAGTTTAAAACCATCACTCCTTGTCCTATCGCAACAGACTCTGATAAAAAGACCTGGATAAAAAGTACTGGAAGGTGGCTATAAGGTCTCCCCAGAACCTTCTCTTCTCCAGGCTGAACACCACCAACTCTCTTGGCCTTTTTTCATAGGAGAGGGACTCCAGGCCTCTGATTCCTTTTCGTGGCCCTTCTCTGGCCCTTCTCTAATAGATAGTGAGGCTCTACTTTTACTTTACATTGACCTTAAAAAAGGCTTTCTGTCTGGGAGCTGGTGGAAAATGAAATACTCTGAAAACAACTAGTGAACCATCTGAAAGTAGAAAAGGGGCCTGATTTAAATGAAATATTTTATTTCTGATCAAGGTCACAAATATTTTCCTTGTACAACTGAAGGATTCCACTACAGTAGAAAAAAAAAATTATTTTTGTTATGAACTAGTTGAAACAATTTTTATATATATTTTTTTTCTAAGCAGGCAGTCTGGGAAATTAATACAGATTGCTGAACTGCATTAATGTGAGAGAATCTGCACTTTTTCCTTAAAAAATAATTAAGGTGAAAATTTTCACTCTGCATTAGAGTGTGTCAGTAGAATCAACTGGAATCAGCTAAAGTATTTCCAACATGAGAAATCTTTTTAATGTATTTTTTTATCTACCAGTGTAGTCTAGGCCACAGGAACATACTGTACTGTACTGTACTGAATTTCATAATGGCATTGGGAAAGACTGGCTGTGTGTTCAAGCAGCTTCAAAATCAGAGAAGAAAATATTTTCACTTGGTAAAGAACCTTTGTGAATTGCTGTGGAAAAGTTTTTAATTACTAGATCAAAGGAGACAGTCGAGCATTGCTGGAAAATGTTGTCAGTAGTGGTTCTGTGAGGGGCATGCCTTTTGGCAGGGGGTGGGGATCTGTGACAGGGAAGAGCAGATCCATGTGCAGTGAAAAATCGATGGAGTGTATGGAGAAGTAGTCAGCTCTGTAGGTCCAGCAAAGCAGCTGCTGGAGCACAGCAAGAGTCTCCAACTCATTGCTGTTGGGCTGGTGTCTGTCACGGCTCTGAAGTACCTGTGACATCGATCCTGTAAACATCAGTGTGGGCCAGATTTCAGCACAGATATCACTGGCTGTTACACTGCTGGACAGATATCCTCTGTGTTTTGTGATCGTCTCCTGACATATTTCATCAATAAAATGTACTGTGGCAATTGTCAAGTGGACTTCAGATTTGTCAGCAAAGATGTTTCTTTTTACTACGTACAACCATGGAGGTCTCCAGAAATCACTTGCTTACACAGAACCTAGAAATTCCTCCAGCCTCCATTCTGATAAGGATCCCTTTCCAGTCAGTGGAAAAAAAAGAATTTGCTTTCAATTATGTGTTTGTGATTAAAGCATTTGAAAACATTTAACAAAAGCTACAACATAAATTTTATCACTCATTTCATACAGGTGCTGTAAAGCAGTAGTTGTTAAGGTGAGATAACCTCTGTGTTATGTTTGCTTGGAATTATCATCTGAGAAAGGGTAAAGGTAATTTTATCGGTGTCTTTTGTGATGATAAAAGGTACCAACCCCATTACATAGAAAGATAAGCATACACAGAGTTGTGTGATCAAAGGTTAAAAGAGAAGCAAGACTTGAGAACCCAGGGGAAAAGATGAGTTCCATGTTTTGAGTGACCATGTGCCAAAGATGCAGGTGTGAAGGTGAACACTGAGCACGAATACTGATGCCACTGACTGCTGAATAGTCAAGCAGCTGGTGTTCCAGCACAGCAATTCAGGGCACGGATGCTTCATGACCTACCTATGGCAGCTTGAAGTCTCAGGATATTCTTTATTGCTCTTGAAACAAGGTA
Organism: Chloroceryle aenea; assembly: GCA_013399075.1. Classification (NCBI taxonomy): domain Eukaryota; kingdom Metazoa; phylum Chordata; class Aves; order Coraciiformes; family Cerylidae; genus Chloroceryle; species Chloroceryle aenea. Next base: position 12,289 of record VWZY01007906.1, read on the forward strand.
AATAAAACCCTTCTGCAGAAAGTGCATTGAAAACCAGGAAGAAGATTTTATTGAAGAGTTCTTACATTTTTGTGGGAGAAATCACACTTAAATTTTGGCAATATTTTGGACATTTTTGGTCAATTCTAGGGATAGAGAAGAAGTGTCCAATTCTTCAATTTCCCTATTTCCCTTTCATTTGTGGATGTCTCTTTCCTCCACAACTACAGACAGGCCACCTTCTTTAACACCCGACTGCCCAGCCTCCGTTAGGGTCACAGCATGCATAGAAAACTAATGGTAGAGTAAAATGACTTTTGTTTCCTTTAACACAAATTAGCAGCTGAAGAGTGTCAGTTTTCCCTCCAGAGATTCAGGCATCAGATGACAGCTGCCTTCCAGGATCTAAGGCATAGTTTTGAGACAGGCTGAAATTGGTTCAGACATCCTGGAGAACTGCTAAGCTGTGAGAAAGTGCTGCAAGACATTCTGCAGAACAGAGCCAGAGAGGAAAGGTAAGATTGCTGGCAAAGGGGAAAGTGTTGACACAAGGATAATTAGCAGCTCAAGGGTTCCTGAAGCAGAAAACCAACATAGAAAACATACAAAATCCTCCAGGAACAAACCCAGGGATAGCAGTTTAGTGATGTCAATGATCAGCCCTTTCTGAGCAGAAGCCAAACCTTCCCCTCTTGGCTGAAGGCTGCCCAGCCAGCAGTGACTGTTGGTGCCTTATCAGGGGTGGCAAGCACATTAGCTTATTCCCTCTACCTACACACTAGTTTACACAGTAAATCATAACTGTTACTCTCTTAAGCTGCAAAATCTTTTTTGCAGAGGCTTGGTACACAGGAAAAGGCACCCCAGTGAGCTGTGCCAGAGGGCCAAAGGTTACAAACCAAGGAAGAACTGTTTAGAATGGGCAGCACCTCCTCCTCTATCACCCTTTGAAAATCATTGCCTTAAGAACCAAAGGAGGAATTAGAAATAAAATGAAAAAACAACAAGCCAACCAACCCCACAGAACTTCTGAATTTATATTCATCCTGAGTGACAAACTACTGCAAAAGGTGAGTTTCTGTGTCTGCTTATAGCCTTGCCATACCCAGCCAGCAAAGGGTGTGAGCTAATTGTTAAATTCAGTTCAACAAGTTCCTCATTAGAGGGAAATTACCTGAGTTTGAAATCTGCTAATTTTCCAATCAGGGTGAGTGTTTGCACTTGTGATTTGGAAATAATTAACACATGGTTTAACATCAAAGTCTGTGTAAAGGCTAATGGTGGAGGGACTAATTTCCTTAGGGTGAAAATAGTGTGCTTGGTTTCCCCAGAGATCTATTACTATCCTTTCAGTATCTGCTGTGCAGGGTGTTCTAGCATTTACTGAGACTGATTCTCTACAGGGTTGTACTTTCTTTATGTTAATTTTGAACTCAAGGTTTGGTTGGGGTTTTTTGTGTGTTTTTCCTTTTCTTTTTTGTTTTGTTTTTTTTGAAAGGTGTATTTATTTATTTTTTTTCTCCTTAACACTACAGACTTCCCCAGAATTGTTTCTGTTATCTCTAAAATAATAAACTGTCACTTCAGACCAGGGCTTTAGATTGAGTTGTGCAAACTTTAAAATGCACACTCCCAGGAGAGCCATATTCTGGTCCTTAGGGACATCCCTAGGAATGTGGATAACCTCTGATATTTAGGAAGAAAGGATATCTAGGTAGGACAATTCATTAGGAAAGTAAATGTGTACATGGGAGAAACACAAATTAATTTTCTACCTTAAAGTTTCAACTAGTGATATGACCACTTCCATGTACTGGCAGATAACATTAGCTAATCTAAGGCAGATATTTCTGGTGAATAACACTACCCTTCTAGATTAGAGCATGGCACCAGCACCTTATTAACATCTTGCCACAAAACGTGCAAGGGAGAGGTGTGATTTAATCTTGGGTAGCTGGGTCAACTCCACCCAAGGGTGGAGTGCCAAGGAGGGTGTGACTTGACAGCTCCAGACAAGGAGAAGAGCCTGTTCCAGGGGAGGAGGCAGCATGCAGCAGAGCACAGGGATGTTACCTGGACTAATGGCTAGTCCAGAAGCAGTCTAGTTTTAGCCACAGAAGCAGTGACACGGCGTGGTCCTTGAGCTCTGCTTGCCCACAATTAGAGTGTGAGGCTTTTCCCTGTCTTTTTGTCACTGTGTTGTCTTTAAAGTCCTAAGGTCTCCAAGCAGAGTCTACTGCAAAAAACCAAGCCAGCAAGGGCAGCTTTAAATGGCATCTGATCTAGCAAGGCTTTGTCAGGCAGCATCCTTTAGGCAGAAGGGCTGCCTGAGGAAGCCCAGGAGAGGGAAATGTGGCTCTTTTGCCTTCTCACATGAGCATGGATATCTGTGACAACTGTTTGTACTCAGATAGGAAGTGAGTTTCATGTACATGTGATTCAGCAGCACTTGGGAGTTCTCTTACTGGAGTATTCTCTCTGACTTAGGTAACCTGTTTTCAACACTTCCAGTAACTTAATTGTTTGAAGCTCTCTCGTCTCAGTGCAGTCTCTGGATGAACGTAAATAGAGCTTGCATTTCTCCTTTCACAGATGCAGCACTGGTGATTTGTGTTCAGAGCCCTCAGGCAGCATTCAGGCTGCCAGAAATGCTACATACAGGTGGCAGGGATTTGTATTTTCATGCAAACTGAGGATGACTCCTTTTCTTGGTCAGTTTTGCTTTTTATAGCTCATTGCTTATGAATTACTATTGCTTCTGAAATTCTGGACTCTGATTCTCATATCCATTTCTCTATTGTTCTATTTCTGTTCACCTGCCTGCTGTTCATGACATCAGCTGCTGCTGCTTCTGTGCTTCAGGAAAGATTGTGCACAAATTAATTGGTTGCTTTGGTTATAGGCAGTATTTCCTGGATCAAACCCCCAGAGCTCTAAGAGCATCTTCTTTTCCTCTCCCTTGTAGGGACCATTCTTCCTCGTTGCTCCTATCTAATGTGAAAAGAAGAGAGCATGAGCAAGTGAGTCTGAGGGGCTAATACATTAAAATCCATGGTTTTGATTGGACACAATTGCTTATTTTTCTGAAGCTGTTTATTTTCCCTATTTACCTTTTACTTCCAAAAAGGATCAAACTCCAGTGTCTGGTCAAGTAACCCTTATTTCACAAGAAATACATCAGCCATTTCACTCTGGTTCTTAACTGAGCAGCCTCAGGGTCATTTGAGCAACTCAAGGATCATTTTTTCTGCAGTGCCTGCTGCCTTGGGAGTTGCTGAAGAACCCATACTGCTCAAGCAAGGAAGATCAAAGCCATTAGGTCATCTAACCAGACCAAGTCCTGCTTGTTGTCTGCCTGTGGATAATGTTAAGGAGATAAAGAGATAAAGTTCAATCAACTGTTTCTTTTTTTTTCCCCTCTCTTACCCTTTTGGTTACTCATGGCTTTCTATGAGGAAACCTCTTCTATCATTCTCTCTCCCCTCATTGAAATTCCTTTCTTGGAGGCCTGAAGATCGAAGCCAACTGCTTTATGGCCCCAACATCAAAATGGGAGATGTCTGACAAAGTCCCCTGGAGAGATGCTACGCTGCCTTGTTTGGCTGCCTGCTGAGGACCCAAGGCAGCTCCGAGCCCTCGGGTAAGTGACTGTGAGATTACAATGGTCTTTGTGGTCTGTGTAATTAGGTATTGGAAAATCAGGCAGCTTCTGGAAGCTAAGAGTAGCCTTTTAAAAATAGTAATGAGTTAAATGTTACGTGGTCTCTTACCAGCAAACTGTGGGTGTCAAATGTAAATCACTACCCAGCACTACTGAAAAGAAAAATAATCAAAAAACTATTGACTTGTGGTGATTCTCCCACTGTATGTGCACATGCACACAAATCCTTCCTATCATTTCTTTATTTTTAACCACTTACACAGATTTAACTGAGCAATATACTAAACTGATATCAAAGCCACATGAGGTCACCATTGGGGCTGTCAAGCCATTCTCTGGTTTTGATATAAATTGAGCTGTTGCTAAGCATTGGCCCAGCAAACAGCATCCCTTCGAAGGGAACAGGGTGGCACATGTTTTGTTCAGGACATTCCACTACTGAACAGCCTCAGCACATTACAAGGCAACAACCACCAGCAGCCAGGTGGCATAACAATCATTTAGACTGGAAAAGACTTTAAGATAACTGTGTCCAACTGTTAACCTAACACTGCCGAGTCTACTGCTGAACCATGTCCCTAAGTGGGACAATGCCATATTTACATGTGTTTTAAATACCTCCAGGGATCGCCACTCAAAACACTTCCCTGGGCAGCCTGTTCCAGGGCTTAGCAACACTTGCAGTGAATATGTTTTTCCTAATGTCCAGTCTAAACATCTCCTGGCACAACTTGAGGCCATTTCCTCTTGTCTGATTCCCTGTTGCCTGGGAGAAGAAACCAACCCCCCAACCTTGCTGCAGCCTCCTTTCAGGCAGTCGTAGAGAATGATAAGGTCTCCCCTGAGCATCCTTTTCTCCAGGCTAAACAACCCCAGTTCCTTCAGCCACCCCTCATAAAATTTGGTCTCTAGAGCCTTCAAGAACTTTGTTGCCCTTCTCTGGACATGCTCCAGCACCTCAATGTCCTTCCTGTAGTGAGGGGCCCAAAGCTGAACACATTATTTGAGGTGTGGCTTCACCAGTGCTGAGTAGAGGGGGACAATCACTTCCCTAGTCCCGCTGGCCACACTGTCTCTGACACAGGCCAGGATGCTGTTGGCTGCCTTGGCCACCTGGCCACACTGCTGGCTCATGTTCAGCTGGATGTTGATCAACACCTCCAGCTCCTTTTCTGCCTGGCAACTTTCCAGCCACTCAGCCTCAGGCCTGTAGCACTGCCTGGAGTTGCTGTGGCCCAAGTGCAGAACCATGCACTTGGTCTTGTTGAACCTCATACAAATGGCTTCAGGTCAACCTTGCTTCTGCCATATGGTGCCCTCAGCTACAGCTTCTTCAGTAAAACCATGTTTGTGAATCCATTGCAAAGCAATTAATTAAGGTTTTTCTTGGAATAATTGTAATGGGATTTGGAATTGCTTTGGAACTTTAAAGACATGACATTGTACCAACACCCTTGTCATAATTTTTTGCCTGTCCCTCCCTCAAGCAAAGAAATGCTGATAAATGGAGAGAGATTTAAAGGATTTAATTTGGATTTATAATTTTTAATTTTCTAGACTTAAACCCACGTTTTGAATGTCTCTTTTTGAGGAAGGAATCCGAATCCTTTGTTAGTTTAATAGGATTTGACTAATATTACTGACCTTATCCCACCCTCAGCTGGATTTCCACTGATAGTCTAAACAGATTTCCCTGATACTAAGGCAAATCCTCTCCGTAAACAGCTGTAGCTGTCTGACACACAACTTGCTACTGGTGCTTTCCCTTCACACAGCTAAGCCATGTCTGCTGAAACAGTCTCTTAAGATGAGGTGAGACAAGCGTGTCACTAAGTGCCAGCTGCCTTTGTTTTCTCTTTAAAAACATGTGCTTAATTACTTGTAATTTTTAAAACCTTTTGTCTGTATTCTTCTGCCACCCAAAACTGTGAAGAACCCCTGTAATTCTGTCACGCTAAAAAATCTGCAGTGAGAGATGGTTGGAAAATTTCCCCTACCACCTCCCCCCTGCTGAATCCCTGTATCCCCAGGAAGCTACAGGCTGACTGCCCAGCAGTGTGCAACAGCTCTTCCTTTCTTTTCCAGCTACTGAAAATAGTTGGAAGTGGCAAACACAGGCAATGTGGTGTTCCCTCTGCCACTTGCATCTCATTCTGTTTGCCCTGCATTGCAGGTAGAAGAACACCTAGGTGTGTATTCTACACTGTCCTGTCTTTCAAACGTTTTTTAGGAGAGAACCAGCATGCATTTTGCTGTTCTAGGACACATCAAAGGGCATATTATGACAGATGTGAAGTTTTTTAATTGCAATAATATTTCTCACGGGGAAAAAAAAGTCTTAAGCATCTCTCATGGTGCTCTCAAAGAGCAAAATGCCCCCCTCCTTTTTTTTTTTTTAATTTATAATTTTATTTTTATTTTTCTTCCTGATGCATAACATTGCATTACGGCTGTCCTACGTTCTCTCCATGAGCTTTAGTATTCTACCTCGGGAAGGAACTTTATCGAGCTCAGGAAGTCACTGATTAATTAATTGTGTGCCCTCCCTCCTCCTCCTCTCCCTCCCATTTCCACAAGCCCTCCCGGATGAGGAACTGAATGTAGCGCCCACGGGGTAAGGCAGTCACTTCAGAGCTCCCGAGAGCTGTTGTCACCGCTGGATGCTCAGTGACGGCACCAAGCAGCCTCTGCAGGCTGAACCCCCTCCTTCCCACCTTCCTGCAGAAGCAGATGCGCTGCCTCCCCCGCGGGCAGTGGAGCACCCGGCAGTCACTAGATGGCACACGTCAACAATCCTCCGCACCTCCTTCCCTCTGCTGGCCTGCGGCTTTTCCCACGGGAAATCCCCACGAGGGATTCTTTGATGCGCAGCCCCGGTCTGTGGACCTTGTGCTTTTCTTGCGGTTTCCTGCCTTCATTGCTAAACTTACCATTTACTGTCAGCACGCAAAGCTCATTTGCTTTGCCTTCAGTTGCAGCTAAGTTAGTCTTGCTGCCTTTAATTCTGGAGGATGGCTCGTTTGGGCTGCTTTGAGGAACGTCTGTAAAAGGTGCTATGACCCTGAGCTGTGGCTCCAGCAGCAGGCACACAACTGCAAGGTTAGGGGATCTGTATTTTATCTTGGGGGGAATAATGCGTGGTGCAGGCCCTCCCTGATACTGTTTTGAAAGAACATTTACAGAATATTTGTATCCCTTCCACCCTTCTACTTAGGGTCCCCAAAATAGTAGGAATCAGTTATCATTGCTGCCAATAGCATAAGCAGTTGGAGTCAAAACTGGTTTACCTTCTAACCATGCCTATAGAAGAAAACATAAATCAAACGAGGGATGGATGGCAGTTTCAGCTGTTCTTGCTCAGATCCTATTTGTATTAGTCCTGCCAGGTGGGCACTTTCTTCTTCACCACGCGCAACACCTTTGTGTTGCAAAAATCTCAGTGAAGTTTCTCCTATCGCACCTTTTGCTCTGACTTTCAGCCTTGCCAACACAAGACCGCCTATGGGACACGAAGCTCTGTATACCCAGAGCTCTTGAACCCTGCCCTCTAAGTGGAAGCACTGCTGCAGGAACCTCAGGCTGTTTCTTCAGCTTGTTTTGAAGTCCATCGACTGCCTGTCACAGGGCAAACAACTCAGGGATGCACTGTTACAGCTTGCCAGACCAGATGTGTCTACAGCACCCTTTTAAATTGGATTAGTGTTTGTGAAACAAATCTCCTGGTTGTGTTTCTAATGGTGCTTTGGGCTGCTCACGGGGATGATCTTTGAGCTCTTCTGTAGATGCCTTTTGTGGGAAACTCAAGAGGGAGATGTGCTCCAGGAGTGCACCCGGTGCTTCTCAGTTGCCTGCAAGCTTTCAACCCGAGGGACCAGCTTAGAGATAGGCCAACATGTGAACAATGGAGATGTCAGGTCCTCAAAGCAAAACATTACACTGCTCATATATGCCCCTGTGGTGCTACACTACCCGCCCAGTCTATGTGGAGATGCTGTTCCTGGGGCTTAATGTGGAATTTGCCCTAGTCTTCATTTGGGAGCAGTCCTTGAATTTGTCCATTAGCTATCTATGCTATTTGTTGTTTCCTTCAAACTAAAGCTTTTAGAGAGTCTTGCCATCAGTTACACAGAAGATGCCTACAGTGTGGTGTTTTCCTTTTCTCCTTTCTCCTTGCCCCTGTATGAAGTACCTGTCATCACCATCCCAGGGATTTGTTCTGCAGTGTTGATGGACATTGTGCTGGACACAGGAAGAATTCTCTATCATACAGAGGAGTAACATAACTCACTGCCCTACCCCATAGCCTGTGGTGCCCAGAGGCTGGAGCATTTTAAAGGCACGCTGCAGTTTGCCATTTAGGAGGATTCAGTCATACAGGGTGGCTGCTTTCAGCCTTGCTGTTTTCTACCTTATCATATTGGTTTGGAACAGGATGTGTAAAATCCAACTTCATTGTGCCCTCTAGTGAGAGTTTATTCCTTCTTTCTTCTGTTTAGAGAGGCAACTGTCAGAATTTAATGTCCTAGTTTATTCTCCCTTTAAATTTGTCTAGAGAGTCCCTGCTGATACCACTTACTAGTGGGAAAAAGTTCTTCACAGCAACCCCTTCCCTCAGACAGCAATACTATCCAGTGATGTGTGTTATCCAGCTCTGTGGACCAGTGGTATCTGGTAACTTGAGGACTTGAAGTCTTACTGTGTGGCAAGAAGAAATGAAGCAGGGGCAGAGGGAGAGGAGGAATAGAGACAGGACCAGCACTCACACCTGCACCCTTTTCTCAGTAGCTCACTTTTCCTTGGGAACCTTCTACTATGCCAAAGGACTGCAAGGTTTAAAAACATATGGCAAATATTTTTATCATCTAATGCATACAGTACATAGGTACAACTAACAGGCTACTAAGACAAGTATTACTTAAATATTAACCTCTACTTACGTACTTAATACTTGGCTGAGTAGCCTGTACTTACAAGTATTACCAGGCAGGCAGGTATTGGTCAGGAGGGGAAGTTTTCCCTTCCATGGCTCTTTGAAAAGGATTGTGAGCCCTCACCCAGCCAAGCTGCTGCCTGCTGAGTCTCTTCCTTCTTTCTCTGGGTGTTGCATCTTTCCTCCCTCACCAGTATTTTCCAGCTAACTGTAACTGCCTCTACAATTTCACTTCTGCCTGTGTACTTACTTTCATGTGCCTTCAGCTCACACTCTTTCTTGCAGCTGGACAACAACTTTCTAAGCAAAACTCAGCCAAGGTATTGCAGCTGTGCCACAGCAAAAGCAAGCCTTGGGTCATGGGCAGCTGAACATCTGGGCTGCTGTTCAGCATTTGAAATTTAGCTGCACATTCCCACCATAGCAAAGGTAGAGGCATAATGTTGTTCTCTGTTGTGACACCTAGGCTGGTGTCATACTGATCCTTAACACTGGCTTTTAAACCTGATGATTAAGGCAGGTTAGACTGCTAGCTCTGGATATTCCAGTGCTGTCAGGCAGCTCAGGCATCATAACACCAGCAACAGAGTCCTTGAACTAACCACTGATAATACCACAGAAAGTCTTTCAAATAAACACCCTGAAAAAATCTGCTAGTGATAAACGTGTCCCCCAGGCTCAGCGAGAGCATCTCGGCGGCTGCTTTAACACCTCAAGGATGGCAAAGGGCACCAGCATGTTTTCAGCAAGATGTGCTGGTTTTGAAATATGCTGTAAAAAATCTGAACAACAAATTTTGTGGTGGGGTCTTTTGTAGAGAACAAAGGGAATATTAGAGTCCGCTTTTTGAAAGTTCAGATATATAGGAAGAAGTCCAAGCTTTTTGGATAGCAGAACAGAAAAGCCCCCAGGTACCTGGTAACGAAAAGAAGCACTTATCACAAGTCACACATACAGAGAATGAAGAATGTCATCTTGGTGAGATGCCTGGAAAAAAACCTCTTTGATTTGCTGTTTAATCAGAATGTACTGCAGAGAAATCAATATAAGGATAATCCCACTTGCTATTTATTTCTGGCACATATTTTCACAGGCTTGGAAATAAGCATTACATCAGTTATCTACTCTGGAGAGGAAAGGCATGAATTTCAACACTTCTGCTATTTTTGTCTGCAAAATATTCAAAATTGTTTCTGCAGAAGCTATGGGCAGCAGTGGGGGACATTTATTTAAAGAAATTTGGAACAATGGATCACTAGTGATTAAAATAGAAATGGAAATTACATTCTGGATGCAGGAGGCAAATGAGTATTGCATTTACAATACCTTGGCACTTAGCATGTATGAACCATTCCCGAGCAGTTGCATTTTAGAAATTTTGAAACCTGGTTGATTTGAAAAATGCAGATTCAAGCTCCTCATTTGATGCTAATGTGAATAGGTGAAGGAGAACACCAGTTTGTTGAAACCAGGGAATTAGCATGTGAATGGGGAGTATTGGACTTCTTCCTCCTGAAAAGGCAGCTTTCAAAGTAGAAGCTAGGATTTGAATCTCACACTGTGATTTTTCTCTTTTCATATCCCCAAATCATGTTACTTGTAGTGGATTAACAGCCTTTGAGTCTGTACCCCATCAGGCTACAGGTGCTGTCATTTTAACTAACAAACAGCCATCATTTACAAGTCTAATCATCAATGAACCAAACTGTTTTCTCTCCCCCTTCCTAATTCTGCTTTTGGATCTCAGTTTTAGTTTCCAGGACTGATGGTTCTAAAACTACTTGCAAAGAAAGAATCTGACTGGGAGACCTACCTGGACTCCCTCCTTCCTTGTCAAATCCATTTTTTCAGAGGACTGCAGTCAGCCTTGCCAGAGAGGTTTGCCTTTTGTGCTGATGTGTTTCCTTGTGAGCAGAACAAGCTTGCAGCAGTATGTTGCTGAGTAAGGTGGACTGCAGTGACAAAGGAGATTTGGTGCCTTCCAAAGGGAAGAGACTCGTGGAGATAGTTTTGGGAATGTTTCCAGCACAAATGGCCATCCACGTGTCTAAAACCACACAGGTTTTAGTACCACAGGTACTGAAACATGTCAAGCCACCTTCAGTAGAGACTACAATGGATGTTGTTTGGTCACGTCAAGTAAAAACTCAGGAATCTCTGTTGTAAATGCGATTCTCCAATTAAAGAAAAGTTTTGGTGTTGGAGCTCTTCTCTTTCCCCCCTCCATTCCCCCCAATTTAGCCAGTCGCCTGCCCTGCCTTTCGAACACCTGCCTGCATTTGTGTGATGGTGTGCGTATTTGCTTTCCTTCATTACACTTTATTTGCCTTTGATTAATCATTAAAGCAAAAGAAACCCCTTGTAGCTAGTGCCCCCTTTAGCAGAGGATGGAGCTTGCAGAATGTCAGCTCTGGTGGCATGACAATCCTGCCTCTGCCAGTGCCAGAGCTGGGCCACTCTGGGCTGCTTTTGAGTTGATACGATGTTCTCTGCCCTAGCCAGCTTGCTTTTATCTGCAAATACATTCACATGACTTGGAAAACAATGTTTTATTTGACAATAGCATGGAGATTTTTCAGTTTTAGACCTCTTATTACTTTGGGGTAATGACAGTAGTCTTCTGAGCTCTGTAGCAACTGGATGTTCCCACTGCAATGCTGCCTAAAATCCACTTCTGCTGCACTGCCAGTTGGAAAGCCAGCAGCAGGTGCAGTTATATTTTGCTGTTTTAAAGGTTCTAAAGCTCTTCTTTCTCCTGGCAGTGCCAATGTTTACCTTTCTGACTAATTGACTGACTCGTTGATGCAATAGCTGCTTTGCTCTGTAGGGGGGAATAAAAGTCACTCAATAAAACAAGTGTTTACAGTCATAAGATTACAAAGGTTCTTTGGTTTTGTTTGTTTTTAAAATGGTTGTATACTTGTCTTGATTGCCCTACTGGGCAATAAAAGTTTTCTAATCAGTTCAGTAAAAATCTTGATTGGTGCAGGACTGGTGTTGGTGCTGCCTTGTAATGAGAAGTAGTGTCTCCCCAGAGGATTTCTCTTCAGACACCTGTATGTAGTTTTCCCAAGGGAAGGCAATTTGGGTGGTAGCCAGTGGGAGAGAACACGCCACTTTTCAGTTCAAGTCACCCTGACCATCTCCTGAAAGCAGTAACTGGAGTCATGTTCCTCAACCTGCTTTACAGTTGGCTGATTTCTATGAACTCCCAGCTGATGCCTGCATCAGAGATCAGAAAGCCACTGCTACAGTTACAGCCCAGCTGTGCTTAAGGGCTGAAGAAATCTCCGGCTGAGCTAAAAGGAGTGGCTCTACTCTTACCCTGGTTCTTTCCCAGCTCTGGAGATGATCTGTCACCTCTTCTCTTCATGGATTTGGTAAGGAGTGGGGGAGCGGGAGCACTTCTCTGCTTCTGCAGATTAACCCCCTGAGATGACATGGCCTGAGGCTGGGTTTGTGCCTTCAGCAGGGCAAGGAAGAATACCCAGGAAAGGGAGCGGGGCAGGCAGGGCAGCCCCACACTGCAGCTGAAATGCTTGTGGCAAGGTGTGAGCCTGACACAGCCACAGTCTCCAGCTGTACTTTTCACTTGTAAGGCCAAGAGGCTCAAAATGAGGTGACATTGCAAAGTCCAGCTGTTTGCAGACAGCACTTGCTGACAACTCAACAATGCTTATCTAGAGCCATTAACTGCCGGGAGCCCTTTGATTCTTAAGCCTGAGCATTAGCAAGGCAGGTGAGTGACTTTCAGCTATGGCCAGGACAGTTTTCCTCAGAGCTGTCTCAGCTTCCTTCCTTCCTTGAAATTGTTTACCAAGAGATGCCTCAAGCGATTTTTCTCTCTCATAAATATTATTCTTAGAAGCTCCTTTTGGTTTGTTCAGTGTGGCAAGGCAGAATCCCGTGCTGTACTGAGTTGAACTTTTTACGTGCCCTTTTCTCCCACATCCTGCAAGCATCCATGCTTGTACAGATGTGCCTCACAACTCTCTTTGTCTATATGAACCTACATTTAGTCATAAAGGTTGAGTGGAATGTCTATATTTTACTAAAAAGAAGCAGAAGCCTCTGTGATACCAGTATGTAGGGCCAGGAGTTGCTTTGGCAATACACCTTCATAAAACATGTTTGTCAAAAAGTGAGATGTCGAAAGACATACATTCTATGAAAGTCATACAGGCTCTGATCTGATCAGAGACTGACTGAGGCTCTAGAGGTCATCTGGTCTGACACTTCTGCTTGAATGGGACCACCGAGAGCTGGTTGCCCAAGACTGTGTTCAGATGTCTTTGAGTATCTCCAAGGAGGGAGACTCAACAACTTCCCTGGGCAACCTGTGCCAGGTCTTGGTCACTCTCACAATGATAAAATGTTTCCTGATGTTCAAAGGGACCTGCCTGTGTTTCAGTTTGTGCCCATTGCCTCTGGGCACCACTGGAAAGAGGCTGGCTCTGTACTCTGTACCCTCCCTTCAGGTATTCATGTACATTAGGATGCCCCTGAGTTTCTCTTCTCCAGGCTGAATAGTCCTAATATCTTAGAAATGGTGTGTAATGTCTAATGCTTCTACAGTCAGAACCTAATACCCTACTGACCATGACTGCAGCATTTCTAGAACATTTCACACACGCAGTAGTCACGTAATCATTTTGTGTCATTTATGTCTGTGGGAAGGAAAGGGGCTCAGTTTCTCTTGTACAGTAAGGCACTTCCTTGGGATGAACAATATTTAATAGTCTTACAGCATTCACTTCTCAGCTGTTACTGAATAGCAACAGAAACATTTTTCATGAAAAAATACAAGGTACAAAAAAATAATTGAAGTTTGATCTTCACAGGTGAAAAATTACACATTAGGTAAGTGTGACAAGCTGGTGAATACCATACCATTAAAACCAGTGAGTCAGGACACAAAAGCTAAACACCTTACACCTACTACTGTTATCCCTCCCTTCACTGTGCCTGCCTCAGAAAGATTATTTTTCATGTTAACAGAACTGGACTCCAGCTTTCACTTAGATACATTAAAAAAAGATAATGAGTCCTCTTATGACCCTCTCCGAGCGATATGGAAATATCAAGCAAAGGACTCCTTCCAGTGCTGCTTCATCTCAATCTCAGGTGACTGTTCATCTCCAGGCTGCCTGGAATCTTTCTGTAGAGAAGAAGCCCAGTTCATATTTGACATCATATCTTATCTGGAAAGAAGAAATTTGATAGTTGTGCTCCTTGAAGGGTAACAGCTGTAACACAAACAAGATACTGTCCCTTTGAGCTATAGCCTATAGATCCTGTGGCCTACTTATGCTGTAGCTTCAGTCACGAGTGCACCTGATGAACCTATTTTTTTCCTTTCCCTCATGTAGAAAAGTTATATTGTATTTGTATCTTATCCATTCTGCATGTGTAGCCTCACACTACCAGAAGTCAATACTGGTCAAGCGGTTAAGGGCTGGTGAATACCTGCTGATTGCAACTGAAAATGGTCTCTAAAGGCAGGCATGAAGCAACCTTAGTAATAAAAATGGTCTGCGCTCTTCACTGGGCTTTTTGTGTGTCCATCACACAACACTCCCAGCTTCAGCTGAGAAGAAAAGCATTAAAACTACACGGATGTGGAAATGTTGTTAATCCTTGGAGAGTGACACTCTCATGTTTAGTATTCAGTTCCTTAATGAAGTGTAAAGATGACTTTGGACCATCAGTCATTCCATTCTTATCCATGTCCACATCCATATCTAATCTTTCAAAGCTAATCCGTCCTACAACAAATGTGTAGAGCTGAGTGATGGTGAAATGTGGAGAAATTAAGACTTCCGGGTAGTAAGGTCTCTGCACAGAATCCATCTGTTCACCTAAGAAGGACATTTTATTACTCCTGTTATCTCAAAGTGCAGATCTACAAGCAAACACTGAAGCAAAAGTTTTCTCCCCACCCATGAATTTCTCAGGTTATGTCTTCCCACTGATCATCAGAGTAATCTGCAAAACAAGCAGCTCACTATGTTTAGTATGGAGAAAAGTTGAAAAAATATTTGTTCCTGTTGCTAAATGACAGTATTTTCCAGTCGAGTTCTCTGAGGAGGCTCTCTATAGAGACCTAGGATATTTTGCCAGATGCTACTCCTGAAAAGCCAGCAGCTGGCCTTCAAGTTGGCCTGCTACGTTTCCCAGGATCAGATGTGTGGGTCTGCCAAATGAACATGGTGTATTTACTGCTCCCCTGAACTATGTCTTAAAGACAAATTAAAATGTGGTGGGATACTAATTTGGCCTTGGTCTTGAGCTTCACTATGGGCACAGATCTGAGCAACCACATCTTGCTGTGACTCCCTGCTGTTCAGAGGAACTGGAAACTAGGATGAGCATGATGTAAGAGCAGCTCTGCAATACCTACCAGCAGGATATGTATTGCTGTTTACAGTGAAGAGGAACATTCAAATCTGGCAAAAAGCAGTGTCAGCAAAAGGTACAAAAGCATGTTTGAAGTCCAGGATGTCACAGAGAGGTTAAAGATGTTTAACTCTTGCTATGTAAGCCATCTCAGTTTCTGTACTGTGCACTTCTGAGTAAGTAATAAGCCAAATAATTAATATGAAAATGGGAACAATAAAAGCTTATTGGTTGAAGAAATGCAGAAAAATATTTTTAACAGAGAAACTGGAGAAATTGCAGTCATTAGTTTAACCTTCCCATGGGCTCAAGTTAAGATGAAATGCCCCACCAATTCCTGTGTAAATCCATAGAGCTGAAAAAGCCCAGTGAACAGTAAGAACTGCAGGTTAATAAAACACATCAGGTCAGACAAACCCAAACCCACTGTAATTGCCTGTGCGTTCTATAAAGGCATTCTAGTGCATGTAATCCTTATTGATTCCAGAAAAGCACTTGATATGACACTGAATTAGAAAACTTCCAACATTTGGTGCACGAGATACGAGGAAATATCATAATGGGGTGAAAAGGAAGCTGATCGATGCAGAGGTACAAAGTGATTCATCACCACAACCTCAGAGGGCAGAGCTGCTATTGAACAGAGGCTCTGCTCTCAGCCCATTTTCTACTGCCAAGATCTGGGAGAGGAGGCAATCAGAAAATGTCTTTCTTTTGTTGTTGTTGGTTTTGAGGTTGTTTTTTTGGGTGTTGTTTTGGTTGTTTGTTTCTTTTGTATTGTTTTTGTTTGGTTGGGGTCTTTTTGGAAAGGAAAATGGTTGGTAATTCATTATAAAGAGTGTATTTGGACGCAGAATTGTTTATCAATTTGTTTGTCTCTTGGCACACAGGTACATCTGGGAAGTGCAGCTCAAGACAGGAATTATTCTCTGCAAGATTTTTAACATTCAGAAAGCCCCACAAGTACAAGCATGCCCCTTTAATATTCTTTCTACAAGACCTGGATAAATCCCTATACTCTTCCTGAGTAGCCTGCCCCTTCTTCCCAAGGTGGTAGACTCTCCTCTTTCTCCTAAGTCCCAGCAAAAGCTCCCTGTTCAGCCCGGCCAGTCGTTTTCCCCACCTGTTTGTCTTAGAACACCTGGGGCCAGGCTTCTCCCGTGCCTTTAAGAGCTCCTCCTTGAAAAAAGTCCAGCCTTCCTGGACCCCTTTGCCTTCTAGGACTGTACCCCAAGGGACTTTCTCAATCACTGTTCTAAAGAGGTTGAAGTCTGTCCTTTCAAAGTCCATGGTCATAGTTTTGCTGACCTCCCCCCTTGCTTGGCCAAGAATTGAGAATTCTATCATTGCATGGTTGCTAAGCCCAAGACAGCCTCCACCAACCACATCAACCAGCAGACCCTCTCTGTTTGTGAACAATGAGTCCAGCAAGGCACCTTCCCTGGTGGGCTCATGTACCAGCTGAGTCAGGCAGTTCTCTTCCACACACTCCAAGAATCTCCTGGACTGTTTCCTGTCTGCTGTGTTGTATTTCCAGCAGATGTCTGGGAAGTTGAGGTCAAGCATATAACAGCGGGTGGAAAATACGGCGGTCGTATTGAGAAAAATCAGTACCATGAACAGAAGGAATTTGTAGGAAACATCACACTACTCTCTACTAGTTTTGCCTGTTCTGTGCTGTTGGGTTTTTTTCTGCCACCTTGTAAAATGTACTTCAAGACTATAATTCCCTGTGTGAATTTCCCCCAAATAACTGTTATTGGTTACTGCTACTGTTAGTGTTTCAATCATATTATACCCATTCTCTGCAAGTGCTTCTGAACTTTTAAGATAGAGGGGTTACAATAACTTCAATATAGGGTGGCTTTTTTATTTTTCTAATTACTATGAAGTTGAGAAAGTCATTGTGTCTAGCAAACAAAAATAACCATGTTTTCTCAGTTTATGGTTTAACCTCCCTTCTCCCCTCCTCTGACAACCATACAAAGTAGTTCATTATGCTGAATTGCCTGCAGCCAGTTTATAGACCTACTGAGTGTTTTCCAGGGAAGAAAAACAAGCTTTTTAAGGAGATGGTGGCTCTGATGTTTCAATGATCTGAAATATCTGCTGTGCATTAATTTAATTGGATGAAACATTACATGCCAAAGCTTTGATCCCCGAAAAGGGAAGTGTATGTCATATAAAGGTCTGGAAAGAAGATGATCTGGCTACTTAAGGGCCATGTAAAACTGGGGCATCTTCGACCCCAAGCCTACTTCTAGTTATTCCAGTTTTGAATATACTGGAAAATATGGAAAGAATACACTTGATAAAAGGGAGATGCTAAGCACCCAAGGAATTCAGCAGCGTTAGCTGTGTTATCAGTGTTAAAATTAACATTTCCTAAGAGGCAAATCCTTTCTTCCCTGCACACCTGTAGAGGCCCTTTTTCCAATAAACAAAAATTCAGGGAGGCACTCACAGCATGAGCTGCCAGAAGCATTTCTGCACCAGATGTCTGCTGAAATACATGGAGGCAAGTATGGGGTATGAGAAATCTAAATGCTCAAAAAAACCTGCTCTTAGCAAAACTCAGCTTATACTTTAAGTCTACTGATGCCAGTGACATTTTCTATCTCACATGGTTTGTGCCACTGACTTCTCTTTATTTAGGCAGATGGTTTAAGAACGAGGTTTACAGGTGCGCTCGCTGCTGCCTTTCATTGGCAAAACAACCACACCTTTGTCTACGCACATTTTGTGTTCTCTCAAGAGAGCCTTGCAGTCCCCCTAGCACAAGAGTAGGCAGTTGTTGGGGGAGCCTGGGATTCGTATTTGTCTGAAGGGTGCGTATGAAGTTTTCAGAGAATTTGATCTGTTCATTATGTCATCAGTTTCTCGGTGTCGAGAGAAGCTGAGTCTGTTTGATGAGAAGAGCTCACCTCTGTTTTCCAGTGACTTTGCCCATGTCTTCTTCATTTTGGTTTTAGCCTGTATCAGCACAAACAAAACTATTCAATTTTCATATGAGCTGGTTAATATTGGTTTCAAAAGTCCCAACAAAGTGATGCCGTGGCACTGTTTTTATTGCAACAAGGTTTTGTGTTTAGAATGATAACTCAGTAGTTAACTGTTGCCTTGCTATTTTGAGGCTGAAGTGCAATCAGGCTAGGATTACTTAAAACTGTGAAAGGTATATAAAATTGAATAGCTTACATTTTGAAAATGCATCATCATTTGAAACTGCTAATTTCATTTTGATTCAGGGAAACATTGTTCTGTCTTTAGCACAGACTGCTATTATTTTCTGCCCAATAATTCTGCAAGTCATTTCAGAGTTATGCTATAGATAAATAAAAATAAAATCCTGAAGAGTATCTAACAAAAGTTTTAAAACACTTTTCCTTATCTGCTGAGAGCTTCAGAATTACAGATGTTTCATTTTGTCAGCCTTGATTACATGACATGCCTTCTCAAAGCAGTCATGCCTATAACCTGCAATTGAAGTGATTTTAAAACATTTTCCAGCTATTAGAAGTTATTTTGTACATTAGGTCAGGATTTCTCAATCTTGTCAAATTCTGTAAGGGCAATCATGATAGCAGGCACGGAGAGAGACTTTCATGAACTCAAGAGTAGCCGTTTCTTTTGTCAGTTATAAAATTAGAGAAATATTATCTTGTCCATGCTGCCTTATATCAAATTAATTGAAAAAAGAATAATCTGCAACCAGTTATTTGTCATCAGATGCATTCATCACTAATGTTCCTAAACCACATCATAGCAAAGCAGGAAAAAAACCAGACAGCAATTTCATTCAGTGTACATTTCAGCTCTCAAAATAACTGGCTTCACTTTTGACATAAGCAATCAAAATTAGTTTTGATTGTATTCTGGTGCTTTCACAGGTAAAAATGGACTTTTCTAGAATTTTTAAGTATTATCAGGAGTTGAGAGTCCACGAAGTCACTGGACATGGACTATCTCCAAGGGGAGCACAGGATTCTGAGAGAGTCAGCAGGGCCCCATCGCCTGCCATGGTTACAGGCCTTGGGTTACAGTGTGGAGGGATCTTCCTTCCACCTCTAAACCTCGTTCTCTCCACTGCTTAAAACTTTGTTACATAAAGTGAAGGCAGCCCTTCTTCCGCCGGTATCGCACTAATTGGCAAAGCCACCCCACGCTGACACCGCTAAGGCC
>VWZY01007906.1:31949-44145 GCA_013399075.1 Chloroceryle aenea
CTTCTTATTCCCAGGTAGCGAGCTCCGTGGGGAAGAGGGTCAAAATAAGGGTTTCTGACCCGAGATTTTGTGAGTTTAGTGACTGAAAGATGAGGAAGTTACCGATCCCGAATGAGAAATTAATGTGCCATGCAGAGATTGGCTTACTTAAACGTGAACTCTGACGGTACCAGTGCTAATGGGCCTGTTAATGGATAATTCACGTGCTTTGGGTAGCAGTGCTGATGAATAAGTAGTATTTTCATTTTCAGAAGCACTGGACTGAAACCCAGGAGTGAGGTGTTGCTGTTAGAAAACTGATGTTTTGGTCTTGATGTAGTTACAGTTTCTCATATCTGTATCGGAGGTTATTTGGCTCCTGCTCGCTGGCACAAGTTGCTTGGTGTTTACCATCCTGTGAACGTTACTGGTGGAGTAACTGTTTACGTGGCCATGTGTCACACCATGAAGTTAATAGAGTGTTCCTTCGTTCCACTGTTATACTAAAGGTACAAGAAGATAAAAATGAGCCAGTGGTGTTAAGCCAGAAAGTGATTAACAAGTGGAAACAATTGCACATTTGTGGCAAGGGTATTAGTGAAAGAATTCTGGAAGTATAAGGAGTCAGTGCTAGGCTTGCTACTACACCTCAATGAGACAAGGGGTGTCCACCATTTAAAAACCCCCAACATTACACCTTTTCCTGTGTAATGTAAAAGGAGAACCTGATGAGAACCCATGCTTTCCTTCTCTGCTTTCCTCCCATGGGAGCTTGTTCTCACTTCCACACCCCTTCCTTTGCTCCTGTGCTTCCCCTCTCTGGCACTCTTGCTCCTATGTTGTGTCTTGCACTGGCAAAAGCAATGGCTTAAACTCAGAAATATTTATTTCAAGCCTGACACCAAATCATTTCACCATTGTCTCTTTGAAAGTTGATTTTGTAAACTCTTGTTGGGGAAGCATGGAATGTTCACAAGACTTTCCAGCTGTGACTAGAGAGGTGTAAAGATTTCACTCTTTCCTTTAATGGCTTGGGTGTTCTGGCAAAACTTTGCTTTCTGGTAAGGAGTTTGGCTGTCTTAAGTTGCCCTACCAGCTTTTGCAATGTTTCTTGTGTGGTAGCCTTTTAATAATGCTATTTTTTAAACATAATGATATCTGCATTACTTTATGGTTTGAAAATTGTCTGATTCGCCAGGAAGCAGTAGTCTTATTTTATGCTCATAAACCTGGTTTATGTTAGTGGAAATGAACAGAGTAAGAGCGGTGTGTGACAGCCTGGCCAGCCCTTTCCTTGGGCTGTGCTCTGGTCTGCTGTCACTGGATGTGCCTGTGGAATCTCGTGTGTGCACAGGCTATGGATTTATGTGTACTCATGTCTTAAGACTGACGGGAAACTATATGGTTGTTGACAGCTGAAGAAAAAAATGCCTATGGTTTAGGTTTCTAAGACCACCGGGTGTTTCTAAGATAAGTAGTTTATGTCTCAACCTTGCTAAAACTTATCAGCTTCATCTTAATAAGCCTTATGGAACACTTAACATCTCCACTTCCTTTCACTTTAGTGCCTCTATTTACTTAAGAAACCTCAAGTTGGAAGATTACAGCAGTTTAATCAAATAGATAAAAACCACTGTCCTTATTTAACTTGTGTGGTCCTAGATGTTGGCTTTGGGTAATTTCAAATCCTGTTGGAGACTTCAGAGGCCTGGAGGAGAAATTGGCAAGATGATTTGAGATACTGGTTTAAGAGTTTTACCCCACGCGAGGCATGGAAGGCCTGGATTCTATGTGCTGTTTCAGGAAGCTATGTTACTTACACCGGAATTATCCCCCCAAAATTTGCTGGTGGCACGGGACACGAGTATTCAAGACAGCAAATATGCCAAGTATAAGGAGCACGATACTCAAGGTGCAGTCCAGTTCTGTTTACCTAGCCTTAATGTTTGTTGGGAAGAAGACACTCTGGTTTGTAGTCAGTTTACAGAGGCTGCCTAATGTCTCAGTGAAAAAGAAGTGGTATTTTTGTAGGTAGTGCTTGTATTAGAAAAGTATTACTACATTTTCAACCCGTGTGAATACCTTTCTTGTGGCAGTCTGTGATTTTGTTGTATGTGTGTTTCTTGTATTTAAAAAAATTACCCAAAAATTTGCACTTACTGTAATTCAATTTATTTTTTGAAGAGTTTTTTTTCTTTACTTAATTTCTGACAATAATGAAACTACAATATGGTCTTGATGTCTTTGTGTTGGTTGTTGGTTTAGACTAAACTAGCTTCTAAATTTGTCTCTGCAAAATTGTGATGAGCAGGAGAGAGAAACTTTATTTCTTGTGGGCTGAAGAGTCTCTTCAAACAGCTGGTGACAAATGCATGTTGACATACAGCTTAGACTTCTCTTTTATTACTGAAACAACGGTGTGGGTTGTATGGAGTACATTTGTGTGCATAGTGGGGCTGGGGAGTGTTCCCTTCCAATGACACAAATCAGTGATGTTTATTTTAAAACTTTCTCAGGTAGCTTAACTCAGTTAAACCACCACAAAAGACAGCTTGGCTGTTTAAGCAAACTCACAAGTACTAAAAACCTGTGACACAAACCCCAAAGCAATACTTAACAGCAGTGGTTCTGTTTTGTTTTTATAGCTGTGTCCTATTTGTGCCTCCATATCATGTTCTGCCATGTGTGATTTACTTCTTTGAGCCTGCAGCTATCTTTGTAGCTGCCGCAACTGTGTCAGAGGTTACTGTGTCGTGTGCTGGGGACAAGTGCTCCCCTTGTCTCTGCTGCTTTTTGATCTTTTTTATTTTCTCTCGTGCTCATTTTCTGTTTGCCCACTCTCCCTGAATGCTGTTCATTCGGTTTCTTTCTTACAGAGTGCATTGCCCAAGATTCTTGTGTAATCTCATTCCTTTGCAAAAGAATGACTTTCTGTAAGTGTGTTTTAAGAGAAACAAGTTTTGACCTTGTTCAGTGTTCTCATGTCACTCCAGGACTATCCCTGGTTGTTCTTGTCTGGAAAAACCCCACAGCTAACAAACCCAATTCAGCTGTGTACTTCTCAACTGGGAGTTGCTCTGGGTAGAGTTCTAAGTGCAGGCATACCTAAATGACTAATTCTGTTGTAATTACTAAAATATCCTTTCTGAAATGAACTTCTAAGTAGAGATGTAGTTTATCATTCAGGTAGATGAATCTTTGTGCATTTTGGGGACTAGACTTTTGGGGAAGAAAAAAAAAGGCTCCCACTGGAGATCTGTACCGCAGTTGACAGCAAAGATATTCATGCATGTTTTGCAAAATGAGTGGTTGTACTGCAGAGGTGATGTGTAATTCAGCACAAATAAAGATGCAAGTTGGAATATAAATTGTGTAATCATTTGACAGAGCATGAGAGAGTCACCTGAAGTCGTGCTGGTGCTATGTTGTGAACGTATGCCAGTAGACTATACTCATGGAATACTCTCATTGCTACTGCTCAGCTGATGAAGTGCCAGAGACTTTCACGAGTCTGAGGTGTGCTTTGTCAAAAAACATGTAATGTGTGCTCTTGGAGCTTACTTACTACCAAAAAACTATCTTGGCCAGTTGTACTTAGCTATATTCTAGCCTTTTCCATTTTAAATCTCAAACCATTATAAATTTCCATTATAAATCTCAAACCAAATGTTCTGGATTAACTTTACCCATGGTGTTGCTTTTCAAGAGCTCTCTGTACATACCAGTAAAGCTTGACTGGCACACATCCTTCCCTGTTTGTCATACCTTAGTGTTCATGTATCACACAGCTACTAATGAGTTTGAACAAGAGTCATGCATACACTTAAGATAGAAGGCAGTGAACCACAGTGAATTCTTGTTGTGCCGTGTGGCTTAGGAGATCCCGATTTCATAGGCTGTAATCAGAATATCTGTGGCAACTGCTGCAGCTGCTGGCCTTGAAATATATCACAAAGGTTGCAATTTAGTAATTTTACTGCCCTGTCACCAGCCGGGTATGCAGCAGATAATCACAGGGAGTGTGTGCAGTTTGGAACCGTCCTGTCCTGAAGGGAAAGGTGAGCAGTGTGTCCTCCCATTTTTAACCACAGGTTTTGGTATGAAATTTAGTTGATGCAGTACCTGTTAAACTGAACTGTCTTGGTGAAACTTGTACACCTCTTCCAAAACTGACAGGAGGAGTAAAGCAGGTATTGGTATTGCTGTGGATTGCTGATGCTTTATGTGCAGCGTCAGACTGGGATTCTGCAGGAGTGTTTGCCTGGCACGTTGGTGGCAGCAGGGGTGCAACAGCACTGGAACTGAAAACATGCCATTTGGAAAGGTAACTAGGGATAACATTTGTACATAGGGGTAGAAAAGTAGAGATCAAAAGCAGCCTTATGTCTCCAAACATTATTAATCTTCGACTATTAGAAGACTTTAATTTCTTTTTTAACACAGAAAGGTATTGGAAGCTTCATGTGTTTTGGTGTGTTGGTTTTTTTATTGACATATTAGTGGAGAGACTGTGTGTCTAAGATAGTCACAAAGCTTAGGGCTAAAAGATACTGTTAAATAATCACTCTGCCATTTATTGCCTGGAGCTGTGTTCCTTTTTCTGCTGTCTGTGCATTGACCTCAAAACCTTACGCTTGATTTAAAGGCATCTTTGAAAACATTTCCTCTCAACATGAATGTTAACTGTTGGTATGCTAACCACTGAACTGGATCAGAAAGATGAATGCTAGTCAAACATTACTGTTTTATTTTCATCCACTTGGATTCATCTTCCAACCACCAATTTTGTTACAGCTTTCACTGGTAGGCTGGGATCGTTTGAAGCCTGGAATTTTTTCACTGTGAGGTATTTGCACATTGTGATGGAATATTTTTGTCTTGGTTTTGTAAAGCTAAATATATTAATTGAGTTATTTCAAGCCTTATGAAAATACCATGGAGTGATTATTTTTTTTGCTCTTCCAGGATTTTCAATATTATTCTTCAAATATATCTGTCAGAGCTTTAAATAGAATCCCAGCAGGAGTTTTGCCTAACACTGGAATAGAATTGGTTTACTGCTGTTTTGTTTTTACCTTGAAAGGCTAGCCTTTCATCACAGGGAAAGCTGGATTGTCTCTGCTGTTGTTCTTGAATTTCTCTGGGGTTATTGCTGCTCTCTGCTCAGTCCTTCATCCTCTAGATCTGCGTGTGGATAAAGTTGCATTTCATCATATAAACAAGGGGTCTCTTGAATGGGATGTGGCACAGCAAGTAGCTGGAAGCCTTTGATGCAACTGTTGTTATTTATAACCTGTTATTATTTACAACTCTGCCAGTCTTTGGCAGGCAGTGATGTTCCAGTACTACATGGAATAGTGGAGGGTTTTATAAGGCCAATATTGATTGTTGGGAAGGTCTGGAAGAGTCACTGTGGTTAGGTAACAGCAGTCACTGTTGCACTGTGATATGATAGATGGATTGGGGGGGGCAGTGACATGTAATAAAGGAACACTTCTTTCCTGTGAGGAGTTGAGACTTCACTATTTTAGTATAGCTGTAGTACAGGTTCCATAAATCAGTCTGGATGATCAAAGTCATTCATAAAGGCAGTAGATGACATTTTTTTGTCCATTATAAAGCCTAAACATTGCAGATTCTGCCTTTGGCAGGTTAACTGGCCACTTCTCCCCTTTGAGCATAGGCTGGTACTCTGCAACTAAGCATACTCCAGCTGATGGAAGGGATTGGGTTTTGTTTCTCTAAACAGCAACCAATTTGTTACTCTGCTTTCTGTTTGTCTTGGGACTGACCAGAGGTGCTGCTGCAGTCCCCTGCCTTCAGGTGCTGATGTTACACAGAACATACACACGTGTGCATGCTACTGTGTTGTGTTGGTATTTTTTGTTTGGTTGTTTTTTTCTGAAGCCAAACAGTGTTTAATCTGGCAGTTGAATGGCTTTTAGTGAAAGAAAGAGGACAGGAATGCCAAATCTGTGTGAAGCAGTAAATAATGCTAGGCATTTTTTTGTTTCTTTTTTTTTAGCAAGTAATATAAGTGATAGAGAATACCACAGGACAGAAATGGAGGCCTTGGCAAAAGTATGGTCAGGCAGGTTGAAAAGGTAGGATTTATAGTTCTTGGAGTTCTAAGGAGGCTTGGGACACCTTTTTCTTCCAGAAGGTGGTAGAAATTGCTGATGTGTCTGCTTTAGGCTAGATTTGGACTTAATAAGGAGGTGCTTGAAAATCTGAAACTTAATTAAATTTAGATTAAAATTATCATGAATTGATAGCATTCCTTCCCCTTGGTAATGGAAAAATGGCATCTAGTGATTTTAAAGTAGCATAACTCCTACAAGCTAAGGGAATAGGTAGATGGGGCCTCTCCTAAGACATAAGGAATATAAGATAATCTGTCAAGTTCAGAGAGAAATTTTGATGCAGACAAAAGATAAGAGAGCAGTAGACCCATGTTAGGAATTCCAGAAGCACTGTTCATTAAAAAATAATCCTATGAAAACTGGAAGCAAGGATTTCTGTATCTTGGGTTGCAGCACAAGTAACAGCTAAGGTGAAAAGTCATGGGATAGAAAAGCAGAGAAAAAGATACAGAGATAAATTATAGTAATTAGGGAAAATGATGAAGTGTAGCAGTTACTTGATTGAAGTAAGTACATAATGATAAAAACTGCAAATTTCATCTTTGATTTGATCATAAGAAAAAGAGAAATTGTATCCAGAAACTGAAAGGAAATCACAACTCCCCCCTGTCTCTGATACAAATTTAGATAAGCTGAAATACGTCTGGATCATCTTGGCTTAGTGGGTGCCAGTAGAATTAAGCCAGTGCTGTGGTCTTTTCGAGTGGCTCAACACCCTTCTGCAAATGTGAGTGGCCTGGTGCACCACAGACACTGCTTAGGGGCTTCATGGAAATTACCAGGGCAGTGCCCTGGGGTTGTGGAAGTGGGAAAGCACACTGCTTGTCTTGCAAAGAAAAGGAAGGGGAGGACAGCAGAGAATGAGTCAGGTTGACTGATGTAGCTGAAAAAATAATGAAGTATTAGATAGATAAACACTAGGAGATAATAAGGTGTTAAGGAGACAAATGTTGTTGAAACAGCAAATGAGCTTGGAACTCAGACTGTTGACTAAGGCAGTAGCAGTGGATGCTATACCAGGCTTTTAATGAATTTTTGACCCAGGCCCATGTGACATTCTTAAGCAAAAAACCCCACCCCAAACCAACCAACCAAACCCCAACACCACCTAAAGCTGTGGAAGAGCTAAGATGAGATTGCTGTATGGATGATGTGCAGCATTCTGGCTGCAGGGTTCACCCCTGTCCAGCAGCTGAGTACCCATGCAGGTGCTTGCTCCCCTTCTTCCATCCCACCATTGGCACAGGTGAGTGAATAGAAAGGGCAAGAGTGAGAAGATTTAGGAACTGGTTGATGTGATTCCATAGGTACTATGTTAAAGCAGCTTTTCCTGATGGCAGTTATCCTTAGGATATTAGATTTTTTCCTAAAAGCTCCATTTTCCACAAAATTGCAGAAGTATTTTAAGGGCTGCTACCTACCCTTTTAAAAATAGGCTTAGGGTTTTGTGCATGTTCCTAGAGTCAGTTAAATGGAATTTTTACTTCTTGGAGCAGTAAGTTGAAAGGATGGCTTAGAGCATTGAACTGTGACTGATATCCCGATGCTTTGTGTATTGCAAGAGACTATTATATTGATTTTTTTTTTTCCTCTGAACCTCTCTATGTAAATAGGATATTCTTTTAAATGTTTCTTTGCAATTTTTAAAATGATTTGCTTTGCCTGGGAAGAGGCTGCTCTGCTGTGTTTGTGTCAGCAGATCTACACTGGCACATTTGTTTGTAGCCAATGTAGAATAAATACCACAGAATTATAAATCCTTCCACTGATTTAATGTATTACAATAGTACAGTTGTGTGACTGGTAACTAGCAGTGGCACAGAGAAATCCTCAAGTCTTCTTTTTTGCAAGGTGGTTTGTTAATTATTGAAAGCATTTTGTAACAAGATGTTGAACAAGGTAATACATTTCACCTCACTGAGACTGGAGGGCAGCTGGACCCTGTGGTATTTGCAGTACTTTTATGTGATTGGTATTAACCCTGTGAGTCTTTGCTTATAAATTAAATTTTATTGATGCTGGAGATTTGGGATAACTTTGGCATGTTGGCAGGGGCTGAAGGGTAAGGCAGAAATTGCTGGCTTTCTGGAGTGGTTAGTGGGAATTCACAAGTTTTCTGTAGAGGTTGGGGAGGATGTTGTCAAAGCTGTGAGAGTTTTAAAAATTAACAATATCTAATTATACCCCTCGATGTGAAATAGATCCTCACCATTTATGGGAGGAAAAGGTGATTATAAGCTCGAGGGAGCAAAATGAAGTCTCTTCTGGTCAGTGTATTGTAACAGAATCTGATCAGAGAGGAACTAACAGGGATTTTTTTTTTTTTTTAATTATGCTTTTATTTTAATTTGAGTTATTTTGTATGATACATGGTACTGGTTTATGGCTTGTAGAGGTGGTCCCCTGATAATCCATTCCTCCCAATAGACATGTGTCTTCCCCTGAGTTCTTTTCTATGACAGGAAGGCTTTGGCTTTAAGAGTTAAAACTAGTGATTGCAGTTTGACTAAGGCTTTGATAGATCTGCAGTGTATTGTTCATCTGTTAATTCCTTCTGAATCTGTTGTTAGCTGAATGGCATAGATGAGAGGTGGTTTAGTAAGTTCAAGTGTTTCTGCTCTTCAGCTCGATAATGTATCCATACACTGTTGGAAAGTCTACTGGAAAGCTGACTGGCACGTCCAGCTTACTGCTTTGCATTGCACTTAGCAATAAAATGGCACAGAGTGGAAGTCTGTGGTTGAATTAAGAACTGAATGCTCACCTCTGAACAGGAATACCTCAGCCTGAGAAGACTGGACCACCTCTATCAGTGTGCTTTCCCTCAGGCTGCCAAGTGCAGCTGGTAATGGCAGTTGGACTGAGGAACAGCAACAAGGGATGTGGGAAAGCCTACTTGCAGACTTTAATTCTGTTGTCTTTGGCTGGCTTTCTGGAAGTAGTTGTTTAAAAAAACTTAATTGTTCAGACTTCATAAGAGTGATATGTTTATTATAATTCAGTAAGATCTAAAAATATTTTCCTGTTCTAATTATTTACATTTTATTTTTTGAAACTTCAGAGTTCCTCCAGGTTCCTTACTGACAGAATCAGCCTCTTAATGCTGTGATCATGTGTGCCAAGTGCAAGCATGTCTTAAAACCAAGGCACTCGAATGAAAAAGATTGTAGGCATTGGTGGAAGGAGCCTTAGAGAGCAGTGATGGAACTTGGGCTGAAGCTTAGGTCTGAGATGTCTAAAACAGGTTAATGTGGGCTGGATCCTTACATTTGGCCGTCTGCTGGCTGCCTGTATGGGAGCAGGGGTACAGGCTTTGATTGCTCTCCTGCAGCACAACGTGGGAGGTCAGAACAGGGACCCAGTTTCAGTGTACAGCTGTCTTAAGGGTAGCCTGTGGTAGAGAGTGAGGGGTCAGCAAGTGTCAGCACCTCCTCTTAGGTTGTGTGTGTTCAAAGACCCTTTGCTTCATCCTCTTTGGCTTTTACAGCGCCCTGTGTTTTCCATACCAAACAAACACACACTGTATGCTTTTTGTGGGATTGGTATTTTTGGTGGTTGGTAAGATAAATACCCAGAGAGTATGCTGCAAATGTTGGGGTTTTGTGTGTGTGATGTGTGTTCTCTGGTTGTGTTGGTTCCCCCCCCCCCTCCTTGGGGAATAGGAATTGTTTTGTGCAGGTCTTGGGTTTTGGTTTGTTTGTTTTTTTTTTATAGCCACATTTATGCTTGCATAGCCTAAAGAGCTGCTTTTTTTTTTTGCCTTTTAATATATAACCCATGCTCCTGAAATGCTGTATAAGTAGTGGAATTCATTCTTCCTTCTTCAATTATCTTTTCCTTGCTGCAGCAGCAAGTTTTCAGTTTTAGCCCTTGCTCAGTCTACTCTGATGCCTTGGTCTGTTTGCATATTCTTTCAAAGACTTCTTCATCCCTCTGTTTCATGGTTTTGTTTGATTGTTGTGGTTGCCTGTAGAGGAGCTATAAAAAGTGTTCTGGAAGCTCAAGAGAAGAGTAGGTGTGGTTGATCACTTCTGCCTTCCCATCTTCCTTCCTTTATTTTGCCCTAGATAAAAGCAATAGTAGGAATTTCACAAGGACAGGAGATAAAAGGCTTCTGGTCTTGTTCTTTTGGATTCAGAATGGAGTCCCTCCTCTGAGACATGCAGGTGTGACTTCACTGCTTTTGGGTCTTGAAGGAGTGTGTAGTATCTGATGTCTCAGCTTGGTGTTAGGTACATGGTTAATGGAGGAAACTGGACCTCTTGGTGCAGTGAAAAGACAAAAAAGAGCACTTAGCTTCTTCTTACTGTGTCTCCTTTGACAGAAAAGTGTTAATACTCAGAAACTACTGATGCTTTTATGATGACCTGGTGGTCCAGTTCTTGCTAGGGGTGTGACAGCTGTATTAGGTTTTCAAAGCAGGTCAATTTGGTCTGTACGTTTTTCCTGATAAAGCAACAAAACTGAATGATTGTTCAGTTAAAATCAAGTACTGCTTCATTACAGACACTGGGAAATAAACAGGGTGTGTAAAATTGTGAGTTCCATATATCATCTGATGTCTTTCCTTTCTTCTTGGCTTGGTGGATAAGAAGCATTTCACTTTTAGTCTTCTAATATTTCCATTTTAATTTGTTTTATTCTTAAAAGCACATTTTTAAGGAGTTCTGTTTGCTTTGTGTGTTTTGGGGTATATATACATATGTATGTACAAAATAAAATGGATGATGTCCACTAGAATGTCCTTTTTTGGCTGTTTCACCAACATTAAATATCAATTAGGAAGTTGGGTAGAAGGAGTTCTAATGTACAAGTAAGAGTAATCTAGAATTGATTAATGAAAGGGTTAAATTTGCAGTGCTGGTGATATATCTATCATTCTTCACAAGATTGTTAAAGAAGAATATCACTTAGTTCTTCTGAGGAGCTGTCAGTTTTATCTTCACAAAACTCAATGCAGAACTTGTGAAACAGAAATAACTGAATTTCTGATGCAATGTTCTGAAAGGGTTTTCTTTTCCTAATGAGGAATCTTAGTAACAGCTTACATACCTCAGAAGTGGTATTTAACAGCTCAACAGCTGAAGATGAAAAGAGGTATTCCTGATGGGTTTGCATGTTTCCAAAAGTGTTATTTCCCTTCACTCTTTTTCCCCCCATTCATGTGTTTAGGACTAGCTAAACTGTGCAGTGAAACTCTCTTGGCTTTTGAAAGGATCTGAAGTCTTGAACTCCTCTGTTCTCACAGGTCACTAGGTGGGACCCCACAGCTTTTTGTTTCTTCTTAATAGGAAAAGCATTCATGACTTGATATCCTGTCTCTGGAAGAAACTTATGTACAATATTTAACCAGTTGTTGTACTGCTGGCTGCAAGACTGCTCAAGACAAAATTACAAATAAAATATGTAAAGCTTTTTCTTTATGTCACTGATCCTGGCATTGCCTCACAGGATCCTGCCCAGACCCTAATGTTCAGTGTTTCAGAACTTTGTAGGTGAAAGTTCATGTCTTCTCAGAGTTAAAGATTAACATTAATTTCATATAATTTAACAAGCATAAAGCTGTATTTGCAGTGCATTGCATTGAGGATAAAAGCAGTGAGCCTCCTGTTAGTAATTAATAACAAAAGCTGTACTCCTAGTATATTATAGAAACACAGAAAAGTCTGGGTTGAAGGGACCTCCAGAGGTCACCCAGTCCACCCCCCTGCTGAGAGCAGGGACATCCTCACCTAGAGCAGGGTGCTCAGAGCTCTGTCAGCCCCACCTTGAATGTCTCCAGGGATGGGGCCTCAACCACCTCCCTGGGAAACCTGTCCCAGTGCTCCACCACTCTCCTGGTAAAGAACTTCCTACTTATACCCACTCTAAATCCACTCCTTTCTAATTTAAAGCCATTGCCTCTCATCCTTTCACTCCAGGCCTTTGTAACCAGGCCCTCTTCAGGCTGAACAATCCCAGCTCCCTCAGCCTGTCCTCATAGGAGAGGTGCTACAGCCCCCTGATCATCTTCGTGGCCTCCTCTGGACCTGCTCCATCAGGTCCATGTCCTTCCTGTGCTGAGGGCTCCAGAG
>VWZY01007906.1:44301-58781 GCA_013399075.1 Chloroceryle aenea
TGAGGCTGACAGGTCAGTAGTTCCCAGGGTCCTCCTTTCTACCCTTTTTGAATAGAGGTGTAACCTGTCCCTTCTTCCAGTCACCAGGGACTTCACCTGACTGCCAGACTTCTCAAATATTACTGAGAGTGGCTTGGTGGCTACATCTGCCAGTTCCCTCAGAACTCTAATGTTAGAATGCCTTGCTAGCACTCTATTTCCTTGTTACTACACTCTGCCTTGCAGCCTGCTGCTATCATTGGTCTTCAGTGAGCCATGAACTAAGTGACTCTTTGGCACAGCACCCCCTGGTTTGGGAGATAAAGCTAGATAGAGGCCTTGATCTGAAACTGGTGGAGCTAAACGGCCTTTAGCCTGTGATGTTTAAGACAAAAGGCCATCCATGTATATTGACCCCTCTGGAATGATAACAAAATCAAGAAAGAATGCTGTATATTTGGAAAAGAGTTGTAACAAAGCAAAGATAAAGTCAACCTGTGGAAAAAAACAACCAACTATATCTGGTTGTAGGCTAAACATGCAAAGGTGGCATTACAGCTTATTAGAACACTGTTTCTGGAAAGATCTTTAGAACTTAGATTTACTTGTGACTCATAAATTATATTAACCAATGCCTAACGTAGAGTCAGATGATTTTACTTTTTGCACTTAGGAGGAGGATGAGTCTGGTGGTGCAGGCATTGCTGTGAGGAGCAGCAGCCAAGGGATGACTGTTAGGATGCAGTACACATTTTGCTTGGAAAGCTGGAGGGTATCTGATTGTTGCTGATGCTAGTGAATGGGTGTTCTCTCTTCCCACGTGTGTGCTGTTTGGTAACTGATGTTCTGCTACAAACTGAAGCAGCCCTGTGGAGGGTCCCTGATAAATGGCATGCAGCTAAGCAGCCAACATTCTGACCACACACCTCAAACCAAATGAGTGCTGGAGCTGTGGTGAAGTGAGCCTTTCATGTAGGCAGGCTTGAGATGTGACTTCCTTTCCTTTTCTTGCACTGAGCATGCAAAGGGACCTCAAAGGGCTCTCTACCAGAAATGGAGCTGTAGATTAGAGCAAGGCAACTCCTTAGAAAGAGAGAGAAGTCGAGAGAGACAGATCAAATAGAGATGTGTCCTTGCTTAAGAAGGGGTGGACTAAAAGTAGGTTTCTTCTGCCAGTCCTGCTTTCCAGGCTGGCAGCTCGAGTTGTCTGCATTGCACAAACCTGGGGACTGTCTGTGAAGGTTCTCCATGGCCTTTCAGACTCCCACAGGCTGTAGGTTCTTGTTCACTGTTTCCTCATTCTCTATGCTGTTAATTCCTTTTGCCTTTTATTGCCTAGAAGGTAACTAAACTTGCTCTCAGTCACTCTGGGGAAGAAGCAGTCCTTGTCTTTGTTTCAGAGGGTTTTTCCAGCCCCAAAGGTAGCAGGTGAGCTAGTCAGAGGGTCTTTCCTTCTCCCCAGCCCCAGTTTTCCCAAAGACCTACTGTATACAACGACTTGTGAACAAGCAATGTCTGTTCTCTGTTGTAGGTGAATTGGTATCTAACTTAATTGAAAACCAACTCTGAAATCATTACTGTGCTTTACAGAAAACAACAGTGGAATGCTGCTTCCTTCATCTAATTTTGGCAGGATGTGTGTATTGGAAGATGTGAAAACACAAGCAGATAAGAGGTCCAGATGTTTGTTGGAAGAACAATAGTAGAATTGCTGACACTAACAAAATTTAGCAGTCCACTGGTGATTCCTTGATGAACAAGAAAAAGGGAAATCCTGATCCTTCCTCTGTATTCCCCCAAGCTTGTGTTACAGTTTGGGAACTAATCCATCAATGCACGTTACCTATGCAAAGAAGGTGAAAACTGCAGTTCAGCTGATTATAATGGGGCTGTCTTAAAAAGTATTACCTTGATTGTGCTGGCTGCAATGTACTTGAGTCTTTCAAATTGCAAATCTCAGTGATTATGTGCCTAGCACTGCTTTTAATGCTTTCTGATTTGCTTGAACATAATTTATAGCTTTTGTATTAGGCCTTCACTCACAAATTTTGCAGGCAGTTTTACTGCTTATCATCACAAAAGACTTTTGCTGTCTTTCTAGACAAAAGCAGAATACTGTCTGTTCATGATAAGTAAAACATGGATTTATTTTATTTTAATGTATTTTAATTTACCTGGACTCTTTAGAAATTGGTCACGGTGGGGAGTTCCCCACTTGTGAAATGCTGCAAAATGCAAAAAAAAGTGTGTCAAGTTGTGTCTGATCTTCCCTCTGAACTGTCTGAGGAAGAGTCTTAATTCCTTGTACTTGAAAATAGCTGTAGTTAAAGTTTTAGACATGTCTCCAGTAACTGGTTTAGTTTAAGTGTGCTATTAGTCACGTCAGTCTCCTGGTTTGTGTAGGGTGGCTCCAGAGAATTATCCCTGTTCCAACCAGTTCCACAGCTAAGCAGTTTTATTTTGCTGGATCCCTTTTATTTCCTTTCTGACTTGTTTTATTTTTTTGTTTACAAAATGTTGTGCTGAAGAAAAATCTTTTAAAAATACAAGTCCAAGATAATCTGAGCAGCAGCTTTGCAAAATAGGAATGGGGTGACAAGTACTGCATTTTCCTTCTAGGGGGCTAGTAAGCATCTTGCTGGCTGGTCCTAGGAGGGGTGATGATCTTTGCTGGCCTTTCTAAGTGCTGCTGAAATGTTTAAGTACTCAGTAGGTTTGAAGAGCTTGTGACATGAAACCTTAGCCAGCTGATGCCATTCTGATTTGTCTGTTTTCACTTCTTAACTCCCTTAGGTGTGCAGCACCCACTTTTTAAAGCTCTCTTTAGTAGAAAAGTCATCCTGATTTAAGCTGGTATTTTGGGGTCTTATTTCCAGCTCATATCATGTCTTTGGAATATTGTGATTTTTATTTATAGCCTAAGAGATTTTATGTACAAGATTTTTATAGGAGAGGGAATGAGATGATGTGAAATGAGGAAGAATGTCAGATAAAAGATGTTGGCTTCTAGGAAGGTAAAAGTATATATCTTGGGAGTGAGAGGAGAGGGAAGGTGGGAATTGAAATAAATTATTTTTAAACTGCTATCCTCACAAGTAACATTTAAAAAAAACTCTTCTAGCACTGAGAAGTCCAAAATGTTACCTGCTGCAATGGACATCTGGTTTGTTTTTGTTTCTCCCCTTCCCACAGGTCGGGACAATGCATGTGAGAAGACTTCATACATGTTTCTGCGGAAAGAGCTTCCAGTGCGACTAGCTAACACTATGAGAGAAGTCAATTTGCTGCCTGATAACTTACTTAACAGGCCTTCAGTTGGGCTGGTACAGAGTTGGTAAGTTTAAAAGAAACATATTGACACATCAGTGCAATACTAACACTGAATACTCTGCTTCACCTGCAGTGCAACTGAAATTGTCCTGAACTGAAGTCTGTTTTCTGCCTTGAGTTGTTTATAATGCATGTTTCTTGTCAAATGAAGTTTCATTTTCTTCTAATGTTAAGTAAATAATATGTGTCTTAGTGATTAAAAAATTTTAAGTTCATCTTGTAGGTTAGTAAAAGCATACTGTTGTCTCCCAGATAATTAGAATGGGTCAATAACTTCAGAAAGTGAATTTTTAAAGTATTTTGTACTGTATTGCACCCATGACTTCTTCAAATAGCATTGTTTGTTGTTTGGGTTTTTTTTTTCCTTCCTTTCTTATCCATCATTGGTCAAAACACTGAAGGAAGATGTAAACCTTCTCTGTTCTTCTCATTGCTGAAATCTTTGCAAACATAACCCAGTATTCAGTGGCAGTTAGGGAATGGAACAAAAATCTGGTGTTGCCATAAGTAATGTTCTCTGCTGTAATAACTACTGTATATCTGAAGTGATTCCAAGTCCTGTCATCTTTTCCACTGTAAGTCATTTCTAGCTTGC
This sequence comes from Chloroceryle aenea, assembly GCA_013399075.1. Lineage (NCBI taxonomy): Eukaryota > Metazoa > Chordata > Aves > Coraciiformes > Cerylidae > Chloroceryle > Chloroceryle aenea. The sequence goes on from VWZY01007906.1 coordinate 48,206, forward strand.
TTGCATGCTCAGTGAGGTTTGGAGACTGCTGCCTTTTATGTATTGAGCTCTAAAAATTGTTATTCATGGAGTTTTTATTTTATCTGTACCTGCAAATACTTGATCTAAAAAAAATCTATAAAAGAATTATGTAAAAAAGTCTGTCTTTGCAGTATAAAACAAACTTCATTTGTGAATAACAGTTGATCCTGTTACAGGAGCTAATGTTGTAGGCTTCTGTTAAGTTCAGACATTGCCTCCAAGCCAAGAAATTCCACAGTGACTTTACTGGATTTGGACTGGATTGCTGGATTTGGTCTCATATTCATCAAGCTTCAAACTTAGCAAATGCAAATTGGGATGTGTGATACTGTGTCCTTTGGTTTAAATATGTTTGTCTGTGGAAGGTAATACCAGTTGTCTTGATGACCACTTCAAATATGGTGATGAAGTGCTTCAAATAAATGTAAATGCTGTGCAGCCATAGAATAACAATCCTTTTGCACTTAAGTGCCAGTTTGTGAGGTTTGAAGTCTTGTATCATCTGTCTGATGTTACGAGAAGCTGTTAGTCCAAATAGAGTGGATAATGTGCAGGTCTTTTGGGCTTCTCTAATCTAGATGACTTGTGAAGCTGTCTTCAGTGAAATGTGGACAGATAGGTGGGTGAAGAAAAGGAAATCATTTTTCTGTAGTGACTCTACAGCATAACTCTCCTAGTCCAGGTGTATGTTCTGTGGCATCAGCTTTTCCCCTGCTAATGGAGTCAAGCAGTGCTGGGAGCACTTCTGGCAAGGGAGCCAAAGCTGTTGAGAGTGGATGCCCCCTTCAGAATGTTTGCATAAAGGATTGAGGACTTATGGGATGACTTTTAGGGCTCCAGTAGATACAGCACTGATTTTAAAGAAAAAAAATTGGTCTCAAATATATTAAAATTTCTGACTCTAAGGTGCTTGTTCAAATGGTGTATATTTTATGATCATTTGATTTGCACTATCTCAGCTGTAGACTGAGAATTTTCTGTTAAATGGGCCAAATCAGACTTTAACACAATGAAGAAGTGAAGTGGACATTCAACCCAGAGGTGGAAGTTTGAAATCAATATGTTTGTTGTAGTGTTCTTCCAGTTTTGAACCTCACTTAACAGGTTTTTTGTAAAGAAATATCTTTGCTGAGATTATGGAAGAGTGTTTTTGTGACATTATGTCAGGAGTAGCTAAAGTATCTGTAGCACATTGTTTTCCTGATTAGAGAGGTGGACTTTAAAGAGCTTATTTCTTATTTTTCTGTTCAGAGGTTTTTATTTGCTGCTTTTTTTTTAAGCATTTACCTGTGGATTATAAGTCCTAACCTTGGGAAACACTTACTGCATCAGCTCCTAAAAAGACCCAGACAATAGAGCTTTATTGACTTCAGTGTGAATGACCTTGGGTGTTATGCAGCTAGGCAGGTTTTGGAACATATTTATAATTCCTTAACCTGATGTTTAGACATCTCTGGAGGGAGATTCCTGAACTTTATGCAGTAGAATAGATATAAATTTGCCCATTCAGCCATTTTGTGAATTTGTAGAATGAAGAAACCTCTTCTTGAGGCAGTTTTGGTATTTCAAGAAACATTTTTCAGATCAGTTTTCATGATCCTTTATTTTTGCTATGCTGTAAGTTCAGGAAGCTTGGCAATTTATTAGTCTGCAAGCAAAAAATAGGATGTACATTTGCCACAAGAGAGCAAAGACATTTTAATGCATTGTTCACCTTAATCTGTTTATTTTCCAATTTTCAGTAATTTATTTACAGCATATTTATGATTTATAGTGCAGGCTGGAGCATAAAGAAACCTATGTTTTAATGTGCTTCTGGTGAGATTTCAAATGATCTGGAGCTTTAAAATTAGAGTTCCCAGTCTATTTCCTAACACCAACATACCAGAAAGTATCAGAAGGTCCTAATCTTTAAAGTAGGCTTTATTAGAGTAAGGTGGCTCTCTAAATAGGTGGAACTTTGGTGGAGTAAGACAACAAATTAACCCTGTCTATGGTACACCACAGATCCTGTCCTGTCAGTCCTCTGTTCAGCCAGGCAGTGCCATCATGGATTGCCTGAATTTCCTTTGGGAAACAATCTCTGTTCCTCAGTGCTCCCTGCCACAGGCAAGCCCTGTTGTCTTCTCAGTTCTCTCTTCTACCTTCACGGTTGTGCTGCAGGCACCACCACCACACTCCTTGACTGCCCTGAGCTGCCTAGCAGATTGTACAGCTGATTGCTTGATGGCTCTCAGGAAAAGGGCATTTTCCCTCCTCTCCTTGTGCTTCCCTCCCTTTTCTGGGTTCCTTAGCCTGATGTGTGCAGCCATGAGGATAGGCAGGACAGCTGTCCTTGCAGGTTGTCACAATTCATGGGCAACTCCCGAGTTCCGAGGAAGTGGGCCTTTTTTAGGTGAGCTCTGGGAGGCCGCTGTCTAGCTGGCGTGCACTGCAGGTAGGATACTGACCACAGGGCAGAATGGCCCAGTGCAGATCAGCACGAGCTGTGATGCCATAAGGGGAAAATGCAATAAAACCTTATAATGGATATGGTCAGAGCTTGTAAAATATCAGGAGTGAGTGTGAAGTTGGCACAGCGTGCTACTCATTCACAGCTAAAATTCACATTTTAATTAACCCCAACCTGGTTTCTCTTTAGTATTTTTCCCTGGAAAAGGCTATAAGTTTCCATTTCTCTCCTTGGAAAGATCCAGGGACATAGAGAGATCTGTGCAGTTAGAGGAAAAACAGTTCTTAATCCCCAGTGTTCTACATTCAACTCCACTAACAAGATTTTGTTACCATGGAGATATGTTTTATATTTTCCATGCTTGATCTAAAGGAAAATATTAGTGAAATACACACAGTGAAAAAGCACTGCATGAGTTGTTCTGTGGTTGGTGTGTGTCTGGGTTTGTTGTTTTTTCTTTTTTTGGTTTGTGCTTGGTTTTTTGTTCTTTTTTTTTACCAAAAAGAAATTCTGGAGTTGACAATATGGACACTAAATGATGTCATGTATGAAATGTGCCATTCTAGAAGTATTACACTTGGCAGACTAAAAGACTTCAATCTACCTGGCAGTAATTACAAAAGAACAAGGCTAAAGAGTACTTGAAACCAAAGAGCTTGCCCAATGAGTTAGAGTACATTGTGGTAAAAAAATTAAACACCAGAAAGAGAACAGATTTGAAGGGCATAGGCTTTGATTTCTGCTTTTGATGCTTGCCAAAGATATCAATGTATAACTGACATTCTTTTTTTTGTCTCTGCTGTTTTCTTGCATTTTGTTTTTAATAGATTTGTGTCCTGTATAGTTGTATTCACTTACTAATAATACAGCAAGTCATCCATTATTCTGGTACTTTTCTCCTTTATTCTGGCTGTCTGGTAATTGTGTGTTGAAGTGTTTGAAACATTGCAAGGTCTTGCTTTTCAGTGCTTGATCAATCCTGTAGTTACCACCTTCATTTATTCATCTCTGCACCCCCAGTTGAAATCAAAAGGAAATTCAAGGAAATAGTTGCAATGTATGAAAAGGGAATGACCTGGTTTTGACACACACTAGCTATTACAGGAGGGAACTGCATTGCTTTCTGCTCACCCTTAGGCAGATTGTAATGGTAGTGGTGGTGAAGACAATGTCAGGAATTATTTATTACAGTTAACCAGAGTTATAAATTTCCTTTTAAACAAGTTTTTACTACTTTACTTTTGAGCTGTTTGGGAGGGAGTGTGGGAGTAGGAATTTTTGTGTGGAAACTGGAAGTCACAACTAGTAAAAGACTTAAAGCATTTGCAGCTCTGAGTTTTTAATTAGAGACTGGGAATAATATACAGGTTGGGTGGCATGTAGTGGTAGGCAGTGTAACATCATGTCACTTCTTTGTCCCTTCCTTTAGACAAGGGATTGGAAGAAACAGTAAAAGTGATGGTAGAAATTTGAGTAACTTAGATCTGAACTTAACCTTTTCTCTGGGCTGGTCCCTCTACCTTGCTGGATGCAGTGCTTGTGCTAATGAACTCCACTTCTAAAGTAATATCAATTGACTTTAAAATCAGAAAGCGACATCTAAATATTGTTGTTAACTCTGTCTGAAGAAAAAACACTGCCTGTTTCCATAGTTTCTTCACAACCACAGAGATTAAAGAGAAACTACTTCAGCACATTCCTAAATTTCCTTAGAGCATTTAGTTTGTGATTTTCCTTTGTTTCAGAAACTCTCAGTTCCTCATTGGTGCTCTGTTGAGCCGGCAGCGTAATGACCTCAGAAGCTGTTCTGCCTGCTGGTTGTGCTGAAGACTGGTGACCATATTTGGCAGCTTTTTTCTGATTGAGACCTGATTTAGTCTTTTTCTGAGTGAGGCAGTTTTCTGCACAATTACTCTCCTGCATTAGATGAGAGAAACATTTGGCTTGCCCCTGCCCGATACTCTTGTAGCGCTGATGCTTCAACACAGGAATAGTGATGTTTGATTATACCAGGGGCTGCAGTCTCAGGACCAATGCTGACAAAGAGTACAAATCTCAACACAGTAATGGTAGGCAACCAAGCAAATCCACACAGCACAAAAATCAGATATTAGCTACCTCCAGTACCAGAAACATTCATTGCTGTTTTGTGCTCAGCATCAGCACAGGACTGCAGCCATTTGACATCTCTGGTAGGAGTTCTGTAGCAGAAAACACCTGCTGTGTTGCTTCACAAGTGTGGTGATTGTCCTGGATCTTCAGAATCAGGACTTTAGTAATGTAACTTTTTTTAACAGACAGGAGTGAGCAGCTTCCCAGTAACCTCCTCTGACTTGCTTTGCCAAAAGGCAAGCTGTCAGTTCTTTCACAACACAGATTTATTGAAGCATCTTTCGTATGCAAAGAAGCTGGGTGAGATGAGTGTCTCTTTAGAGGTACTCAGCAGGCTGTCTGGACTGCTGAACCTGAAGGAGATAAGGCTTGGGTGAGCAGCAGGTGGGGGGGAGGATGTGTGGGTATTATCAGTGTGTGTAAATACTGAACAGGAAAAAATGAAAATGAGGGAGCCGGTCTTCTTTCAGTAGTGCTCAGGGACAGCTTAAGAGGCAATGAGTGCAAATTAAAGCTTAGGAAATTAACTCAAGAAAAACTTCTACCAGAGGGATGATCAAACACCATAAGAAGGTTGCATAAAGAGGCTGTGGAGTCTCCATCTGTGGAGAAACCATTCTGTCATTGTAGCCTTTGGAGAGGATTGTGGACTATGCTTCTACTGTGCTTCTGTTGTTTCAGATGAAGTTATCATTTGAAGATTAAAAAAAAATAAATCAAAAGTAATTTAGATTTAAGTATTTTAACTATTTCTTTATAATTTTTGCTTATTTCAGGTACATGCAGAGTTTCCTTGAGCTTTTAGAATATGAAAATAAAAGTCCTGAGGATCCTCATGTTCTGGATGAGTAAGTAATTTATTTTGTTGTGACAGTTCATTTAAAAATAATGTGTCTCAACAAAACAGGTGGGGTGTGGGTTTGGTGTTGGTTCCTTTTTGTTGTTTGGTTGGTTTGGTTTTGCTATAGGATAAAGGACATATTATTTGTAAAGTAGAATTTGTTCAGAAAAGGCCAAAATTGTAATCTGGAGCAGAATGTAGGAATCCAGCTGCCTTTAAAGAACCTATTTTGCATTTATACAGTCTGATAGTTAATAAATGGCATGAAATGCTTTCTCCAGTGTTGTATTGTGTCTGAGAATATACTCATGTCAAATACTTGCCTGATCAGCAGTGCTTTATAGGAAGTGTTTCACAAAACATCTCACAGTCCAAGAATGCTCTGTTTGTGCAAGCTATGGCCTGTGCTGGACAAAAATGGTGTTTTGTCTTCCCTTGGTTTCATAAACTGCTGTGTTATGCTAAGTAAGAATTTTATTAGGTAATGCTTTTTAAATGGTATGCTGTTTTGGCTGCAGGCATGTTATCTGAGATCTTTACACTTAGTTTTTTAAGTGAGTTCTCTTTCTGAGTGTATTGTAGTGCTAGTGAGCAGGGAGAAAGCAGCTTTTTCAGTGTGAGTCCTAAACTGGGATACTGCCTTCAGTTCTGGATGCTACCTGTTAATAAATTGAAACATACATGGACAGTATTGATGTGAAAGGATCAAGAGGTAGAAACTTGGATAGTTCCACCTCTGAATAATGTTGAAGGCATTTGTTTAGACTAGCAAAAAAGACTGAAGTGTGAGAGAGTGGAAGTCTGTGCAAAAAAAAAAAAGAAGTTTAGGTTGCAAACATGGCAAAAAGCACAAATATTAGTGAGAACAGACTGGAAGAAACCCATTTCAGAAGGCTGTAGAGCATCCCATTGTAAAAGCTTTTAAGAATAGAAGAGAGAGCTTTCAGTGGTGTTCTAGGTAAGCTTATTGTCTAGTGGGTAAAGTAGCTGAACTTTGACTACCTCTGTTACATGTTCTGGTTCTGTATTTGCAGCCTGTTTGCTGGTGGGAAAAGAAACTCTGTGCCTAGTTTAGCAGTAAGTTTTCTTACTGTTTGGCTTAGAAGAACATTTTGAGTGGGATTCATTTACCAGAACTTAGGTGTCTGTTGCCTTTTGAGATGGCATAAGCTGTTTAGGACATAAGCAAGCCTGGAAAAAGTAGCACAGGTCCTAATAGGCCTGTAACATCCTGCATGTGCAGGTGGAGGCACGGAGGTCCCTAGCTTCTGGTGCTGTCTTGGATGTTCTGTAGTTAGGTAAGTGAATTTCAGCTTTTTCTGGATTTCAGAAGTGCAAGGTACATCCCTTTTTTCTTTTTTTTTTTNATGGTTCTTCCCTTTTTTTTTTTTTTTTTTTTTTGAGCTTTTTGTTTGTTATATATTTATAAATATTTACTCCTTCAGTGTAACTGTTTGTTGAAACCTTTGAAACGTTGTGATTATTGTATTGTATGTAATTAAGTACATAGAATAAGGATGTGGGGAATTTCTTGGTACTAAGGTGATGTCCAGCTAGGGACTTGGACAGTAAGTCATCTTTTATACTGAGTTTAGCCTATGAAAAAAGAGATGAAAGAATTGTTACCTGATTAAAGGGTAAATTTCTTCTTCCCAGTATCGGATAGGCTACCTAAGATCAGAAAGTCAGATTCACTTTCCTGCTATTTGCCAGTCATCTATTCCCATCATTCTGATGGCTATGCCATTTACCTGGATATTGGGCTGTATTTAGCTATTATTTTAATACTACTTGCAAAATATGTCTTCCAAAAATACTCTTAACTGCATGTTTATCTTGTAATAACCGAGAGATAAATCTAACAAATGTCTGAACTCCTGTATCAGTATTCCGTATTGCTGCTGTCTAGCCCTGGCTTACTTTTTTCCCTTATGGTCAGAGGAGAAATAGCTGAAACTGTAGTAGATAATGAAATATTTTTCAGTGGAAAAAACCCACAAACACATATCTGAGCCTTTTGTAACTGTGTGTAGCATTTAATACAGAATTTGTGCCTTTATCTGGAGCTTTGTGGGTAGTGTCTCTAGGGATGCATGAATAAGAATAATACTTTATGGGGAGCTGATAAAAAGCCTGGAGAGGGCCTGGTTACAAAGGCCTGTGGTGAAAGGATGAGGGGCAATGGTTTTAAATTAGAAAGGAGTGGATTTAGATGAGAAATAAGCACAAAGTTCTTTGCCAGGCGAGTGGTGGAGCACTGGGACAGGTTTCCCAGGGAGGGGGTTGAGGCCCCATCCCTGGAGACATTCAAAGTGGGGCTGACAGAGCTCTGAGCACCCTGCTCTAGGTGAGGATGTCCCTGCTCTCAGCAGGGGGTTGGACTGGATGACCTTCAGAGGTTCCTTCAACCCAGACTTTTCTATGTTTCTATGTTTTTCATCAGCCAGGTGGGTTTGCTTAGAGAAGGACATGTGGAAGTTCACTCCATAAGGTATGCATGGTCCTTTGAACAAGAGCCTTGTCCTAGCAGTATCTGCAGTGTGTTTCTCTGAGTACCTTGTGTACCCTAGCATATACAGTAGTATGTGAAGGGAGAGTAGAGCATGCTTCATCTTTTTGGTTCCTCTCAGCTGCCTCGTTTCAGCCTTCAACACACTGTAGAATTATGCATATTACATATTAATATAACTTACATACTTGATATTACAGAAGGTCCAGTCTTGCATCCTCTGGTCATCACAGTGACCATCCTTGTTAGTGCCCTGTGTGGTATCAGGTGATTTACACATTACATGATGGCCCCAATCTCTTCTTCCTTTAGATAATTAGTATCACAAACCTGAATGGCAGGACTTCTGTCCCAGTACCACCCCAGCAACTTTTGTTTGGAGCTGAATGTGGTGTCCTCCTCAAGCTCTCAAAAACCCCATGAAGACTTACAGAGCAGTTGGGTTTTGGAAGTTGAATGAGTGCCTTGGTGGTCTTTCTGTCAGCTAGGGTGAACTTCAGCTTCTGTTCTGGCTAATAGAAGGAATTAGCACAGGAGAGAAAGGAGGCTGAATTAAAGAGGTTTGGTGTCCACAGGTAGTGATTGCTAAAATGGTGGAATGACTTGATCAGTTGAACATAAAACTGTTCCCTGAATACTTGAGATGTATCTGCTTTTCAGGGGAACCTGCTCTGGTAGTCTCAGGATTTGGGCTCTTTCTGAGGAAACTCTTTTATGTCTCAGTGTTGCAGGGTCATAGGTGGTACCTGGCACAGCTCTCTGTGAAGCCATGCAGGGAAGTGAATTAGGAGATGGATCTAGTGGAAAAATAGCCCACCATGGCCCCATAACTGTTAGACCGTGTGGTCTACAGGGACAGACAGCAGTGCCAGTGCAATAGAGAGGGTGAATGGTTAGGAGTAAGTGCAGAGAGCAAACTAAAGCTGATACTTTTCCAAGTGGCACAACTCCCCTCTACTCGATGTATGAATTTGAGAGCAGATAGATGTTCATGAGTATTACCTTTTAATGACTAAATCCTTTAAACAGATTTTTTGCCTCAGCGTTTCTGTGATGAACAAGTTCAGCAGTGCTTTAGCTGGCTGCTTAGCAGACTTTATGAAGACTTACTACAATGTTGTCACTTTACTATCACTGTCAGTACTATGGGCATACATCAAAAGGTCAGGTTACTTTTGCTTTTTTGATAACACAGATCTCTCTCCTCAAGCTGCAGAGAGGTCAGGTGGAATCTTTCCACAGTTGTGTCAACCAGTGTGACTGCAGGACTGCTAAGATAAGGTGTCCAGGCTTGGTAGAGGGTGGAAGTTGGCAGAAGTGTTGGCAATTTTCCATGGTGTCAATATGTGTCTGGGTAAACACAGCGAGGCAGAAGCTGTTTTTCAAAAGCTGAAGGGTTTGTAAAATGTGCTGTTCACATGTTCTGCCAAGGAACACTTCACCCTCTATACCCTTGAGTTTCTTTGCTGACTTCTTTCTCTGTGGCACCCTAGTGGGAGGGTGTGTGGGGGAGTGTCTTGGAACTGAGACCAAATGAAGCAGTAAGCAGACAGTCTGTCTAGAGATAACATGCACACAAGAAATTTAGTAAACAAGATGTAACTTTCCTTTCTGCAGCACCAAGATTAAAGTAGTGATTCTGTTAGCAGTTTGAAATAAGCAAATATTGGAGTAGATTTGTTAAGGAGGTGCCATTTTGTTACTTTCTAGTAATGTAAAATGCTACTTCAGTAGGTTTTGCACTTTGAAAGTAGCTACACTTTCTAGTAGAGAAATCTTGGTGATTTAGTGATTCTGAGCTACCAGGCTCTTCTTTCAAAAAGAGCAGTCAATCAAAACACTGTTGCAGGACTGTAAAATTTTAAAGGAATTTTTTTTCCAGTGTACTAATCACTTCCTTGTCTTTAATCTCTCAGATAATGCTGTCTATAAAAGAGACATAGCAAAAATTCCCTTTGTCTTTATACTGACTCTTATGACTTCCCTTCTTGCACTGTGATGATAGAACAAACCAGAATAATATCTACAGTCATTAGGGAGTTAAGTAATGTGTTGTGACACCCGTTAATTGTCCCTGCAGAAGTCTATAGGCTTAACTTATTTAACAGCAATGGTAGCACCTTAAATATTCTTTAGTTAATACAGAAGCCACTGAACCTCACTTGACTAAAATAGCTTCCTATTAATAATTTCTCCTCTGTCAAACCAACTGCATTACTTATGCACGGGGGATTTGAAAATATGATACACTGAATTTTGATAAAACAGGCATTGCTAAATAAAATTTTCAGAGCTATTCTGGAGTATTTGCTTCTCCCCCCACCTAATCCCATGAGCATTAAAAAATCCTCCTTGTTGCCATGTCCCACAGTCTGAGTACAGTGAAAGCTTTGTGATTTTCATGGGGGTGTGGGGTGGTAAGGAGTGGATAGTAAGGTTAATTTGTTTTAATTGTTTAATTTCTGCCCTGCTCCTTTGAAACATGCCTGTGTACTTCTGTGTTGGGTCTTTAAGCATCTGCTTAATGGAATTCATAGAATCACATAATGTTAGGGGTTGGAGGGACCACAGGAGATAGTCCAACCCCTCTGCCAGAGCAGGAACACCCAGGGCAGCCCACACAGGAACAGATCCAGGTGGG
>VWZY01007906.1:58977-90038 GCA_013399075.1 Chloroceryle aenea
TGTTGTTCAGCCAGTTCTCAGCCCATCTCACTGTCCACTCTTCTAACCCACGCTTCCTGAGCTTTCCCACGAGGATGTTATGGGAGATAGGATCAAAAGCCTTGCTGAAGCCAAGGTAGACAACACCCACTGCTCTCCCTGCATCTCCCCATTGAGTCACACACTCGCAGGAGGCTATCAGATTAAAATTGCTCCAGTGAACTCAGTTACCTTTGAAGATTGAACTGGAGGTTTGTCATACTGCTGCAGAAATGCAGAATCCCTTTATTGTGTGTGTTTGCCCGCTAAGCTTCAGCTCTGATTTGCTGATCTGTAGCAGATAAACAAACCCCTGAGGCCTTTGTTTGCCCTTCAGCATGCTCTGTGCATTCAAGCCCTTCAGCAGTGGCATGTCTGCAAACAGCTTGCCCTCATGGAGCATGCAGGCATCGAGTTTATGTGTTGTGGATAGTGGAGGTATTTAAAAAACCAATAGCAGAGCTGTCAGCAACTATCAGTTAGAGAAAGTGTTGTCAGCTGTCTTTCAGATGTGATTGGAAGTGTTGCTTCTCAGCTCTGTTTTTAGCCAGTTGTCCTGTTGCTCTGAAACAGCAGCAGTGTGAGTATAGCCAGGCACTAGGCTTGTCTTGAAAACTAACATCAGATCTTAGTGGAATCAAGACTTAATAAACATAAAAAGAGTCTACAAAAATTTTCAGCATTAAAATATTTTAAACTGTCCAGTGAGCAGGATCTGTAGTAAGAGCACAATCCTTCTGTGCTGTGATATTATGCACTGTGTGTTTAGATTGAGGAATTGGGCAGTTTAACCTTCCCCTTTTCTACACTACAAAGCAGTGTTGAAAGACTTGCTGCACTGTTTGTTAACACACAGGCAAGACCTGGTGGTAGGACTGAAGATGATAAAAAAACCCAACTATTAAAAATGAATCCTCTGTTCCTTTGGAGCTGGCAGTGTGCAGCAGGAGAACAAGTCATGCACTTTTAAAATTATTGAGGAATGGTGCAGTGTACTGTCAAACAGTTGTCTTGATTAAATGGTTATGAAGAGAAAGGAAGCATCTGCTTTAAATGTGGTGACCAATTGGTAGTCATTTTTACTTTTATTTTAATGTGCTACCCTCTGCTCACTGCTGGGGTATTGGGCCAGATGACCCAAGCTGTTCTGTGATTCCTTCCCTAGCTGGTGTGTTTTCTGCTCTTGATAAAAATAATCAATACACTTATTTTCACTGTTCACTATGAATCTACTGAGAATGTTCAGCTGTTGAGAAAATAACTTCAGAAAGCTATTAATAATTACTATTTCAGGTAGGTATGAATTTGCAAGGGGGCGGGGGAGGATGAGCACTTTGAAGATCATAGGTGTTGAGCTGCCTTGGCCAGGGAAATGATCCTCCGAAGTGTTTGGAATTAAGCACGTGCTTGCCAACGGGTGCCCGTTGAGAGCAGTGGGAGTGATATCCTAAACCTTGCTGAGCTGCTGCAGAGAAGAGCCCAGCAGAGCACTGCTGTAGGTGCTCTGCCATCCAGCGGTGTAAAGAGAAACTGAACTGATACTGATTGCCTATCCTGGTACTCAGACTCAGCAGAACAGATACCAGGTAAAGGAATTCAGAAGTTACACTGCACGGGTGAAGGTGTTGGGAAGAACTTCTTGGGAAATTACAAAGGTTGGTCAGGTTGTTTTTCCTGACTTTCCAGTCTGGCAGCTACTACAGGTTGCAGAGAATGAGAGTTACCATGGTGCATGTAATTGCAAAAAGAGACATTTAATTTAAAGGAGTGTTTTGAGGAGCAATGACTTCATTTGAGACCCAAAATATTTCACAGGTTGGGAGAGGTTGGCCAAATATTTCTCTTTAAATAGGTTTGTTTAGGTTCTGCTTTATTTTTATCTTCTCCTGATAATGCTTTTGTTGACTGGGAGGGATAAACGAATCGAGGGGTTATTCCGTGGGGAGTTCAAAGCAGAAGTGAGAGATTGAGTTTAATTACACTTTTAACAATCTGTTTCTAATTTTGTTTCCTCTAGCTTTTTAGATGTTTTAATTAAAGTCAGGAACAGACACAACGACGTGGTTCCAACGATGGCACAGGGGGTGATCGAATACAAGGAGAAATACGGCTTTGATCCGTTTGTTAGCAGTAACATCCAGTATTTCCTGGACAGATTCTACACCAACCGCATCTCTTTCCGTATGCTTATTAACCAACACAGTGAGTAATTGCTTCTTTAATCTTTGAGAACTTATTAGTTATTGTTCTGAACCTGAAGCTGGGTTTTGGTGGTGGTTTGTTGTTTATTTTTGTCATACTTACGAATAATTCTTGCTGTTCTGTGCTAACTGTGGTAAAAGAGATACTGGCAGCTGGTTAATTTGGTGTTTTGCAGTTATCAGAGATGAATCCAAACCAGCAGTAGGCTTTCTTTGCAAATTGTCAGGCTTTGTTAGCATGGCTGTCACTTCTTAATTTTGTTGAGAGAGGCAGCTTACATGAGCTATTTTTAGGTAGGAGCAGGAGAGCTGTGTCTTTCTGCTCACCAATCTTACAACGTGGTTTGTAGAGCTGTCTTTGATTTCATACTGGAATACAAGGATGGCATAGATTGTGAATAGGTTATGCACTGTGTGGGGTTTATTGTTTGGGGTTTTGGTGGTTGTTGGGTTTTTTGTTTGTTTTTTCCCCCAGTGAGTTATCTCTACTCTTGTCTTGTAAAGATGTTGAGTATTTCTAAGTTCAGCTTTAAATTTCATCCCCTGTCTTCCTCTACTCCCTGTTCCTTATTTACAAGTAAATGCTAGAATTAGCTGTCCTTTGTCATTAGGTTATGTTTGTTTGTTACTAATAAACTTACTTTTTATATTCGTGTTACAGAGTGAGAGGAGTTACTTGCACAGCTCCTATTAACCAGCATGTGCAACCATGCAGGAAGTGATTTGGTTAAAGTTAAGGACAGTCTTGTGATCTCTTTGGTGTATCTTGTGCCTTTTAGCTCTAGAGCTTTGTTCTCTGCCCTGTATTCTTCTTTTATGAGCTCTTAGAACTTGTAGCACACTATTATCTAGTGCACTAGAGTACTGTGGTGTAAAGTATTTTACTACAAGTTGTGTGTCTTCCCACTAGCCCTTTATGTGACTAACAAATGCCTTGCTGTGTGTGCACATCCAACTTCAATGTGGCAAAGCAGACAAGATGAGCTACATGTGAGCTTATTCTTCACTTGGACCTGGGCAGACAAATGCCAGACATAAAATCAAGTGAAGATGAAAGAGTCTCATAGAAGAGTTCTAGCAGTAAGCAAAAACATTGTCCTAATAGAATTGGTGGGCTGAGTGCTAGCATAATTTGCACTAGATCTAGAATATTAACCATAACTCATTGAAATGAAATGAGTTTTCTTATGGACATACTTATTTAATTGATGGAAACTTAAAATAGCTTCTAGATGCTTGAAGTTTAGCCAGCCTTGTACAGCTTTGTTGAACAATGTTAGTGATCCATCCCTCATGGCAAATACCAATCCTGAAGCACTGATGAAAAGGAAAACTGGATAAAGGAATGCAGAAACAGGTTTTTATCTAGCTTACATTTGTTTCATACATTCTTGACAGACTGTTTTTTACAGTGCAGGGTGCAGTGTGCTGGTGCATTAGCTTGCCATGAGTGGGACAGGAAAAACCTTCAGACCTTGTCTTTTGCTCTCTCATACTGCATCAGTTTCCTATCAGAGCTGACTAATGTACTAAAATAGCAGAAAATCACTTCTGCTGAAAAGCATAAAACCTTTCCACTTCTTTGGGAGCTACACTCTTGGTGAAGGATCTGGGAAGTGCCAGACCCTTGTGCAAAGGAGGGAGAGGGGAGCATGGCTCATACTGCTGAGAGTCAGGGAGAAAGGCCAGAGAGACCTCTGTGCCAGCTGTGAGGTTGCAGCTTAGGTGAGTGTAAAAGGCTTTTAATGCTGTCTTGCAGCTCCTCAGTTCTTCCTACTGTAACATTTCCATTGTTGAGTGTTTCTGGTTTGGTATAATGAAATGCAAGTCAAGCATTTTGTGTTACAGTTATATCTATTTTTTGATCATCTGTGTTTTATGTTTTCTTCTCGACTCTCCCACACAACTATATCTGTTTTAACTAGTCGTAACTATAAAAAAACAATGAAAAAGGGGGAAAAAATAAAAGGGAAATAAGAGGCAGACAAGTAGTCTTCCTAAACAAGGTTTCTGGCCATTTGCTAGACCATCTTTTTTTAAAATTATCTGCTATCCAGTAAGTGTCAGGTACCATCAGATTTAAACTTTCTGGGCTGCTTCAAATGTAATAGACAATTGACTGCCATTTCTTTTTTGTTTTAGCACTGCTTTTTGGTGGAGATATTAATCCTGCTCATCCCAAACATATTGGAAGTATTGATCCTAATTGTAATGTGGCAGAGGTGGTTAAAGGTAAGAGGAAGTTAATATTTTTATATTAAGGAAAAAAAACCCAACCCAAACCTCAACTTAGAATGTATCTCAATAACACATTTATGCATCAGAAACTTGTTTATTGATGATTCACACTCTGTGTGTCTCCCTTTACAAATACAGGTCTTGCTGTACGAGTGAATTCCTCCCTCTCTCCTTCAGTTTGTGCAGCACAGACAAAAGGGGAAGACTGTTTCTCCCCTTCACTTTCTCTCAGTGTTTGGTGAATTAAAAGGGAAACCTTTCTTTTGTCAGACTTTGACCTGCATGATAGCTTGCTTTCTAATGTAGATGTTTTCTACTGTTAGGAAGGCTTCTTGGCTTCTACCTCTTTGTAAGACTGCCCTTTTTTGGGCAGCTTTCTTCTGTTTTCTTTTGATCTTACTCCCCTTTGACCACGGCATATATTAAATCATGTTGTTTACTTAGATATTCTATCTAATAGCAATGTTTGAATCTATTTTGATCATCAAGTTCATAGTTGCTGCCCTGAACAGAGGAGTGCATGGTGTCAAAGTGCTCAGTCCAGTTTTCAAGCCAGTAGCTAAAATAGATCTTCTGCATCTGAAGAACAATCATTAACAAAGCAAGGGCATCATAAGCATCATCCAGTGTTGTCTTTCAAAGAAAACAAGTTGTCATTAAATATAGAGCCTGTCTGGAGCCAAGGGGATTGAGGCTGTTCCCTGTAGGATTGGTGGAGGGGTTGTTTTACATCTTGTAAACTGTGCTGGCTCCAAAACGTTCTGGTTCACAGGTATCATTCTGAGCAGTTTGCCAGAGTTACGATGTTGATTTTGGTGCTGTATGTGGCAGGTACAAGCTTTGTGTGCCCTTCAGACACTGAAGAAATTATTTACACAGCCACTTCTTCAGGTGTTGTGTCTGTAAGTGCCAGAGGTGGGTCTCTGTATCTCGCTGGCTGTCCTACAGGAAGATTTTTGGGCTGAGAGCAGGTCCTGACTTGTTACTGGAGCCAGGATTTTAGATGCACTGATGGATCCTTCACTCTTTTTGCTACTTCCCTTCTGCCACAACATGAAGTGTGCTTTGAATTTTGCAGCCTCTTTTGCAGCCTTAGGACTCTGCCGTAGAGTTTGTGCAATGTAAGACTGCAGTTGGACTCTGGAATGCTTCCCCTCAGGGCTGGATATTTTACTGGCTTGTGAGGTGATGGTGCCCTCCAGTTCCTCTCGAGGTGGATACTTCTTGAAAATGGATGATAGTTCTATGTTAATTTTAGGGAGGCTAAATGGATTTATTCAGCATCAGTTTGTGTTCTCAAGTGTTGCAGAGTTGGAGTGTTAGCTCCACATACGTGTATTTGAAGGAGTTTGGTTTACTCCCACACAGTTACTGATTTGCTTTTTAGAGGCTTTGAATTTTTTCTCTGTGATAAGTATTCAACTCCTGCCCCCTGGTTCCATATCTAATTTTAATTACTATGTGGAAACTATGAAATGTGCTAACATTCCCTTCTCCATGTGGATGTCCTTATGGTCACACTATGTTGCTAACTTCAGCTTTTGATGGTGAAGTGAAGATTGTGGCTGTGCATCTTATCCCCCTTTTTTCTAAAGCACAGGATTACTCCCAAGCTACCAAATGTTCTGAGGTATCTTAGAATATCATGTAAGTGTGGGTATTCCTGCATCTTTTTTTCCTAAGTCATGCATATCCCATATGAACCCCTTATGTTCACTGTACAGCTTGGATATTAAATTCACTTTGGTCTTTTTAGTAGTGCAGGCTTTACTGTTAATGACAATACCCTGTCAGAAAGGCTGTGGGGCTGACCATCCTGTCACAAGATTCCCACTGAACAGCTGGATTTGTGAGACACACCTGGGACTTGATCGAGAACATTTTCAGTGTTGATTAGCTCCATTTTACTGGGGTTCATGTGGCATTTGTGTCAGCCTTGAGATATGACCACCCTTGGAGATGCCAGAACATCTGCCTTGCAGATGTCAGAGTAACTGATAGTTTTTTGAGATAATGGGGCACATTAGAGATTATTTCTGTAGACATCTTGAAGGAGGACAATTATTGGTAACCAGCCCTTTCTGGGTACTGTGATTTTACTTCCTTTGTACTTGTCACATAGCTCTGAGTCTTGGCAGTGGTGTCACTTTGGACAGAAGGAAGTAGGCACGTGGATGGTGAGGTCAAATGTGATTGTTGCAGTATCTTAGCAAACTGGTCTGCAGAAATGTTCATCTCTTTATGTGCTTGCTCTTAGCCCACACACAAGGAAGCTACTTTTGTTCAAGCAGGGATGTAGTTAGAACATCTTTGAGTTTGTGGCTTCTCTTTAAGCTAACACTTCCTGCTTGGATCTAAAATATTTGTGCAAATGAGGCACCAGTCAATATTCAGAACCATTAAGAAATCCTTCAAACAAAATGTGACTTAAACTTTCTTGCTGTATCTAGACAATACCTGAAGCCTGATCTGGATTATAAGGAGGCTCTTTTATTGTTGTTGTTCAGTAGTAAAGAATGGAGAATCTTAAAGATTTTAAAAGGGATTAGGTTGGCTGCCAGTTTCACATTCATGAGCTAGTTACTAAAATGAGTGTTCTGCTTGAGGTCTTTCATATACAGGATGAACTTTGCTGTTTGTCTCTAGGTGATTTTGATACACTGGTGTTCTGTTGCTTTGTAGATGCCTATGAAACAGCCAAGATGTTGTGTGAACAGTACTATGCAGTGGCACCTGATCTAGAAGTTGAAGAATTCAATGGTAATTGTGAAATTAATTTAAGTGATGTGTGTAAGAAAAAGCATGTCTAGTATCTGTGATTTCTAGTTTTGCTAGGTATAAATTATAATTTGAACTCTGTAGTCCTGTGTGCAGAGTTACTTCTAATGTGTCTCCATGAGCCCCTGGCTCACAGTATCTCATCATGGCATGGTTACTTCTTGATCCTGAATGCAGAGTGAATTAGAATGCTCTAAGTTTAAGGAAAATGAAGTGGTGAAGAATCCTCATAACTGGGAATGAAGCACCAGTTAATCCTTTAATAGAGCAAGAATTTGTGTCATTTCAAAGGATGCTTATAAATTCCACTGTCATCTCTGAACCAGTGGTGAGCTTTTTTGTGTAAGGTGGCAAAATTAGAAATGTTTTTATGTATTTCATGCTTTTAAGCCTTACTGTAAACTTTTCACACGACAATGGGTTTCAAGTTGATTGCAGAGATGAAAATGGGATGCTATGAGACTGCTGAGACAGTCCTTGTTCCTTGGTAGTTTATTGACTGACTTTGTCATCATTTCTCTTGACAAAAGGTAGGTGTCTTGAGTGACCCTTTCACAAAGTTTGGACAGCTGTCCACACATAAGACTAAGATGTTTCCAAAATTTAGCCAACAGTAGAAAAACCCAAGCTTCCAGCACCTCACCAGAAAAAAAAGCAAGGAAAGAATTGTTTCCTTTAAACAAGTTTATTATCAACATCAGGAAAGTGACTTTGCAAATGACCCCCCATGAGCAACAATAACCTGTTTTCTGTGTGTGCTCTGTGCCTCGAGTGAGTACTGATCAGTCTGCCTTGGCTGTGGTGATGCAGAGAGAATTGAGTATCAACTCTGACAAAATTAGCATCATCAACCAGCAAGTTGCCTTGCATCTAATTATGCAGAACATTGTTTTGATCTTCCCATTTTTCCTAGGAGTCACCACTGCTGTGTTTTTTAAAGTAATAACTGGTATTATCACCAGCCCTCAGAGCCAAGAAAGGATATAGTTGACTCCAGTCGTGTTCTGTGTTCATGTTTGCATCTTCCTGCAATTTATCAAGCAGACATTTAGAGACTTTTCTGCAGTCTGAACTGCTGCTGAGCCTGACGAGCTGTGACTGTATCATTTCATGCCAGCAGATACTTGAATGTTGAGGGATGACTGCATCCTCAGCCCCAAAGCTGCCCTGGAACATACTAAATGCAGCTGTATTATTTCCTGCCAAATCAATTAGCACTCTGGCATTTAGAGCTGTGCCAAGCCATACACCTCTGCTGAACCACTAACAGGATGACAGTGGACAAACAATTTCTGGTTTGAAATAAGAAAACTGGTATTGTCTAAAATACATTTTGAAAAATTTTATGAATGCTTTAAAAATTTATATGTTCTAATTAAGGGACTTTAGTTATTTTTAGAATATTTAAACCATGATTTATTTTTACTGTAAGAATCTTTTTGTGCAGCAGATATTATGCTTAAATATTGTGTGTGTTAAGAAAAAGAAATTTTCCTGCTTAAGTGGGAAAGTCCTCTTAGTTGTCATACATTGTCAGTGTGAAACCAGCCACTGTTTAGTACAATTTCATGCTTAAAATCTACTGAAAATCCTCACTAGAATGTGTAATTCCAGGTGATAGCAGTAACTGAAACTTGGGTTTACTTCATGGAGTTAAACTCGCAGTAGGAAAATTAGAATGTGCTTCCATAGTTGTCTTTGCCTACAGTTTCATGTTAGTTCTGTAAATAGAAATGCTGCAAAATACTGGTTTTCTTTTTCTATTTTTATAGCTAAAGCTCCAAACAAGCCTATTCAAGTAGTCTATGTACCTTCTCATTTGTTTCATATGTTGTTTGAATTGTTCAAGGTAAGTTGCACTTAATATTTGGAAGGGTTTTGTGAACTTACATGACTGTTGACATTGAGATTCTTTTCAGTTACAGCTCTTCAATGTTATTTCAGGTTTCCTTTCTTAAGCTTATTCTTCAATGAGTGATGAGGGCTTGAGACTGTTAAAAGCTAGGCTAGCAGCCCTCTCTTATGCCCATGTGTACTTAAAAACAAGTTCTGTGTTTTCCTACTTCTCTGCTTGTGCTTTTGCAGCTGATTAACTTAAATCACTTAATAGTCTTATTTGTGCCATGATGATATATTCATTACCTTGCAATTCTCATAAACTTGCTGCTTTATTGCATGGTTGAGGAATGGTTAGGATCAGTGTCTTCTAGTTATTGCAGAAACAGCCCATATATCTTAGCATAGTGTCAGAGACAGGTTTGGGTTTGTTTTATTGGTGTTTTCTGAATAATTGGAACAGTGAAAATGGAACGTGAGAGCTATTGCCTGCTTCTGAATAAGATACAGTGGTCTCTAGGTGGTGCAATTGAACACTAGAAATTCAGGGGAAAAATGCATTTGCTCAGAGAAACTTCTCCTAAATAATGGTATTTGGGGTTTGATTTCTGGCATTCATCAAGTATATTCTGTTAGATCTTCCCCTGTTTGGCATTTGTAGCATTAGCTGTAGGACAGAACAGGTGAGACCCGACTACTTGTAGGTATGTTGTGGTACAAGTCATGAAACAGTATGAAAACCAGTAAGTTCTAGTTGTAAATAATGGTAATCTCTGATGGACTGGCAGTGGCAATTGTTAATAGATAGGATAAAGTCAGACTGATAGATGATAACTTAATTATGGCTGAGAAAGTGAAAGCTTGTTCTTGGTGCTGAACATCACTGCTGGTGCTCTGCAAGGTGGTAGTGAAGGATGTTGTCATCCCTCATATAATTACTTGATTTCACACAGGGGGAAAAAAATAAATCTTGCTTTCTTTACGTTGCCTGATTTTATATCAAACAGATAAAACCCATTTCTAACAAAACTCTGATGTCAAAATGTAATTGGATGATTCATTGACTTGAAAGCAATTCCTGAATTAATTTTAAATGTGGTCGTCTCTGTCTTGTGTGCAAATGCAGGACGAAGTGTCTAGTCTCAGCAAAACAAATGTAAGTTCTAAGTTGTTGCAAAAAGCATAGATGGTACAGTTAGAATCAGAGATGCTTTTTTTTTTCCCTCTTCAGAATTCAATGAGAGCTACAGTGGAGTTGCATGAAGGTAAGAGAGAAGCCTACCCATCGATCAAAACCTTAGTCACTTTGGGGAAAGAAGATCTGTCTATTAAGGTAAATGCCTAAAAATAATATGCAGCATGTAAATCTGCAAGGTTTAGGATAGTAATATTTTAATTTGAAAAGGCAAATTAATTACTCTACCACTTCTGAAACTTGCTTCATATTAATTAGAATATTTTCAGGTGGAAGGGACCTACAGTAGTCATCTAATCCAACTGCCTGACCAGTTCAGGGCTGGCCAAGTCCAAGTGTGTTGTTAAGGTCACTGCCCAAGTTGCCTCTTGAACAGTGGCAGGCTTGGGGCATCAACCACTTCTCTAAGAAGTGTTCCAGTGTTTGATCACCCTCTTAGTAAAGAAATGCTTCCTAATGCTCAACCTGAAGCTCCCCTGCTGAGGCTTTGAACCATTCCCTTGCATCCTCTTGGTGGATACCAGGGAGAGGAGACCAGCACCTCTCTCTCTGCTTCATCTCCTCAGGAAGCTGTAGAGAGCAAGGAGGTCACCTCTCAGCCTTCCTTTCTCCAAACTAGACATCATCCTTAGCTGCTTCCTTAATATTTCTAAGTCATTTAAATAATGCTGCTTGAGCTTTGCAGGTTTTCTTCAGAATGTAATGTTTAAACCTCTCAACTTGTTATTCTTTAGATAAGTGACCAAGGTGGGGGTGTACCTCTCAGAAAGATAGACCGGTTGTTTAACTACATGTACTCAACAGCACCCAGGCCTAGTTTGGAGCCCTCAAGAGCTGTGCCTTTGGTAAGTAATTGCCATATATATATTTAAATGTCCCTTTGCACTACTCTGAGTGTATGTTTCCCTTCACTGCAATCTACTAGATCAGGTTTTCCCTTGAAGAAATTGTTTATCATTAGCAATTCTATGCAGGTAAAAACATATCAGGAGAAAATGGGTTCTATTAGCATCACTTAGTTCCTGGAATAGAAAATTGCTTTTCTTTGTCTGCATAAGCACAATATTTTCACAGATTAATGGAAAGGATTTTTAGCGTGGTATTGCTAAGAAGGTGGATAATCTAATGAGCTCCTCTTTGGTGTGTAGATGACTGTTTAAGTTTCCTATAATAAATGCACTGAAAAAGTGAGCCACACTGTTAGAATTGTAGCACATGAGGAGCACTTGCTGGTAATGCACAAGCCTGTACTGAACTTTGTAAATTATTTTAATATGTCATGGACTGTAAGAACATATTAAAAGTAATTCCCAAAGCTGCATGTGATATGAACACTTCTGGTATCAGTTGGAAATATCTCACGTGATACTCCCTTCTGAAACATATTAGGGTCAGATTCCAAACAAAATTTCCTCCTAGTTTCTTCCAAGCAGGGAGTTATTACCCTGTCGAGTGTGTACATTCTTTTGGCAAGCGTGATTTATAAAATTATTCTTCAAATTCATTTCTTTCTAAATTATTTTATTAAACTGTGTATTGGCTCCTGTGATAAAGGTGGTACAGCTACCGTGCCCTTCTGACTGGCTCTCAGGAAGTGGGTTAATGCTCTCATCTTCATTGTGTATTGCCTCTGATGCAATCCTTTCTTGACATGCTTGAAGAGAAAGAAGTTGATTCTTGGAGAAATGTATTTTCTCTATTTAGGAGCAGTCTCATCTAGCATGCTTTTATTTGCTTGTTTACTTTTCTGCTGGTACTTCTGTGTTTGAAATGTCTTCAGGCAGCTAATAAAATAGGGCTCAGAGAACACGTGACTATTTCTGATACAAAATAATTAAGTGAACTGAGGGTTAAGTGTGAAATCCAGTTCTGTATCTGCACTGACTTGACATTAATCCTTCACAGCTTCACATCCTAGTGATGTGTTTCAAAATTCTGTTTTCATAGAAAATCTTCTCCAGTGGGATGAGTGATGGGGACCAGGCCTCAATTCAAGCAGAAACTTTTTTCTTTATGTCAAGAATAGTAGAATCTTTCTTGAATCAAATTCTGCCTTTGTTCTGTCTCACTCTTGATCAGCAATTTACTCGATTAGCCTACAAGGATTTCCTGATATTTGTTCTCCCTATAAACTTACACCTTGATTACGAGTTGTAATCACTAATAAAATGTCTCTTCCTTTGTGGCTTTGATTGTAAAATGTGTTCTAAGGATTTGATGCTGTTCTGTTTTTTTCTTTTTGACTTTTTTTTTCTGTGCATCTTTAGCAGTGCACTCCTGTTTATTTCCTTATGTTCAGGGCTGCTTCATTTGATTCTGTGACATTTATACTTGGTATTATTCTACTGTACCCTAGTTTCAGGCCTTGTTGTCCTCTTTGGTCTGTATGTCACTGTAGTCAGACCTGCCAAGTATCTTAGAATTCCAGAATCAGAGAATGGTAGGGGTTGGAAGTGCCCTCTGGAGATTGTACCCAACCCCTTATTCTCTTGTGAAGCTGGGAGCTTTTGGAGCCTGACCAATGCCTGTATGTGACTGCCTGTTGAGAAGAGTTGTTAAACTCTGTTATCAAGATGAGTGTACAGAAAAAAATGTCAAGAGCTGGGAGCATGTGGGATATCTTTCCTTGAAGAGGAAAAAGGAATTAGCAGTGAAGCTTGACATGTGATGTATTGCAGCCCAGATCTACTTATATAAACAGTGATTGGTCTAGAAATAAAAATCTTTCAGCAGAAAGGTTCCACACAAATCCTCTTCCAAGTCCATGCAGGAGAGTGCTAATATTGCTTAGTGCCAAAGACCAAATCACTTAAGAACTATGGTGCTCCAAATGTTGTTTAAAAACTGCTGAAAAACCTCGTTACCATGACAGCATTCAGATTCTGGCAGGTCTTGTGCTCACTGCTACTGCTGTACACCTAGTGGAAATGCATGGTGATCTTTAATCATCAGTAAGTTTTCTTACTGAATATAATGGCTCTTTCTCTGGCAGCATTTGTTCATAGGGGGAGAAACATGGCTTAAATTAGGTTTAATTAAACACATAGACACTAGTAACACAGAAATGTAATCATTTCCTATTTGTATGATGCATACTGTAATATTTAATGATCAGTTTGCTCTGGAAAGCTTTCCCTTCTCAAGGCAGATGTGCCATCACTGGCTATATTCTGTCCTCTAAGCCAAGCACAGACCCATGGAGCAGTCACTTCTTGTTAATTGCCTTTTGTAAAATAGACCTTTTTCATGCCTTAAGGTACTCACCTGGGATCTGTTGTCTTCGTATTTCCTACAAGTTACTTTTGTTTTGGAAAATAGACCAAAGGCAGTGTAGCTAAGAGACTGGTAGGAAGTTTGTGAAGGAGGGCAGTGGGAAACAATGTGGGCTAGCAGAGTGTAAAAAGATTTTCCTGGACGCAGCAGCAGGCAAGCAGAAGATGGGCATGGGGTTTAAGGAGGAGTTGTTTGGAGAGAGGAGAGTATAATGTGGTGTTAGGCTTGCTTGGTACTGCCCTTCACTTGAGCTGTTCCTGGGGGTATGTTCTATCTTTCTGGAGTCTTCTGCAGTAGGCTTCTGACCTCTCTTGCAGCATGGCATCAGCAATCTCTTAACAGTGGGACCAAGGTGAAGGAAACAGTTGTCTCTGGCTCTCATGTGTAGTCTTCTAAGCGTGGAGGCGTTTGAGAATAGTAATTCCAGTCATGGGGGAGAAAAAACATGTCAAAAATGTGCTTCTTGCCAAGGAAAGGATGGACTATTAAGGCAATGGCAGAGTGAGGAAGCAGTAGAGTATTGATTTGCTTTTATGGCTGGAGGCAGCACGTCCTGTGTGTTACACCTACCTGCCTCTTGGAGAAAATGCAGTATGGACAAGGTAGGCCTAACAAAGGGCTCTGACATTTTTCCCTTTTCTGTACTGAAACTACAAAATTATGCCTAGGAAAAAAGATCTGTCAAAAGGCTGAATACAAATTTATAGTGTAGGCTGAGTAATAAAGAAAAGCTTGAAAAGCAATTTGATGCAAATCTACTCTTTAGGTATCTTCTGGTTTATGAATGATTGCTGTGATCTGTTGCCCTTTTTTTTTAACTTTCTATGTTTTTCCTTTTGCTTTCTTGTTTCTGTAGGCTGGGTTTGGCTATGGCCTGCCAATCTCTCGTCTGTATGCTCGGTACTTTCAAGGTGACCTTAAACTCTACTCAATGGAAGGTATTGGCTCAGATGCTGTAATTTATTTGAAGGTATGAATTTGACCCTTTTATAAAGCAGTAATGCAGTGCCATTTGGTTATAGCAGTCTGAAGAAGTGAACTTTATTTTTACTCTTGTTTTCAAATTTCTAATTGCTATATTTTTTATATCAATTACACAGTCTTAAACCCCACCTTCATCAGTACTAAACCAGCACTAACATAGTTTGTTTTGCTTTTTGCTTTTTGTTTGCTTTAGTCCCTTATGTTCCATTTTGTTAATCTGTCATGAGTGCTGAATTTTCAGAGCACAGTGTGAGGAGGGAGAATTTTGTGTAATACTTTTCAGCTCTGAAGGTTCTGACCACAGCAAAACTGAGAAGGCTATTGACTAACTTCTGACCAGTACATATTTTTTTCTTCACCATTCTTGACCTTTGTGCAATAGACTGTTGATCCTGTTGTCATTTTTGGGGGGAGATCCCACACTACTCAAGGGCTTAAGGTTGACACAACTGCTTGGATTTCATCGGGGAATTTAAAAGAATACAGCACACAGCTCCTGCACAGGTCGATGGCTTGCTGTAGGGAACAAGTGAGGTGTGGAGTCCTGTGTTAACTTTTGTTTCTGATGGCTTTCATCCTGTGCATGTGTGTGTGGAGGAAAAAGGCATGGTGTTGGATGAACTGATCTAGATGAGTTCTCAGATCAGCAGAGTCATCTTTGTTGGAGAAGTGAGGTGTTTAAAGGAGTTGTCTGCTCCATGTCAATGACAAATGTTTCTAAAATGTTTTTGACCAAAACTTTTTTTTTCTTGCTCTCCTTGAAGACATCACTCCCTGGAAAGAAGGGAGATATTTTAAAGTACTATAATTTTGCTTTACCTTTACTATGTCTGGTACTTCGACGTCGTCACAGCTGAAGTATTCTGAAAGCAGTGTGTGATATGTCCCACCTGGATCATTGAGACACTGCTTCAGTACAGAAGTATCTACACCTCTATTGCTCCCCGGCGTGTCCTTGGTATGTCTGATGCTCTCTCATTGCTTCTGTTTTTCCATAGGCCCTTTCAAGTGAATCATTTGAAAGACTTCCTGTTTTTAATAAGTCAGCCTGGCGGCACTACAAGACCACACCGGAGGCAGATGACTGGAGCAATCCTAGCAGTGAACCAAGGGATGCTTCTAAATATAAAGCCAATCGATAACTTGCCACCCTTTGTCTCGGTCGGAGATGACCTCTGCATTCAGTATAAAGTCTCTGCTTTGTTCCAAAATCCTTCAAACCACAATAGCTAATTACTCCCAAACAAAGACCTAATCAGGGCATTGAAAAACACTCAGAACAAAGTGATGATTGGGACTTAAAAGGAAGGCACTAAGCACGTTTAGTTTGTGAATCCCTCTACTTCACCAGGATAGTCTTCGTGCTTCGGTCATGCGGTGACAAAAGGGATTGCACTGCGACTGCACTTCAGGGTGCAGTGTTGTAGCAAAAAGATGCTATTGAAATGGCCAACCTTTATTCCCTGTAAGGATTGGCAAGATGTGCAGAATCCCTAAGTGGTGGATAGTATCTTGCACAGCAATATGGTAAGAGAAAAATCCCAATGTAGTTAAACATACACTTTGAAAATCCACCCTTTGCTGCGTTTTATATTGCACGGTGCCACCTGTTCCAGAAAACCCCTTTGAGCTCTTCAGATCTTGTACCTATGAGCTTACAAATGCATAGTTCTCAAAAGGGTTGTGCAGCTTTAAACAGATGCTTTCCCCAAATCCATTTGTCAAGTGCATACAAAATTTATGTTGTTCTAAGACTTTTGGACTTCCACTTCTTGGTATGCACCTTAATGATTTTCTTGACACACAAACACAAATGCATTTCTATAAATTTTTCCTTGTTTTGAGAAAAAAAGTCTCGAGTAGTTAGATCATTTCTCCATGCAAGAAATTCTGTCAGGCCAGGGGCAGGGGGTAATTCAATTTCATGTTTATAGCCTATCATTTTTGTGGGGCTGGGGAGGGGAGAGGAAGGCTGAAGGGCCAGACAGCCAGTCATACAAATGAATTTGCCTTAAGGATGTTGGTTGCTTGGAACCTGATCAGTTTAAAACCTGTAAATAGTTTGCAAAGTTATTTATATATTCAATGTCTGACTACAGTCTGGTAATCTGAATTTGTAGTGTATATAAAGATGTTGTACACCAGCTTTTGGCAAGTGTCGTTGGTCTAAGTACATGAAACTGGAAATACTGCAGAGATGGGAGGGACAAAACATAGCTTGTACCTGACCTAAGGGGGGTGGGAATCAACGTGAAAACCTCTAACTTTTCCCCTTAAAATTATTGTAAGGGTTGTTGCTGACTCTCAGGAAACTGTTCTTCACCAGGTCTTTGCCAAATACCCTTTTGGATATTGTGGCCCTTCAGAAAAATTGGTGAAATTTTGAAGTTGGGTGATAGCCTTGTCATGGGAATAAAGTGGAGGAGTTGTAAGGGACTCTGATGCACCCCCAGTTCCTCTTGGGTGTTTTGATATTTTTCTGAAAGATATTGCAGATTTGAGTGGGGAATAATGAAGCTTGTTTGCTAAAGTGTTTGGGGAACTGTCCTTTTTGTCCTCCCAGTATTTATTTTTATAAAGAAGTTAGGTACACAGGGAAATGCTCAGAAATTCCTAGGTATTTTTTTAAGACAAGGCATTTGACTCCACAGAGGGTTGCAAAGTGCTTTGAGCAATAAACTTCATCCAGGCCCATTTCTGAAGAGTGGGAGTCCTCACTTTGCAAACCCCCACTCCTCCTGTTGCGTTCAGTTGGAGTCTGTGTGTGAACAGCCCGAGGTTCTGTGGGCTTCCCTGCGCTGCCCGGAGGAGTCCTGCTGGAGGGCTGGGTGGTTTAAGTGCCCTCTCACCGAGGTCCCTGCGGAGCGTGGCCGTACTTTCAGAGCTGGAGACACCAGGACAGCTGCTGAAGTCTGTCTGAGTCGCTGCTGGGGAGGGGTGCCCTTCTGAGCCCCCTCTGCCAGCAGCTAGGAAGAGGCGGTGTGTTCTTGGGACCATCTCCTGTTCCCAAACCACTCCTGCTTCACCCTGGCTGGGGCATCTTTCCGTGGCATGCTGGGGTGGTAACGTGCGTGGCCTCCAGAGCAATAATTTCCCCTGACTGCAGGCACTTGCTGCAGAGAAGGCAAATTGCTACTCGAGTGGCAGAGCCGTGCTGCGAGGGTGAGATCTGTGCTGAAACTGGCCTTTTCCCAGTCGTGTGGGGTCAGTTTTTCCTAGAACATTGCCCAAAACATTCCAAGGACCAAGGTAGCTTGTGCAAGAAGCTGAGTTTCAGCTTTTGTCAGCAATCCTGTTTTGAAGTTGTACATCCTGACTTGGTGCTGCTTCTTGGCTGTCTCCTTGGATGTGAAGAGGAGAGGGAATAGAAAGAAAAGAAAGGATGCAGGCGTGTTGGACTTGTTTTTTCTTGTTGTGAATATAAACCCTGGAAGCCAGTGAATGAAGGCTGAAGGTACCATGGAGGATGTTAGGGTATATTCGTCATTTCACTTCTTTATTCACAAAACCCAGCTGGCTTGGAGGACTGAAGTGCTCTAGTACTTGAAAACTGAGGTCCCCTGACCTGGCACCTGTTCCCAAGCACCCCGAGTGTGTACGAACAGCTCAAAGCAGGAAGGCAGAGCACAAGGAATGCATTTTCCTTCCATTTCCCAAGGTCTGTTCACGGGTGTTCTGGTGATGGAGAGAGAAGCAGCTTCTCTCCAAGCTTGTCTAGGCAGCCTGTGCTGTAGTGGAGATTCCAGGCACACTGTGGATCGTTCTTTGTGCATTGTCCTCATGCCACGTTTCTACACAGGGTGTTAGTCCAAAAACTGTCCTGGGAGACAACAGCAGCAGACCTTCAGTTAGAAATGTTTCTTGCAGTGGGTGTGCCTGAAAAGTGAAGATGTGGGGGTTTTTAATAGGGCTGGTTTAACTACAGGTACTGGTCTTCTGTGGGTTACTTCTACTGTTGGAGTCTGTTCTAACTACTTGTTGTAATGTCCTGGGGCTGTTAATTCCAAACTTTCTGATGCTGTAAAAGTATATTTCTCTCTATGGCTGTCAGATGTGTGGCCCACTGATGTTACTGCAACCTGCTTGTCTTGATTTATAGGAGACATAAATAGAAAAAAAATCTTTTCAGTGAAAATGCTCCGTGTCTGTTGAGTTTAGCGATTGACAGAAACAAACTGCACAAGAGATCTTTGCTTCTTGATTCTTCCCAAGGATTTACAAAGAGCTTCTAAATGTCATAGTCTAACAGAGTGCATTTTTCTTGTGTATGTGTCTGGAACAAAATCTCAGCCCCTGCCTAGTTAATATGAACTGAAGTCTCTAAATCACGTACATACTTGTCATCCCTGCTTTTCCAGGCTTTGTTTGGAGGCTAACCAGGGCTTTCCTCAGTTGCCATATAGCTGCTGGAGTTTTTAGTAGCTCTTCATCTCTTCTTGACTCCCCTGCCTCTGAATTAATGCATGTCACCGTGTTTTTGCAGACTTAGAGGCTATGGTGGCAGATGGCAGAATGGTGCCTTCGGTGCTGAGCTCAGAGGGGAGTTTATTCACAAGTGAGGAACGTGGTTACCAAACGTGTAGTAACCTAAGGGTTGAGTCTTGCAAACACTTACAATCATAGAAGGTTTTAGGCTGGAAGCGACGTCTCGAGGTCATCTGGTCCAACCTCCCTACACAAGCAGGGACATCTGGCACAAGTAGGCAGTGTATGAGAGTAATCCCACTTAATGAATCTGTTACCAGGATCAGGACTCGAGCTGATGACATCCATTTGAAACAAGGAAGATTTGTCTAACTGAGGGGGCTGGCTAGTTAAAAACAAGAAAATCTAAAGCTCACATGTTCTAATTGCAGTATTACGTTGCCTTAAAAGATGAGAGAAATTGGCACAGAGAACTTGTTTCTTAAATCTGATGTGTCTGTGATAATTCTGACATCATCAAGCTTGAGTTAATTGCTTTATTGAAATTCTTCATTTGACATGAGTACTGCCAAGAGGTGCCAGAGTCACAGTCCTTGGAAATTCCTGCCCTCCGTAGCGCACGGCTGGCAGTGGCAGGCGTGTTTCCTCCTGATGCACCCTCACTGCTCCACAAGGACTGTCCTTAGCTGAGGTCTCTGCCAGCTGATGAACTGCCAGCAGCGTGCTAAACTTGGGGGGGATTTCATGGGGGGAGTTTCTGGTGTGGGTGGGAATCAAGTCAGTTTGTTCCCAACACCAGTTATGGGACAGAGCTCTTTCTGGTGAGCTGGCCTGTCTTGCACCTGGCATCCGAGAGGGAAAGAGGGAAAGAGGTCCTGTGTTGCCTTTCCTCTGAGGTGGCATCCTTTGAATCAACTGAACCTAGAAAGTAGGAGTGGGAAGCTAAATTTTTCATGAGATGACTTGGTGATGTCTTAAATTTAATTTTGAGTTGTCTGTACCTTGTGTTGGAATTGTTTCTAGTCTAATACCCATGTATATAATTGTCCACCCTTCTTTTCCTCCTTTCTGCAGCTGACAAATAAAAATATGTAAAAGCTACGTGATGATGTTTAAGGGACTGATTTGGTTTCACACACTACGGAGCTTAAGTTGTGATTTGGAAGCCCAAGGTCAACTTCCCAGAGGGACACGCTCAGAGAGCTGCAGTTGGGAGCTCAGAGGAATTTTGAGACAAAGTGTTTCTTGCTGTTTTGTCACAAAGCAGTTCGAGATCTTCTGTGGAAAACTCTGGAAACATACATTTGAGTGTTTCCATGTCCAGCTTCCTTCTCCCTGAGTCTTTATTAGTAATATCTCAAGCATAATTGATTTCCTTTGGTTCTAGAGCAGTACACAAATGCCTGTTTCTGTGCTGTATTACTCTGAATTTTCAGGGATGTTTCATCAGATCTGGTTTGTATCAGGTAAATGTGGTTTATTCCTGTTAGATGTGAGTCTTTGGGAAGTGTTTGTTTTCCCAAGTAGCTCTGGTTTTCATTCTGAAGTTACCTTTCTGTGATTCTTGTGACACAAGGCTCAGTTAAAAAACCCAAACCAACCCAAACGTGCTAACACAACTGAACTTCACAGTCTTGATTCTGCTGTTACTCCAAGGAACTGATATCATCATATTTACAAAGACTGCACTTGGGTAGAAAATGAAATTGAACATGATTTGAGTGGAAAAACTGAAACGGGAGGGGGTTTTGGATTGTAAATCCAGAAATGTCTCTACAAAATCCTGGAGCTGCAGAAGCATTTGTGAGAGCCTGGCTTCTTGAAACGACAGAGATCAGCGGGGTCCGTCACTTCTGCAAATAGTTGTGGGGTTTTTCTGTGTTACTCCTTTATCTCTACAGATGCTTTCCCTGTTTTCTGTAGCTTGGTAGTGCGAGGGGAGAAGTGAGAGGATGCAGGTGGCAAGGTGTACCTTAAACTGTTTGGGATGGAGGTTTCTCATCCAGTCTGAGCAAACTGGGCTAACCCAGTGGCTCTTGGTTTGCTCTCTTAACAAGCGCTCATCGCTCCTTCCTCAGAGCACAGGCAAGAAAAGTTCAGGCTTCTTCTCTAGAAACCACTGTTTCTGAACAACTGCCCAAAATAGAAAGCTTCTGGCAAGAAACCCAGGTTCTCCTTTTCTCACTTTCACGGAGGAATCCAGAAACAGTTACAGTTTAAGGGCATGAATTTGAAACAATTCTAAATTAAATTCACTTGGTGACTGAGAACTTGGCCATTTGAAAATACAAAGTAATGGGTTTTTTTTTAAACAAGCTTTTTTTTTTTCCATGTTCTCCAGATTCTTGCTTTTAAAGGAACATAGGGGTTTGTAATCAGAAAAGTTGTCAGTGTTGGCAAAACACTGAGATCTGAATAATGGAGTTTGGAGTATGCTGTGGAGCATATGAATGCCTATTGGGTTTGGGGTTTTATTTTGGGCTGTACACATCTCCCAAAAGCTAAAGTTTCTTGGATTATTCATAACATCTGGAATATCTGTTATTTTATAACACCCAGTATTTCTACCTTGAAATTTCTGCAGCTTCCTGTAGTTTTGTAGGTGGTGATGACTTCTTCCAGGAAATGAAAAGACAAAGTTTCTTACTTGGTAATTTTTCTAGAGCAGGAAAACGCCCGGAGACCCGGCTTCCTTGACTCATTAAGTTATAAATGAGGCTCCAGATGGTCAGAATTGTGCTAGAACTGAGAATTTTCTTTCAGATGAATTTATTTTAAAACTTAATACGAGAAGAAATCTGCATGTTGTACTTTCTTGATGCTTCCCATTTGCCACGATACGATATTCACAGGAGCTGAGTGGTTAATTAGCTGAAAAGTGCAGTTTGTCAGCATGTTCTGCATAATATTTGATACCAGTTGCAGCAGCAGCAGCAGTATAATGAAGATTTATGGCCGTAGGACACAGGCTTGTGTGGGGAAAACAGTTTCTAACAACAGATCAGTTTCTCATTATACAATTCATTACTTTTTTAGGCTGTTGTAGACTCATTCCAGTGCTCGTTACTTTCAGGGGAGAAGGAAGTCTTGCAGTAGACAGTTTTTAAATGAAGTCAGGCATACAAAACATGTCAGGCATGTATGAGAAGAAACATTAAACATTGTTGTTTGTTGTTGAGATTAGTTTATATTCTGTTTAAGCTGTTGTACTATTTCCTCTGGTAATGAGTAACACCGAGAGTAGTCAATAATGCCTGCTGTGTTTTGTCTGAGGGCATCAGCCATTCAGCAGGCTTGTTACAGCAATCCAAAAACCTTTAACTGATGTCTTGGGCCATTTTTTATGTCTTTGGCCCAAGCTGTCCTCCTTTGTACCTCCTGGTCCAACAGCAGCAGGCTGTGTCACTTGGCTTCCAGCAGTGTGCACCTAGGAGACCCAGTCTGAAAGTCGAGAGATGATTTCCCTTCTTGAGTTGCCACTGTGGATTCTTTTCTTGGAATTCAAAGAGCAGGTGCCTGTAAATAGAGTGGTTTAAAAGACTTTTTTTCAGAAGACTTCACTCTCCCCGTTTTCAAGGTCACGTATGAACTGTGTTTTGATGGGAAAGCTTTCAGAGGACCTGTAAACTTCCATGGGATAAGGAAAGTGATGCTGGCTTGCGCTGTTGAGAGGCTGTTGTTAAAATGCAGGAGCCACCCTAATGCACTTGAGGTCATTGATGGTGTGCATGGCTTCCCCCGCCCCTTCCTGGGAGCACCTCCCTTGCCTGTTTCGCTTTGCTCTTTATTCTTATATTGTCATTGGGGAGGCTTAGGTCTGTTTGCATTCGGGTAAAGGATCATGGGGTTTGTGAGAGAGTCCTGGCAGGGTGATAGTTTCTGCATCCCGAGGTGTTGGTGGACTAAAGGTTGGGTTTTACCACCAGGGAAACAATATCCTTTATGTTCAGATACGGGTGCCCATCATCAGTGAGATGCAGTATGCTTGAGAGCTGCCTGCTGCAGCATGCACGAAGTAAAATGCCCAGGTCCTGCACGTTGTGATGGACAAGTTCATCAGCTTTGCAGACATTCCGCAGATAGCCGACCGTGATGGATGAAGTTGGAGTTATGCTTTGTCCTTGCATATTTAAATACATTTTATCTTGCTGTTACTCTACACTCAGTGATGGAGAATGCTGGATTGCAAAAGAAACGCCGTGGTTTACAAGAAGAGGATGGGCATTTCTACATTTCCAGTGGCCTATGGAAGTATTTTACCAAGGTGCTTAAACTGGCAGTGCTCAGATATGTTCTTGAAAAAGTTAGAATTAGAGCACTGGCAGCTGTCAGCACACAAGTGCAACAAGATCACCTTGGGCTCTTCCTGGGGATGGAATTCCATTCAGTTCATGGGTGAAGTCAGTTCTGTGGGTGGCATGGTGGTACTGCCCCTGTGTAATGGCCAGCTGCATTTTAACCAGCTTCCATGGAGTTTATGTCCTTAAAGGCAAAGTGACTTCACTTCCAGAAGCTGGAAGTTGAAAGGTGTCAGAATAGAGGTGCTTGACCTCATGGCATTATTTTTACTTGTGTTTTTTGAAGGATACAGGCTGTGAGCTTGCGGGTGTTTTCTGATTGTTCTCCGTGTTCCCCGTGGTATCTACAAGTATGAGCTGCAGGGTACGACACTAAAAAGGTGTTGTCTGTCCCCCCCAGTAAGAGAGAAAATGAATTGAAACAGAGCACCCAAGATTTGAACCATGAAGTGTTACCAGAGAAGTTTGGGGTCAAGCTCTGTAACCTTTTAATCCTTTAGGGCACAGTTGTCTCTGGATAAGAGCAGGGTTAAAGGAGGAGATCCTTTCAAAGGTTAGATTTCCTCCTTAAACTTGTTTTGTCTGCAGGTTCTATTTTGCCACACCAGTAGGTGGAGCAGGCTCTGGGGGTTGTGTGAAAGGCAGAACTGCCTAACCACGACACTAACCCAGCTGATCAACTTGCTGTTTCTCCTGGAAGGAGGGGTTGATGCTGTTGGAGAGAGCATCTAAAAAGGGGTGTAGATACCAAGTGTGAAGGAACCATTTGAAGGGAGGAACGAGATCTAGTTGGAGCTAGATTGTAATTTTGTATGTATTTTAAAAATTGCCTTTTCAAATGTCTGTCTTCCTTGAGAGTTGAGTCATCCTTACGAGGGAGCTGACGCAGTGCTGTATTCCATACCTAGATGATGGAAGAATTTAAAACTAAGGAAATGCTAGAGATGTAACACAGGCAAGACACTGTTTGAAATAGCCCCCAATCCATCGTGAGGGGGGAGCACTTGGTGTGGACTCTGTGCCTTTAAATGGTTTCTCTCCCCTGCTGAAGGACTTTGAAATGTGCTTATTCCGTAATTAAAAATACCTTCGCTGGGAAGCCTTAAGCCTCCATCTGCTGGTTCAGATTCTCTCTGCCTGAGGCAGGGCTGTTCAATACATAAATGATCCTTTCTACGCCCGCTGCAGTAATAACTTTGTTCTTACAGAAAGGACAAGAGGCAGCGAGTGAAGCAGGAAGATTCAGGCACCAGACTAAGCTGGAGGAAGAGTCAAGTCCCAAGGCCAGCGTGGGGATTCATCCCCGTGGCAGTGCATGCAGCTCCACACAGTCCTGGCACACACGGGAGCGTTGCTGCTGCTCTGGGGACAGTTTTAAGCAGCAGAACCAGGATGTTGAAGAGCACTGCCTGCCTCTTCCCCTTAGAATTAGTGGCTCCTTCGTCCCCTGCAGGGGAGTGGAGGGTGTGAGACGTCTCACGCTTGCTGGTAAGAAATGCTGTACCTTGCCAGCTGAGGCAGCATTTCCCCACCTTTACCTTGCAGGTAAAAGAGGATAATAGGCAGAAGAGGTGATGCTGTCCGAGGGCAGCACTACTCACCCCAGCAGCAGGATTGGGGGCAGATGGGTGAAGCTGATCTAAGGGCGTTGTGAGAGCGTAAAGCCTTGGGGTACAAAGGATGGGGATAATAAGCACTGTGCTGCTGGTGGGGTCTAGGGGTTAAATGAAGGTGAGAGGCAGCAGGAGCTGTTGTACACTGTTTATTTTTCATGTGGAGTTTGGCTGATAAATAGGACTGAATTAAAGCAACACTCATAAAAAAGAAAACCCAACCATGACTCAGAAGTGCAAAATTGCCCTCCACCTCTCCAGAGACAATGAAGTTCTGGTTTGCTGGAGACAGAGTATGGATGTTGGTGTCTGTACCAGCAGGGCAAAGGCTTCAGCTTATTGATAGACTAAATGTGAATGGACACCTGGTACAGTATATGGCTTTGTCACTGGGTAGCCACCTGTGACTCCAAAAAACAGCTTCTGTTGAGAAGAGGTCACTAGTGAGTTTTTCTCCAGTTCCTATTTACAAGTCATGGTGCTGTCTTCCACTCAAACCACTGAACAAGGGCTACTGAACAGTAAGCACTATGAAATTAAAACAAAAAAAAGCAAATGGTGAAAGCCAAGAACAAGAAAAACCTGCCCTCCTCCATTGCATCTGGACTTGGATCATCACATAAACAGCACCGGGGAAGAGCAGACAGTTCCCATGGTGGAGGAGTGGTTTGTGATGGGAAGACTTAAGACTTGCCAAGGTTCAGAAAAACTAACGAGTGCATCTGAGATAGGAAATTACAGTAACAGGTTGCCTAAGGCTGAGAAAGGTCTTCACTGCATCATCCCATTGGGCACACAGCTGGCAGCAGCTGAGCCAGCTGTGGCTCTCCCTTTGCACTTCCAGTGAAAGTGGTAGTTTACTCTGCTCCTTGCTCATCTCTTTTTGCAGCTCTGTGAAGAAGGAACAAGCTTGGCTTCAGAGGACAAAGCTATGAGATAATGTCCTCAGTCTTGTGGTAGTCAAAAGTATCTGGCAAAATGTTCCCAAAGAAGAAGTGGTGACCCCCTAGTGAGGGAGGGATGAAAGCTGTAGGGAACAAACAGAGGGATGGGGCAATTTGGTGCCTGGTGTCTGTAATTTACCTGCCTGGAAAAGTATCTAGAAGGGAAGGAGTGGAAGTTTACCTACTCGGTCACTCTGAGCTAAGGATGGTGGCCTGGGGGGACTGTTGCCAGCAGGTGCTACCACCCATGTGCTCAAGCACTCCAGCGACTTCTTTATTCACAGCTTTTTATTCTGAGAGCCACCTGGAGCCCTCCCTCTCCCAGCACTGCCCATGCTGTCTGCACAGGGAACCAGCAGGGTGCTGGCTCCTGCTGCCCCCAGCAGCCTGTGCTTCCTGGTGGGTTTGTCAGCTCCAGGGAGCGGTGGCACGGTGGCAATTTGCTGCTGGAAGCCCTGCCCAGGAGTCTGTGCCCCAGCTACCACTGGACAAGCAGGTGGTTGCACCCTTTACTTATCTGGGCTGGAGAGCCTTGAATGAGCCCATGCACTGAGGCTCTGCCAGGCAAATTGCATCACAGCCCTACCACAGTGATGCTGGCTCAGTGTTTCCTGGGGCTTTCTGAGCGGTGGGGCAGCCTCGGGGTCTGGGGGCAGCCTCGGGGTCTGGGGGTCCCTTCGAGTCTGCAACCACCTCGCCAGGTACCAACTGTGGGACTGAAGGGTGGAGCTTGGACATCCAGCAGCCCTGGCTTTGGCAAGCTGGAAGGAGATGAGCTAGTGCACCGAGGGGAGGAACAGCTTCACTTGCACTATGCTTTCCGAGGTTCTGCTTGGGGCTCTCTGGGTGGCATGGACAGAGAAAGAAAATTCCCATGGCTAATCCTGTTTAAAAGGTTTCCATTGTTTCTCCAACTTCTTCTCCACATTAAGGTAGAGGAATGGCCTCAGGAGCCCTGCGGGGGGCAGGGTGTCTGAACACATCTTGTTTAGAGTTTGATGAGGAATTTAACTGGCCCAGTAGCACGTGAGGACAGCAGTGCTGTTGTCCTGGGGGGTGGTACAGAGCTGGGAGCAGCGAGGTTTCCTAGGAGGCCATAGAATCCCTCATGAGCATTTTAGAATTTACCAGTAAAAATTCCCCAAGGTCTTCAAACGTGTCTATTTCCTACAGCTACTCATTCCAGCTAGGGCTATCTTGTCATTTACATTCTTGCCTCCCAAGTGCAAACCCAGGAAGCAAACCAGAAGCTATCAGGCAGCTGTTCAGGCACTAGGAACACGGAGAGCAACTTGATAAAGCAAATACAGCCTGACTCTTTTACACAGACTTCAGACAGAGGCTTGGTCAACAAGCAGCATTCAATAGCTTGAATATATTAAATGGATTTCCAGCAACTCAGCTGGAGAACTCTCCATTTCACTGGCATGGTTTGGGGTCTGGGGCAGATTTCATTGGAGAAGGAAGGAAAAAAAATAAAATTATTTTCCATTTCTGAATGTATTTGCTGCAGCAATGCCATTTCTTCACGTGCCAGAAGAGCTCAAGGTTAGCAGGGTCCAGTACAACTGCATCTTCTCCATCTGTGGGCTGCAGCCACCGTGTGCCTGGGGGCTGGGTCTGGATGGGGAGCTGACGGGGGTCCTTCTGCCAACCCCTCAGTGCAGAGTTCCTCGCACCCTGGCCTGGCCCCAGCACCTGCAAGCAGCACGACATGGACAGGAGCCTGCCCAAAGGTGGGTGTTCTTCTGCCAGTCCCCAGCACCGTGTCGGGCAAGCACTGCTGCCTGGGCTTGCAGGCACCACGAGGGAGTGGGGATGGGATGAGCTCTTCCTGAGATCTCCCTTGCTGTGCTCCAGTCTGTTTTCATCTTCTCCCAGAGCACGTTCTCTGCTGTCAGAGATACCCCAGATGTTCCTCACTCTTCTCCCCATCCAGCAGCTGAGTTCATAGCTTGTTCTTCTGTCTCATGGTTAAAAAAATAGATCTTTATTTTACTTTTCATCCTCGTCTCCCTCGCTCATGCTGCTGAGGGAGGCAGAGGCAGCTTTTGGAGAAGAGGGAGGGGAGGCTTTATTGAAGACCCAGGGTGGAGATGGAGAGCGGGATGGGGAGCGGCCTCGCGTAGGACTGCTGCTTGGGCTCTGCCGGGGAGAAAAAGCCTGGAGCATTCGGCCGCTGCGTTCCTGGAACATCTGCTTCTGCAAAAGCAAAGTGAAAAGATGCTGGCTGAGTAACTCGGAGGGGAACGTGTGTCTGTGGGCAGGCCGGGGGTGCGCTGCACCAAGCCTCTTACCTGGGGGAGAGCGGGGAGACAGGGGATAGATTTCTGCTCTGCAGCACGGCCCGTTCAGCCCCCACTTGGTCTTTGCCTCTTCTACTGTGCTTGTAATAACCTAGTTTTTACATGACAAGGGTTTTTCTTAGGTTGGACACCCCTCGTGTGAGAATGCTGTGGGTATTGGCCTAAGCCAGCTCCAGGGAGCTCCTTTGGGATTTTTTTTTTAATGTGTTGGTCACACTCTGTCTCAAAAAGTCATTTTTCTGCCTGAACTCCCAATGTTCCTTGTTCCCAGGACCTTTTCCTTTCAGTGTGACAGGGCAGCCCGCCCATCTCCTCCTGAGTCTTCTGGCTGGCTCAGCCTTTCTTCCTTTTTCCCTTCTCCAGGGAAGCAGTGCCTGCCAAATACTGGCAGCCACTTCACCAGCTACATGGGGCAGGCACAACCCCAGCCCCTAAACAGGGGTTGAGAACATCAGCATTCAGGTGCCTTTATTGAACAGAGAAACACGTGCAGCTCTGTGTTGTGCTTTGGGCTTTATTGTCATTTTTGCTTTATAAAGCTGAATGGAGTCTTGCCAGAGCTGGTGGGGTAGAGGCCACCTCTCCAGTCAAGCAATCTGCTACCCTAAGGCAAGTGCTGCTGCTTGGTAGCAGCTCCGTGGCCTTGCGTGAGGCTGCCAGGCTGGGATACAGGAGAGCTGGCGTGTACTGTGTGGCTGCTGCAGGCTTCATGTGGAAAATGCCAAATGCGAGTGCCCTGCTGCTCCTCCTGGGGATGAGGAACAGGAATTCTCAGCGTTGGCTGGAGTACTGGGAGTTGGATCGCAGGCGATGCTTGGCTAGAATGGAAGAGCCAGCCCAGATCAGTTTCTGCCCAGGTCTGAGAGCAAAATACTTCTGCAGAGCATATTCTGAGTTAGCTTGCTTGGGCAGCTGCAGTCCACAGGCTTTCTCAGCTTGAGTTATCATTTTGTTCCACCTCCCCTTCCCCCTGCAGTGACTCTGCTCCATAATGACCTTCCTCCCACCTAACAAGCATGTAGCTGCCCATCTTGCTCTTCCTCCCCCTCTTTGAAATGCAGTGTTCCCTGCCAGCAGAGGTGGTAGGTTTGCCCATGAGGTTTCTGGTGTTTGCTAATCCCAGGGATGAACAGTTGAGCACAAATACCAAATTTAACTGTTCCTCTGGGAGATGCCTCACCCAAATTATATCTTTATCACACTGGCCATTATTAACAGTTGATATCTTTATCACCCTGGCCATTATTAACACTATTAACAATTGATATCTTTATCACCCTGGCCATTATGAACAGTTTCAGAGCCCAGATGCTGCTGCAGTGCAGAATGTCAGACCAGTTCTTGCCTGGAGCCACTCTTTGCAATGCTCTCACAAACAGACCCACGGTGTGTAACCTACCCCTGCACTACTGCTAGGTCCAAAATAGTCAAGACTTCCTAAAATCTCAACAGTTAGCAGATGGCTGCTTCTGATAAATGGTGCCAGGAAGCATTTGGGTGGGGGAGGGTTCCTGCTGCTGAGAACCGTGAGGCTGCACCAGGGCTGGCAAAGCTCAGGAGCCTGTTAAAATTCAGCGGTAGGAATACAAAATTTCTCCTTAGATCACAGAAATGGCAGTCATGCCAGGCTGTGCAGTGGTCCTCTCATGCCAGGACAAAAGTTTTATGACAGTAATCATTGTTTCTGACCCCTCTGTGATTTTTCTCACACTAAAAATACTTACAGGGGATTGCCCAGGTGGGGAAAATGGCCAATGAGTTATAGACGTTCTGACCTTCCTCACAAATGGGTATTTTTTTGTGGATTATGTGGCCCTTACTTTTAGAAAATTGATGCCAGCATAAAGCATATTACAATAATTATTTGTGAAATAATAATAGCATATTAATGGCATGCAAATTACTGATCTAGGAATCCAGCATGCCCGTAACGATTCCTGTACTTTTAATGTCAACATTAAAAGCACCATCTAACTAACAGTGATAAGGAAAATTAATGTTAATAACAGTTTTGACATTAATAGCAAGTTATCATTATTTTAAAAGTCTTTCCTGTTACCGAGGCTCAATCTGATCTTTAAAAAAGCCACACCACCTCTCAGCTGGCTGTCTCTGGAGCTCTTCATACAACACTCTGAAGAGTTTCCACTCCTCTTGTTCTTAGCAAAGGTCTCTGTGGTCAAATAGTGAAGTCTGGAAACAAGAGGCCACCTCCTCCACCACCCCTCCCCCTGCAAATGCCTTTGTGGAGCAGCTTTTCTCTCATCAATGTTGGTAAAATGTTTTATCAGCAAAGGGGTTTATAAGATGCCATCAGCGTGCCGTGTCGAGGGGGTAGAGCCAGGGAATGGGATCGAGGCTTTGAAATTCTTTTCCTCTCCCTGCACAACCAAATTCACCTCACCTCCTGTGGCTTTCACGTGCTCTGTTAGCATTAGTTTTATTTACTCAGCACCTAGGGCCCCAGGACCATCTCACAGGGGAACACTTGCCAAGCTCTAGGGAGAGTAACTACTTATAAAGGAAGATTGGTGTAGGTGTGGTCAGTGCAGACAAACCCGGGCTCTTCATCAGAAGAGTCCCCTTCTTCCCTTCCTCAAGGGAAATGGTAACTGCCAATGAATGAATTGCTAAATAAACTGTTGGGTTACAGGGCTGGGGCTGGTGGTATTCAGAGAGCACCTGCCTTTGCGTGGGTCAGACCTGACTGTAAGGAGATGATAAAGATGCAGTCCCTACACTGAAACCTTCACAGCCTAATTCCAGGCTTTTCTCAGCTGAGTGGTAATCAACACGACAAGTCATGGCAGGGGGAAGATGAGAACTCCAGGAAGAGTGAATGGTGCCACATCCAGCTGGTGTCCGGTGACCGGTGGTGTTCCCCAGGGATCAGTACTGGGCCCAGTTCTATTCAACGTCTTTACTGATGGCCTGGATAAGGGGATCAAGTGT
>VWZY01007906.1:90103-115111 GCA_013399075.1 Chloroceryle aenea
CCTGGAGGTGTTTAAGGAAAGATTGGATGTGGTGTTTGGTGACATGGTCGAGAGAGACCTTATTGTGGCCTTTCAGTACCTAAAGGGGCCTGTCAGAAAGATGGGGACAGACTTCTTAGCAGGGCCTGTTGTGATAAGAGGTGATGCTTTTAAACAAAAAGAGGGAGATTTAGACTAGAGAGAAGGAAGACATTTTTTACACTGAGAGTCAGGAGACCCTGGCCCAGGTTGCCCAGCAAGGTGGTAGATGCCCCATCCTGGAACTATTCCAAGTGAGGTTGGTCAGGGCTCTGGGCAACCTGCTCTGGTTGCAGGTGTCCCTGCTCCCTGCAGGGGGGCTGGACTAGATGACCTTGAAGGGCCCCTTCCAACCCAAAGCATTCTGTGATTCTGTGAAGAGGTGAGTACTATGTGTTTTGGTGGTGCTGAGTTGTGACATGGCTGTGATGCTGGCTACTTAATTCACCAAGGATCTGTGACTCTTCCTGGCTGGTTGCTTATAAACAAAATCTCTGCTGAGATCCATTCAACAGAAGGTACCTTTCATGATGGGAAGTCGTTGAGGTATGTACTGATAAGACTGACCTGAGAGAACACTACTTGTGTGTTGGCCATTTAAAACTATTCCAGTAGTATCTGCTTCATTCTAGTCCTAGACTGTTTTTTCTGGCTTGCTGCCTCTCCTGACACTTTGCCTCACTCTGCAATCCATGAGCAGTTCAAGCTTTTGCAGGAGTCTCTCACAGAGGGTTTGCTTTCAGGTGAGGAGGGGCTGCCTGACTGTCAGCACACCACAGCCTGAAAAACGTACCTCTGAAGCACCCTGTTCTTCTGTGGGATTACTTGTCTAACTCTTCCTCTGCTCCCCTCAGCTCACCCTGCACTGCTTGCTGCTCTCCTTTGTGCCTGCTCACATTTCCTGAAACCAAGCAAAAGCTTCACTCTGAGCTTGTGACCGGAGCATCATGCCTGAGGTGATGCCTCAAAAGGAGGGTCTGGCTGGGGCCTGGGTTTTCACCAGCACACAGCTGCACAGAGAGCTTGCTGGAAAAAGACTGACTCCCAAGGCCTAGGAAGGTCTAAGTGTCATCAAACAGATGAGAAATTCTACATTTGGATTAAGCTTTGCTACTGGTTTCAATGTAGCAAAGGGAAGTAGTACAAGAAAGCAGAGCTTCTCTAGGTTTGGCAAGCTATCAGAACTGAAAGATGGGGCCCAGGACTGTTTTGGGGCTCTGAAGCATCATCAAGTCACCACTCAGTGCATGACTTTGGTTTGAGCAGGGAAGGCCCTGGGGTTTCTCCCAGAAAGGTAGTGCTGCAGACTCTCAGCTGCCTTTCCAGGGCACCTGGGGGCCTCTGGTAAATGGAGCCAGCACATACAGAAGAGA
Organism: Chloroceryle aenea; assembly: GCA_013399075.1. Classification (NCBI taxonomy): domain Eukaryota; kingdom Metazoa; phylum Chordata; class Aves; order Coraciiformes; family Cerylidae; genus Chloroceryle; species Chloroceryle aenea. Next base: position 91,495 of record VWZY01007906.1, read on the forward strand.
GCTTTGAAAGTGCTTCAGTTCTATCTGAGCCTTCCCTGCAGTCAGTCAGATGGGCCTGACCACTCGCCACGTAAAGTCATTTCTTAGAATGTTAAATCAGTACTTCTGAAAGTTAGAAAATTGTCACCTTCTACTGCTGAGTGCAGAGCACAAAGAGAACTACCTGAAAAACTTCTTAACGGTCCCATTTCTTTCACCACCTCCAGTGTGTGACTCCTCCCCAATGCCTGTGTGGTCCCGTTTAGTGCTAATGGGGAGCACAGACTGTACTGGCCTCTTTGGTTGTGTGTTGCTGTTAGGCAGCTCTGCTGAATGCAGTACCACATCCAGCATCACACCTTCACAAAACCCAGAAATTAACCCAAAGAAGCAACAGCCAGAAGTGGCAAATCCTCCCGCCGCAGTACTGGCACGTGTTACTGGATTCAGAAAGCAGGTCTGGCATTATCCTACCGTGCTGGCTTTCAAAACAAAGACTGCAGCAAAAGAATCTGCTCTTGATCTGTGTTAAGAGGAGAAATAAAAACCATTCAAACTTCCTGCGATGGCATAATACCTACCCAGGCTCCGTCGGGTCCAAACAGCTCTAAAAAGTTGCCAATAAATTCCCTGGACTTTTCTTCCCATTTCTGAATGAGGTCATGGCTCTTCTCTTCCACCTTGTAAACAAATTCTTTTGATTTTTCCTCCACGTTCTTGACTTTTTCTTTCATTTTGTCCACTTGGTTTTGAAAGCGGTATTTCTTCTCCTGTTTTGAGAGTGTGGGCAGAGATTCATCTATTAGAACTTGGACACAATTAGCCACTGACAGTTGAGAAGATGAAAAAAGCTGCATTAATGTATCCTAATGCATATGGCCTTGGTTAACTATTGCCATGTTATTTTTATAAATGCAAATATAACATTTTGGAAGGAAGTGCAGAAGGTGGATATTTAAAAGCCTGGCTTGTGTGATCGCTGTGTTTAATCCACTACATGAATCTTTCTGTATTTTCAGATCAAATGCACTTTGAAAATTATATGAATCTCATGAAGGATACAGGTGAGAAATCAACAGCTCAGACTCAGCAGTAAGCAAAAGGCAAATCTCCCTGGGTTTCCTAGCAAGCACAGCACACTGCTGGCTTGCCAGCCTGTGTGTCAGCTTGGACCAAAATGTCTCTTTGGTTGGATTTCTGCAGAGCAGAAGGAAAACTCACTTCACCTCTGAGCCTGGATAATACAGGAGCTTCTGGCCACACCAAAGATGTGCATAGGCCAGTGGATTGTGACTTCATAGGAAAGAAAGCAAATTCCTAATTGCCAAGTCATGCAGCAAAAGAGTGGAACAGAGGAGACAATGTCAGGGAGCTCTCATTGGACCAAGCTTTTAAAGTACTTCAGGGTTAAAGGGCTTCTGCCTTGAAAGACTTCTGCTCCTTGCAGACACAGGGTACAGCCAGCTAACTAATGCTGTGCCCTTGAAGGTGTTCTGGTCTCTGCAGAAGCACAGATCACTATCGGGTTTTCATTTCCTGTAAACTTCATTTAATGGGCACTTGAATTTACTTTTCAAACAAATACTGTTTAGTGCTGAGGTGGGCTTTATTCTAGCTCATGAGTCAGCAGAACTGTCTTTGCAGGCCACAACACCAAATAAAATCCCTAAGGTCCAAAGAAACTGAACTCACTTCACACCTACTAGGTGATTAACCCTTCCTTTAATGCTCTTCTGCTTTGGTGAAACCCTGTGGGTTTAATTCTGAAAGACAATCTCTGGTGAAAATTACCATTTCTTCATCTGAATTGCTGTAAGTTAAATACCCAAGTGCCTGGAGGTACTTCAGGATACCTCAGTGTCTGAGACTGGGGGAAGCACAAGTTATGCAACAGTATCTTAACCTCAGAGCTGCTGAAGGGTAAATATGAGAACCCCCACAGCATCCAGCATGCCTTAATTTAATGGATATTTGCAATAGTGATCCTTCTGCATGGAGTATTTACTTACAGGATTCTTTCGAGATGTAGAAGACTGAAAATAAAAAGCACAGTGAAGTCAAGATTTGTGCCCTACAATCTGTGATTTATCTGCCAGACTTCAAAGTAAGAAACAGGTAAACAAAACCCTTATGAAGTTAACACAATTCAGTCCTGCCTAAGGGGGTTTCCCAGCTCCAGAGCAAGGAGGGGGGAAGTTCTGCTGTGAGACAGCCCAATCACAAGGAGGACTTCAGTTATGTGGGTTATCTCAAGGCCCTAAGACTTGAAACAGAAAATGAAAGAAAGCAAACTTTCATTTCTGTTAAGTGTTTACTCCTCACTGGTGGGTTTTGTATGAGCTGAATAATTTAAGACATCCTTTCCAATGATGATCTTGCCATACCTATTGTAGCTTCTGAACTCTTCAGCATTTACTTACTAGCTTCCTAACACACTTTTAAAAAACATTTTGGCTTCCTCTAGTAATGTTACTGCTCAGTGGTTGGGGTTTTGTTGGTTGGTTGGTATTATTATCCTGTCACATTGTAGAGAAGGTTTGGGCATCAAAATCTTTGCTCTCTGTGCTGCCTTCTCACAACTGGAATAAGGGAAAAAATTGCCTCTTGACTGAGTGGCTGCGAAATGGCTGGGGGGAGGGACAGGCTCCTTCCTAGTGTGGCACTCAGTCACCTATAGCTCAAGGATGCAGTGGGAGCAGCAGCTTTGTTACAAACATGAAAGCAGAAAACAGTAATGAATCTGCTAATTCACAGCAGCAATTAAAACCATCCTCAGTTTACCAGTTTCTTTTAAATTAAGTCCTTCCCAATTACTTTCAAAGCAGCAGGGGGAAGTATTTTTTCATAATCTTGACGTTCAGGGTCCTAAAAGAGAGTGTTTCAGAAGCAAATACAAATCAGTGTACTTACATTTATAAAACTGACATTCAGCTGCTTGGCAGTGTATCCTCGCTGGAGGTTGCGCCGGGCGTAGACGTCGTAGTCCCGGACGATCCTTGTGATGATATCTGATGTGGAGATACCTTCTGTTCTCTGCGTTGGTACAAACATTCCTGAGCAAAGTGGGAAAAGAAAGCCCGCTGAGAAAGCACGGCAGGACCAGGCACGGTGGCAGGTAGCTGAGGATGAACATAAAAATGCCTGACTGAAGGTAAGAGACTTGCCGTTCTGCCTGTTGTATTCCTGTTTCTCTCCTGTGGTTCCTGTGTGAGCTTAGGGAAGGCACTACAGTGCTGTAGTGTTCATTTTTCCTCAGGTCTTCAGAAAGGCTGAAACTTGCCCTCTTTGCAGTGTCACCTGTGATGTGGTAGTTATTAGACTGGCAGGGGCTCCCAGGCAGCTGTGGCAATTCACTGAGCAGCTCTTTCTACAAGCTTAGCCCTTAATAAAGGAGCAGGGAGGTTGGTTTCCACTCCTGCTTATTGAAAGGCCACTTGCTGCCCTCCTGTGTGTTTCACTCTCCCCTCCACTCCTCTGCTGCAGCATCTGACAGTGTTTTACTGAGTAAACCACACCAGCCTTTGGCCTCAGCCAAAGCCAGGAAGCACCTCTGGGTAAAAGATGCATTACAATAATGTGAAAACACCCTGCAGGTGCCAGTAGCTTTGAACAGGAAGGTGAAGCATAATGGTAGTGTGAACAAATGTGGATACACCATGACAGTATCAGACTCCATAGCCCCCATTTTCATGTCCACTTGGCCATGTCAGGGGCTGTAGAACCACTCTCCCTGCTCTGACAGATCAGTCCCTATGAAAACTGGCCATTTATTAACACTGCTTGTATTTTCCTCCACATAGCTGAGGTATATGTTGCTTTTTAATTGCTCCTCATCAAAACAGGATCACTTCAACTGTTAGTGCAAGTCACAAAGGCAGTAACAGAAGAGTGCTAACACACCTTGATTTAGTAGCTATCTAGGGCTAGAAAAAAGTACTATCACTTCTATATAATTGCAGCATTGAGCTACTGATGAGAGAGAGCTGTGAGATAAGACTGGAAATGGTTTGCAAAAAAAAAGTAGTGCTTTGTCTTAAAAGGGTGCTAAAGCTACTGGCAAATTAATCCTCACATGTTCCCTTGAAGAAGACAGACATCAATAGCTAATTTCACTGGGCTGGAAAAAGATATGGAGAAGGAATCAAGAAGCTTAGCAGCCTCTTGTGACTAAATGCTGTCTCTAATTAATACTCTGCTAAAAAAATAGATTATTTTAATCACAAGCAGAGAGGTTTCCCTGATCGTGCTTTTCAGGCTTGCAGCACTCACTCAGGAAACTATTTCTGGAAGCAGTGAAACCCACTTTGAGCCAGAAGCCTTTATAGATAGGAGCTGTAAGAACACACGAACAAAATCCAAACCCTACACTCGCTGAGCCAAAAGCTGAATTGTTTTCAAGCAGATGCACAAACCCATGTATGAAAACATTACCTTTAGATTGCTGTTTTCACATGATTGACATGTTGGACTGATTCATGTTTTCCAAAGTAACTCTTCATGGATGTGCAGTGGTTTAGTCAGTGCACCATTAGTTAGTGCACCAGCTCACAGTTGGCCTTGTGCCCTCCCAGCCACTGAAGGGTGGGGGGAAATGGGTGCCCATGCAAATCTACTCAAGGAGCTCCACAGTTCCCATCTGCTGCTCTGCACCTCAGCAACCCAATGTGGGAAAATGGGAGTACTGGAACTATGAAAAATGCACAAATGCAACCACAGCATTGGTCTATTTAAAACAAACCCCCTAGGAGAAAGGGGAAATCCACTGTTGTAATCATGCTGTTCTAGAAGACTATTCAGAGCGTGAGAGCTCAAAACTCCTCACAAATAAAGTAAAATTATTCCCAGTTTGTATATAACAAAATTCAGCCATACAAGACTGAAGTCACTTCTCCAGCACCTTGCACTGATAAACACAGGACAGACCCCAAGTCCCCAAAGGTGTAAGTCCATACTCTCTTCTGCAGTTTGAATTTCTTGTCAGGATGTGTGCACACTGCACCCATGCCCAACAACAGAGAAGGATGTGCCAGGTTTGGGCACTCTCCAGCTCAGTCTGGTAATGATGCAGTGACACCAAGGGCTCCTGTCATGTTGTCTCATGCACTCAGCACCTTATAGAAGAAAAGCAGAATAGCTGCCTGTCCAGGACATGTGCTGTGTGTCCCTTGGTGACCCATCTGCACCACAGGCCCCTTTAGTGAAGTAAGCTGGTGCTGGCTCTGAAACTGTCCAACAGCAGCTCCCAAATGAGCGTTGTGAGTCCAAAACCACAGTGAGGTTTGCAAATAGAAAAAGATCAAGAACTACAGCTATGAAAGGTTTATTCTTTCAGCTCAGGTTAACACCTGGTCTGCTGCTGTCCTTGTATAGCATGAGAAGGTCACTTTGCACAACAAATTGCCCTTGGGCAGATTTGCTCTGGATATTTTTTTTAAAGTCTCCAATGCACACGTTTATGCAGACCAGGAAGAAGATGGATTAGCCAGGGTTCAAACAAGCACCTCCAGGGAGCAGAGAAGACACGTATGGTAAATTCCTCCTCCTGCACTGTTTACTGTGTTACAGGACAGCTGCTGCTAACACTGGCTTAACATTATCTCCTCAGATTTAATTCAACTTCCTTGAACTGAAGAGACACAAACTCCTGATGATTTCAGCACGTTCATATTCAATGTAATATGACAATCAACCAAACTGCCAAACAGACAGGGCAAATGAATTACTCTGGTACTGATTTAAGCTCTTTGCCAGTGTAGTGAGAAGAACCCTCAGTGCAAATCAGAAGCAGATCCTGATGACTTCTGAAGGCTGTCTGTTCTTGCCCGTATTCAGGACTGGGCTGCATGAAGGAGTCATCAGTTTGTGGTTATCAACAAATGTCTGAAGCTGGCTGGGCTCATATGGGAACTAAACTCATTTCATCCGTTCAAAGCTCTTAGTCGAGCACCCTGAAATTGTTTTAAAAACACAGCTAGGACTCTTTCATGACAGAAGTGAATGGTTTCCTGGGGGTCATGGCAGGAATTCAGCCAAGAACAGCATCCTCTGTGGTTGCACAAAGTGAAGCTTTCTGATGAAGTCAGCAGTACCTACTGTCAGGGTATTAAGAGAATACCCTACTCTCTACTGCTTCTCTTCCAGCAGTTGTGGTCAAAAGACAGTAAAAGAATGTGAGCTGAGGGTGAAAAGCAAGGTGCTAAAAACGTAAAGTTACCCTTACCTGCCTCCTTTATGTGTTTGTATACATCATCCGAGCCAGCGGAGGAGTAGGGGATGTCATCGTGGGCTACAAAGTCAATCTGCCAGTGAACAGAAGAACCACATGCCACCATCACTGAATTTTGATTCAGCTGGCTATCACTGTAGAGGATCATTTCTGCTCTTGACTTCAGCTGACTTGCTGTTGACATTCTCATCCTAAAGCCATGACCTAGAATATTGTACTAGATTCAGGCCTCCTACGGCCGTGCCGTGTGATCAGCTATGAAAGAACAGAAACCTTGTCTCCCGTGGCCACATCGTTCTGGCTGGCTCTGTGTGATACTCTGTAGGAAACCCATGACACCCCTTCCTGCTTTTATTGCTGCTGAAGAGCCAAGTCAAGTGGCAAAGCCTTGGCTTTCAAAACCATGGAGCCTCCTTGGGGCTGTGCAGATATGCATGTATACCTAGTACTCTCCTTTTGTCACCCAGTGGCGTGGACACTAAAATACATCCTAGTTATGCTTTTGTCAAGGTGCATATAGTGCATATATTGCAAGACAGTGAATAGCACACAAGAAACTTACTGCCTTTTAAAGGACATGTGTCATTTTTATGTATATCTGGCCAATTACTGCACCTGTTGACATTAATAAGAACACCTTTAATGCAGGACTTTATCAGTTTAGTCACTACAAGATGACTTTTCTCGTTCACCATCTCCCTGACTGGAAGTCAGTTTGTGAATAATTCCTTTGCCATTCAAAAATCCCACTGGATAAATCATCTAAGTGTATTGAGAAAAAAAGGCAAGACAATATAATGTTTTCCCACAAAGATGGAGGCAAGCAATACTATGTAACTTCTTTCAGTGACTGGAACTGAATTAAATCGTTTGATCAAGCTAATAGAATTTCACAGACTTGCTGTTTATTCTCAGCTGTCAGTCTACAAAGTGTAAGGGAGGGATAAGGGAAGAAATGTACCTTATGCTTTTCAAGGAACTCGGGTGTCAGTGTCCAGGGTGCATCTCTGATGACCTCATCCACATAACGACAGTGTCTGAGGGCTTCATATCGCTCGGTCTCATTCATCACAGTGAAGCCTTTGAATTTATGAGTTAAATCATCACTGCAAACTAAAATATCAACAAAAGCATCAACAAAATGCCTCCACACTCAGTAGAAATAGCATGAACAGAAATCATTTACTGGTAATTCCATTAAGCACTTAGTTATTAACTTAGCTAATTTTGGGGTGCTCCAGGGCATCTGCTCAAGGTTGGCATGTATAACCACAGACTTCTGAGAGATCCTTCCTGTACTGGAGCTGCAGCCAGAGCCCAAGCAAGAGACTCCAAGATATCTCAGGTGATAGGGTGTACACGGTGAGGCAACTCAATGCAACTACAAGTGGGAACTTCATAAGCTGAGAAATTTCAGAGGCAATGGCCAATGCTTAAAAACAATCAAAAAATGCAGTTACCACAGTCACAGAGTGCTCACAGATTTCACATATGACAGAGTGGTCGAGGCAGGAAGGGACCACCAGACACCACCTCATCCAACCCTCACTCCTCACAGAAGGGTCAACTATGGCAGGTTGCTCAGGACCATGTCCAGCTGAGATTCTAAAGATGGAGACCCCTCAGCCTCTCTGGTCCTCCTGTTTCTGCTTTTTGTTCTTATGTAAACAATGCTCTACATGATGAACCTGCCAACAAAGCTCTAAATCACACCAGAAGAGTTTCTCACTAAATAAACACTGATGGAAAACACATCATGGCAGATTTCATAGGAATCTGCCTCTGAGTTTCACAGAATCACAGAATGTTAAGGGTTAGAAGGAACCTCAAAAGATTGAGCAGAGTTAAAAGTCCAGAAATCCTGCATCTTTGACTCTTGATTTATCAATGCTTTGTCACATTGCTTCTAAAACATGGCAAAGTAACACCAATGTTACCAGAGGACTATAAAAGTTAGGGATGGTGTTTCTACCCACATAACACTGTGTAAAGCACAGGGATCTGTCCCCACAACAGTAACTGCCCAGTATTAAAGCTACCGTAGCCATTTGACACCCCACATGGAATAATGTGATACCCATTTATAGCTGGGTTGACAGTGGTTGTCCTTCACCACAGGTCAAACCTGTGCCTTTGGATCTCACTTGCCTGTGACACCAGGACAAACAGTAATGTACTTGACAAATGATAATGCAACATTATTAGTGCTGCAGGGAAGTGTGAAAGCAGCCCTACAGCTGCTGCTGCTTTCTAACTTGAAAACACCAACCTATCAGGCAAGGTGCTGGGAAAGATGCAGCCTTTTTTGAGATCTAAAATGGATGTTCTTGCTGTGATGGTCGTTAAGGACATTTAAAGTAGGAAAAATGTAGAAAGATTTAGATAGCTCTGGAGTTTGTGCAAAACTCAAAGCCAGATAATAATATACATATGAATTTCAGTGAGCAAAATGCTAATCTATCCGATTACAGCTTTTTTTTTATGCCAGCTGACAAGAAATTTAATGGATATCAAAGCATTTTCAGCAGAAAAATCCCTTCCGAGATTGTGTTTATATTTATTTACAACCTTTATGACCTCTTAAAGCTTCCCTCTCCTTGAAGAAAGAGTCTGCTTGAATTATTGGGAAAAACACCCTAATTTTTGCTTGAATTCTGTAGAAAGGTTTATTTTTTGATTAATGTTTGTTCATGTGCAGTGCAGACACAATATCTGTGCATTTCCTTATGATCCTGTCACCCTTCTCTAATGACTGATTTGGGAGGGTATAAATGTCAATTAAGAAAAAAATCTTAGCTCCAAATAATTGTCTTCAAAATGAGAAATAGAAGGGGGTGGTTATGGTACCAGTGCTTTTGCAGCACAAATTTTATGTGGGTGTGGAAAGGTGCTCATTTTTTACACATGCTAAGATGCAGTGCCTTGCTGGGAAGAGGTGCTGATGAGTGCTGGCTGCTTTGTCCTTCACTCCAAAAAAAAGGGCAAAGTGAAGCCATGCCACACATTTCAAAGGAGGCAGGCTTTTGCCCCAGAGCTCCTTCCCTGATCTGGAACACCCACTACTCCCTTAAAAGCAAGAACAAAACCTACATTACTTGCTTTTTTTTTTTAAGCCTCACAGTCTTGCACTTCACTTGCTTCTTCTGCAAGCTATCTGGCTCAGCAGGAAAACAAGAGAGTCATAAATGTTTCCTTTGCAACAAAGGGGTGTCTGCTTTCCCTCCCAGGAAGCTCCGTGGGAATTGCCACAATTCATAAACTTAAGAAGTGTGTTTATAAGAAGACTTATTTTTTGTTTTTTACTTTTTCTCTATACTGGGTCATTCCACCCTCCCCCCTTCAACTCATTTGAGACAAAGATGCAAAATAATGCACCTCAAAGTGTTTGAAGGTTGCATTGCCATTCACTTTACCAGCACTGCTGCAAGCATCTGAGGGGCTGAAGGGTGCAGTGAAATGTTTATGTACCAGGAAACTGGAACTGAAATGCAGTTTACAAGACCTCCTCAGAGTAGGGCTCGCACAGTAAGCTAGGCAGGAAGGAGCCATCCTCTGGTGACTCCTCAGGCATGTACTGACTGCTGAACAGCTGTTAGCCAGCTGCACAGCAAACAAAAAAGAAGATATTCATAGCAAAAAAAAACTGGTAAGAAAGTAACCTGCACAGGGTCACTTTTGAGCTGAAACCTATGTTCAAATCATGACCTATATTCAGGTCTCCAATGCTAACAGGACAGATTTAGCTTCTCTGCTGATGTTGAAGGCTGGGTCTGCACACACAGTACTGACCTGGCAGCCAGGGGCCGTGGGCTGTGCTGGGCTGGTGGAGGGACTGAGATGATGACAGAAATAAATGAGCAGTTGATCTCATTCGCTCATCTCTGTCTTTGAACAATTCTGTGCAAATAACTGAAAAAGGTAAATTATTCATATGGAGCTATTCTAAGCTCAGAGTCATGCAGGCACCTGCTTTAACTAGAATGGGAATTGTGCCTGTGCTGCTGAGGGCAAAATTTGACTTTTACTTTAATTGATGCAATTGTGAGATGTAATTCAAAGCAAATCGCCTCTAGAAAGCCCCCAGAGTGGAAGCAGCATTCAGAGTCATAGTGTATAAACAGCTGGGGGTTCGAGCACAGCAATAACTCTGATACTGAAGCACAGAAGCAAAAATCCAGTGCAATAAATAACTCTGATCTTACCTCCCACTAGTAAGTAGCTATTTGGGAATAGAGTTTTGGCTTGCATAAGAGCTCTAGCATGGCCAGAGTGGAAGAGGTCAAATATCCCATCTGCATACACTCTGACAGGTCTGTCAGCTGCGGAGAAAGAAACACAACAGTGATTTTCCAGACCCCAAATAAGTTGCACTTAATTCTGTTGGAACAGGTTTTTGTTCCCAGATCAGATGATTGCAGAGATTTACCCCAGTTCTGATGTTCAAAAGCACCTTGGGTGAACCTGCAGTGTTTTATCCTGCTCATTACTTGTTCCTCTCTGTACACTGCTTTTTTTTCTCTCAGACCTGGCCGATTTATTATCATCCATCATCCCTATATTCTAATTTAGCAAAAATGTCATCTTCCTGCTTCATTCAGAGCTCCACCATATGTCTTGTACTTTTCTTCCTGCCTTTCTAGTCGGTTCTGCCTTCTGGATTTTTTCTATATTTTTTTTCCTTATTTTTTCCTATCATTTCCCTTTTCCTTCCCTCTCTGTGACTTTTTTTCCACAGCTTACCTCTGTAAAAATGTATTGCTTACCCCTTCCACATAAACCTTTCACTTCCCTTTTTTTATACTTCTCCCAAGATCTTCTCTTCTCTCTAATGAGCTGACCATTTCTTTTTCTTACCATCCTCCTGCTGTCATCCTTATAACTACTGCTGTCTGTACAACATCTTCAGCAGCAGTTTCCAGAGAGAAAAAGGATTTCTTTTATCAAATGACACACCTGACAGCTGTGCCACCTCCAAGCAAAAGGGTGGTGGAAATGAAAGCAGCAGAGTTCAAACCTCCATGGACTGTGCTTCAGTGCTAAAGAGAGATGTCTCTGCTGTCAGGACATCCAAGGGTCCATGTGAGAACACTGTTCCCTGCCAAGCTGACTGGTAAGCTGCAGCTTACCCCTGTGAAGTATGTGCACTTTAAAGACTTATTTAAAGTAAGTAAGATAAGCAAACAAAGTTGGGGTTTTTTAAATAATCTCTTGAAATTTAGGGGAGGCTGAACTATGTATCTGGGACTTTATGTGAAATCATTCCATTTCCCCAGCCTAATCACACAGCTCCAGAAGAAGAAACTGGGCAAGGTCTCTTTGCAATGGGCAAATGGCCTTTATGGCCACTTAGGGTCTGATGTGATCGGCAAGAACATCAGTGGAAGAAGAGTTTTCCAACATACAGAGGCAGCAGGGGAAGAGAATCCAGGAAGTAGCCACTACACAGCACAATTTCCAGGTTGGCTGGAGCTGGCTGGCAAGCCTTCCTTCTGACCAACATGCAGACATCCACGAACACATCTAATTCTAACTTAAAAGGTTTTCTCTGTTGTTTCTCTAACAGAAGATAATGGTCCTGTAGTTGCTGGCTTCTTCCCCATTACCTGATAGCACCAGATACCGTGCTGGCCTTCCTGCTTCCAGGTGGAAGGCAGAAGTGAGCATTGACAGCTGTTTGTAAGGGAGACCTGTACTTTGGGAGTGCCCATGGTCCTGCTAATGCAGCTCTCTCCACGTACCTGGTGTTCCCAGGCGGGCTTGTGCAATGGTTAGCTTCTCATGGGGGGCTTGGCACTGACAGCTTCTTTCATCTGCAAATGGAGCAGGGGCCGTCAGAGTCTGTAAGGAGGAAAAAACACAAAGAAAGTAAATTTATTTTTTCCATCATGTAGTTAAAAAAACCTAAGTGTTTAACTGTGGCAGGATGCTGTAACCAGGCTTAATGCTGGCTGGTTCTCTGTGGATTTTTGCTTTTAGATCACCCCTGAGCGAACTTAATTCACACAAGGTAAAATGATGAGGAAAATGAAGCTTTCCAAACACATCCTGCAAACAAACTCTGTCTCTGTTGAGAAGCACAAGCATTTTTGAGGTGGGTGCAGGTACACAATTTTGCTGCTTGCAAAACAAAGTCAGGCTTGATGGCCCAAGCAGCTTAATTGTTGCTATGGTCTCAATGACTCCAAAGGCCCAAGACGGAAAATGTATTCTGCTTCCTGTAAATAATAGCTGGAAAAACTAACTGGAATTTAGAAACCTGCAAATGAGCCACCTCTTCACAGGCACTGGTTCCTTCCACTGACATCAGCACAGATAACTGGGACCACAGGTTGTTTTGTTGTGGTTTTAGTCAGAATCTTGTAGAATTTTGAGGAGCCATTCAAAATAAAGGCAAGAAAGCAAGCATAAGTCCCACCTAACTAGAGCTAACTGAGCTGCAACTCTTTTCTCTGGTCTGACACATACTGTAATGATACTAAAGTGCTCTAGCTGTGATCAGAGCATCACAAGGGTACATGAGCTGAAGAGCTTACAAACTAAAGATGTAAGAGAGTGAGGATGTGTGATGAATGACGTGGCATTATCTGTCAGGAAACTTGGTTATGGAAATTGTATTTTCTGCCAATGCCTATGTAGGAAGTTATCAGCCATCAGAATCTCAAGATATTTGTTATCTGCCATATGGTCAGATATGAAAAAACACACTTCTACCACTCCTAGCTTGAAATCTTTACAAATTCATAGCTGAGTTTTGGGTTGCTTTGGTTTTGTGAGTTGAGGTGGTGCCTGAGACAAGCCAAATGAAATCTACAACTTCACATCAAGCTTAATTGCTGAGGACCTCTGGGCTCACTAGCTTCTTGCACAGAAAGCTCAGAGGACAGTAGCAAAACAGCAACAAAGACTTCAAGATTCATAGCCAGCTCTTTCTGGTGATTTAGTATTTATTTTGTTTACTGAAGGCACTCAAATTTTATGTAGATTTTGTGGTTTTTTTCCTCACGTTTTTTCTTTCCTTTTTTAAATAATCTCAAGTGTTGCAGGAAATCTTCATCATTAGTATCTTAGTGATGAAAATCACAGCATCACTGTGGAGAAACTATGACCAAGTCCAAGCTTCTGTCTGGGTTTCATGGACAGGAACTGTTCATTGGGACACCCACGCTGCACAGCACTGAACATTACACATAATCACACCGTGCCAGCTCCTTCCTTTATTTTCTAAATGCTGTCTTTTTTGTTTCTGCCTTTGCAATTGCTGTGTGCTAACCTGTCTTTTTATCCCTGAGCAAGGTCAGGTTACACAGCAGCCCGTACAGCCTGGGTCCCGCAGGGATAAAGAGGAAGGCAGAAACGTTAAAACAATAATGGCTATGGTCTGAGGCCTGCAACTGGTAATAAGATCCTAGCTCAGCAGAGGCTGTTTCCTTGGAGATTGAAGAAAATAGGCCTGGTTTGCAGGAAGATACCTTTTTTATCCCCCAGGCAAACATAGTGGTGCTTTTCATCCATGTAAACGCCTTTGCAAGACCAAGATTTTTGGAGAACACCCTCTATTAGCTTCCCATTGGTCCAGCTTTTGTACATTTGATTAAAGAGCATTCTGTGGATGAGGGCTTAGAACCAGGCTTGTCAATATTCCTGTTACTCTGTGACCTCTCAGTCACTGGATATGAAAATACCTTAAATATAATAGAGTCTATCAAAGCCAAACAGAGAAATGCATAAATACCATGTGCTGACACATCAAGGGAAATACATCAATAGCTTCACAAGGAGTATCCAACACTATTTCATTTTATCTGGCCTAGAAAAAAATGTTGCTGAACTTAACAAAAACATCTTATGAGGAAATTAAAATGAGATTATTTGGTTTGTGTATAAGAGCATAAGATAAACTATTTCAAGAAATTATTAAAACCCAGAAATAATTTATCAAACCTCTCTCAGTTTGTATATAATTACATGTATTTTTTCCAGTTTCTTGCCAGTAGTAACTAGAACTGGGAGAAGAGAGCAAGTAATTTATATAGCAGCTTTTTCATTTTGGTTAATCCATTACAGTACTTTTAGAAGTTTGCTATAGTTTTGCCAATAATCAGAGAGTTAGACAAAGACTTTATGCAAATGTACCTCACTCTTTCTCTGACAGATTTTTCCTTTCATATGTGCCTTTGTTATTTTCTAAGCATTTACATTTTGTGATTAGTCAAGCAGGTCAAATTAGCCTTGTAATCTGGACCAAGGTAAACTTCTGAGACCTGTATCTTCCTGTAGCAGGGTGCTCTATTGCCTAAGTGTGAGTTCAGTGATGAATTACCTCATTTTGTTTGTTCAGCACCTGCATCCTCATTGTATTCTTCTATATTCTTGTACTGCAAGTGTCAGTAAATTTGTCCACAGACACTTATTCCCTGCCTCTCTCTTTTCTCCCCTCAGTCAAATTTTCCAGGTTGAAGAGCTTACACATTCCTTGGATGAAATCTGGTCCACAGCTCTGATTATTTTTTGTTGCCTTTCTCTGTTAACTGCAAGGTGGTTTATACAGTGTTCTAACTAATAACCCTTCCCACTTCTAGAGCCTTTAGAGATAGGAATAGAAAATTATTTCACAGTGCTTACACTTTGCAGTTATCTTGGATGACATAAGCACCTTACACTTGGTGTCAGCAGGGAGACCTTAAGCAGTTCAAATGCCACACTGTATTATTAATATGTGGTGTCTAGAGAAAGCCTGTCATAAATGGAGAAGTCATTGTAATATTAGGACTTGCTAGTGATATTTACTTCAGAAGATGTTAAAAAAAACTCGTGCACTGCAAGTTGTATTTCCTGTGAGGGAAAATGCTGCACTCAACTATAATTTAATTTACTTCCTAAAAATGAATATATGGGAAAACAAAACATGATATCCAGTAGCCCTTGCACATCAGAAGACATTCATTCTGTGCCAAGTTTAAAGAGTATCTTACTTGCATTCTCACAAATTTGAAAAATAACTGATTGATGCTCAATAAGCTTCAGGGCATGAGAAGATGGGAAGTAGGTAAAGGGAGGCTTTCTTGAAAACGCCTTCAGCTCCGTTTGCATCCAGTAATATCTTTGTAACCTCAAACTCTATTTAATGGGACAGTAGCCCAGGGAGGAGAGGACACTGTGGTGCAAAGCCCTAAGCTGGTTCTGTGGCCAGATACTTTCTGAAGAAGCTGTACATGACAGACAGAAGCTGATTATTTTCAGGTGTACCTTGATGCTGCTTATTTATTATCACTCTTCATAGCATCTTAGGCTACTGCAGCCATTGAACTTAGCTGCTAATCAGCAGATAAACATTCATCAGTTATGTTTTCCAATGGATCAGAAGGAAAGTGGCAGGTGATGTGTAGAGCAACAGGAGTCGAGGCACTGAAATAACAGGTCAAGAATACAAGCACCTCCACACCCTCTTTTGTTTACAGCCTGTAATAGGAAATAATTCGTTGTGTTATTGTTTGCTTCCTTTCTGTATGTTTGGTTGCTGGTTTGGTGTTTGGGTTTTTTTCTGTGCACAGTGGCAAGGAAGACAGAAATATTTTTTTTAATGGCCAAAGGTAGACTCATCTACGCCATGGTGCATCTGCTGCGCTACCTCTGCCTGCAGGGTGACAATATGCAACATATGTTAATGGAAGGAACTACTCTTCTCTTTTTTTCCTGGGGTTTGTTTTTTTTTACACTACCTCCCTTGCTACATGAAGCTGACAAAAACGATGTCCTCTTTGTAGAGAGAACAGTTGTATTGTCATCTAAGATATTGCTGTCAACAAAGGTCTAAGAAAATTTCAGATCTTGAACCAGTACAGCTACTCAGGCAAAAATTGGTAGAGCAGGCTGAGCCTGTGCTTATAAAACTATTAAGCTGGTAGGCAAATTCTGTAGGAGGTCTGATGCTATAACCTCCTTTTATCTCTGAGATAATTGATTTCACTGGAACAAATCATGTGAGTAAGATCTGTTCGTATGAGGAAGGATTATTTTGGGAATCTGATGTTGGCAAACACTAATGACAGACCAGGAGACGTTGGTTTTCAGGAACTTTTAAGAGAAAAACACTATCAATCAAAACTCATGAGAAGGAAATCAAAATACATGCTGAGTTTCTGAAGTATGAATGCCCTTCAGAAGTGAAAAGAGCATGTGAAGGACTACCAAGGTCTTCCCTTAGAGATTCAGGGAGTGAACATTGTGAAAAATTAAAATCATGTTGCCTCCAGTATTATCTTCAGTAATCTTGACCCAAACAGGTAAATTTATGAGCAATTAATTTGTAATTGAATGATACTGGTGGGTGCCTGCAGGTAAACTTTTCATGAACAGTTCCAATATTAACGCATGTATCAAAAGAAAATCTAGCCTGCTCTCCCACAGTTCTGCTGACTCAGGGAGGTGAATGTAAACTAAAACCAGGGCTAACTAACATAGTAAGAACAATAACTTGTAAAAGAAAAAAAAATCTCCCTGCAAGCATTCCAAATTGCTTTATTCTCAGATGTTTTTTCTTGGCTTTATCTTCAATCAGTGCGAGATGCAATTACAAACTGAAGCTATAGTAGAAGAAAAGCAGCTTCCACTGCCTTCTCAAGAAGCACAATGGTCTATATATGTCCAGTTTCATAAATTATGGAACTAGAACAACTATTATATAATCTAGTCTAATACTTGCAAAGGGCCAAAGAATTGTGTGACAAGATTTCTGCGTGACAGCCATGACTTTTGACTGAACTGGAACAAAGTATTTAGAACATAAAATCCATCCTAGAGGTAGGACAGGCTGTAAGTCAAGCAGAGATCAAGTGAAAGAACCACCAATGAAGCACCTCAAACTCTGTGAGCACCAGCTGGAAAATAAATGTGACCCTCCTCAGCTTACCCACCTGAGCCCACTCAGGCCAGAAGGAGCACTGTGACCCAGGGAGGCCTCACTGAAAGAACAAACTGCTGCTAAGGCAGCGTGAAGCCTGTGAGCCTAGATGTCCTCTTGTCCTGATGACGAGACTTAGCCAAGCCATCATTTGTCCCAGCATTGAGGAGGGATATGCAGTATTCCAGGATAAAGAAGTATGTGGCTCCTTCAGCAGGGCCCTGCTTACCAGCTGGCAGCTTGCAGACACGAGGACGCTGCAATGGGACTGCAGAACCAAACTGGTTGTAGTGCATTTTTAATGCAAAGTTGAATGGCAGGTTCTTGCTGGCTCACAAGTAATGCTGAGGGTTGGCCAGGGTCAACGGACCAAAAATGTGTAACCACTGCTCTGTGTTTTACTGATCAATCCAGAAACTGGAGATTATCTCAGCTCATAGGTTTTGTATTTCTAACACACATTTCTTTTTACTTGTACATTACTGTACACACCAGATGTATGGCTAAAAGGACCCAACTTGAGCTTCAACACAGGCAAGGGTTTACTCTCCCGAGTGCAGCTGAGTTACAGCTAAGCTGCCGGGTGATTTTGGCCCGGTATTCAATCTCTGCTTGTGCTTCTACATGAAGATGTTTAATGTCTATCAGTTATTTCATGTCATATGTAGGAAAGTATTTAGTATAAACTGTTACTCAAAACAGAGCTACGTTGGAGAAAATCCCCACCATTTTTCCTCCCGCACAGGAGACACGTGGTCTCTGCAGTTCTCCAGCTGGCAGGCAGAAGCACCCTGGGAAAACCTACTTTCCCATAGGGCTTCTCTAGTAGATCCCTGATTCAGGCAGTGTCTTTCACAAGAGCTTTTCACCTTATGCTGTCTGTCTACATGTGCCTAGGAAAGCAGATTACGTGGAAACAGAGGTATAAGCAGATACTGGGATAGACAGTTCTAGGTGCTCTGAGTGTCTGTGCACGATCCTGGATGTGTGGTTATATGCTACATGTACTTCTTGCCTCAGTACTTAAGTGTTTTGCTCCTAATTGTGTATTTCTTCTGCTCCACGTACATGTATGTGTTGTGTTTCTTTTCTACATATGTTACATTATAATATTGTTTATGCTTTTGAGGTGGGAGCAGGGAGAGCTATGGTTTTCTACTCCTTTTCAAAGATACAGTACAAATCTTCATAGTAATGACAACAGCACAGTTTAAGAAATGGGTAATGTTCCCCTAATAAAAGCTGCTTATTAAATAGCATAAAATAGCATTCTAAAATGCATATATGCATTTGCAAACAAGGAGTGAAATACATAGACTGTAATGTTTTCTTCCTGAGTTTACGTGTCACCTGTAAATCCTGCAATAGTATCTGTAGTTCTGTATGTCTGACAAATACATCTTGCAGCATCTTTTTGCACACACCATGGCATTTCAGAACATATACCAACTGTATATCCTTTGATGTAGTAGAGAGCAATCACAGAAGATTTTTGATGTCTACAGGCAACTATTATTTTTTAAGTGCAGCAAAGATTACTGCATGTCCCCAGGCACAACCACATTTGGCATGTTTTTATGGGTTTGTGCTTTTATACAGTAGCCAATGTTTATGAAAGTGAAAATTAATCCAGAGCAAAACCCAGACTTGTAAAGGACCAAAAAGATATTTGGTCACATCAGGTCATTTTAGATTCCTTAAATGTAAAGCTATTTACATATATATTTATGCTTAGACTGACTTTGAAGTAAACAGATGTCAGACCCCATAAGTCATAACCTCATGTGAGAGAGAAACACATGCATGGGACACTTCTTACCCACAATAAAACCTCCTAAATTCATCATTAGCTTCTCTGATTAAAGCTGCATATACCTGTCAGTGATACAGCAAAGATAAATATGGAGACATATGGAAGCTCATGGAAGTGAAATACCTGAAATAATTCTGGATATTGCATCAGACCCTCTCAAAACTCTGTCTGCAAATATGGAGGGAGTAAGGCATCCAGGAATGGAAATATGGGAATGCAAGGCATGCACTTTTTAATTGCAAGTATTTCAAATTTTGTGCTTAACATTTCATTGCTTACCAGCAACAGCAAGTAAGTTGTCTAAAGGAGTGTAGTGCCCCTTAAATCCCTATACAGCTCCAGCAAGAGAAAGTACTAAAACATTTTCCTCTATTATTCAATAAAATAATTTTTAAAAAGTGTTTTCCAATGTACTTGAATAATTTGAAAAAAATTAATTCACATACTGTCATTTCTTCTAAGAATTGAGTAAAATGGCCAAAGCAGCTGATACCTAAAATGACATGTGAGCTGTGATCTTCAATTCTACACGAGTCTCATTCTCCAAAGTACTGTAGATTCAGTACGGGATATTTGATACCTAATTTCTATTGAACTCTAAGTGTCTGTAGCCTCTGCATCTCAAGACAAGGCAGCAGAAGTAAATCTGGGCTTGTGAGGAGGCTCTGAGATTGCCAGGGTGAACCTCAAACGGCCCCGATGCTTACAGTGCCTTGGCAGAACATGTTTTATCTGCCATATGGATAGGTCCTAAGTCTCCAGCTAACCTGCCCTTGCAATGGTGATGGTAAGCAGAAAAAAACCCTAGTTGGATACTTCCACAAAGGGCCCTGATGCCATTTCCTGCACAGGCAAATGGGATCGGGCCACATCTTGAGCTGCCTGAAAACAGGTGTCTGACAGTAGCAGAGATGTCACCTAACCGTGATCTTGGGAACAGCCTGGTGCTCCTGGAATCACATTGCCAAGGACAGAGCAGACATAGCAAAAAGCACCTATCTGCTTCTATATGTCATCTTGAAGATAGGTTTACTTTACTATAAATTAATGAAAGCTGCTGCTTAATTCCTGCCTGGCCCTGTACCCACCAATGCCTCTGCAAGCACAGGCCAAACCAACCGCCTACCTTTTCCCTCCCTCTCCTTCCCTGTAGTTCACCCTGGCTAATCCTGGTGGTTTTCTGCTTATCCCGATTCTTCCAATTCCTTAAATTGTGACTGACTTTCCCTGTGCATTGCAGAAGAACCTGTATTCCTGCTGCGGGCTCAGTCTCACATTAGACTCAGAGCACAGTGAGGTAGGTGCTGCGATGGAAATGTTCATTTCATTGCTCTGTATTCCCTTAGCCAACCTAAGCCTGACGCCTTCAGCCAGTGTTGAAAACAAGACACTGGTGCCAAGGTCCCAACAGTACTTTCCCAGATGTTCCCACTGAGGCCTCTGTTGGATGACAGAGACGTGAAATACAAGGAAAAGAAGCTCTCTGTGTGCTCAAGGGAAAGATGAGACCAAGCAGTAGGTTTTGAAGTTTGTTTTCAAGTAAGTTTCGATGTGTATTTGGTTTTGCTTTATCTGTAGCACTGTCCTTATAAATTGCCATTGTTTCCTTTTATGAAAGACACTATCTGGACTTGCCTTCCTGAACAGAGTGTGTTGAAATGCCCATTTGTTTCTTTCAGGGTAAGGAGTGGTAATTCTTGAGATGCATACCAATGCTTCAAGGAGCTGCCCAGGTATGGGACCAAAGTCAAACTCTTGATCCCAGGGGACATATATTTTATATATATATAAAAAAAAGGAAATAATTTCACAAGGCTTTGTACTTACTCTGTGGTGTTTCCTCCTACGGTATCTTTGACATCCAGTTATACTAAGAGCTTGCCTCACTTAGGGGCCTTTTTAGTACAGACATACACAGGCAAACTCTAATGCTGGGATTCCCAGGCTGAGATCCACAGCCCAGCAGTGCTCTGTAGCCTGTTGACTGTTATCTGGGGGTGACTGCCATACCTCAAATGTGTGGCAAGATGTGACCAGCAGTGATGTTCATCCCACTTAAAACAATGAAGGCCCCCATGACCAAACTGTGGGTATCACACAGTCTAGGCAGGAGAAGCAATGTTCACTTAAAACTGGATGGGACAGTGGCAGATGAGGAAGTGGCCTAACCCAGCAGTTTGCTCCTGACAAGAAACAGATAAATGCAAAACTATAGAAACCAAGACTGGAGAAATGCTATTTGTGGTTGGTTTTTTTTTCCCTTGACTACAGAACTGCTAAACTCACCACAGCAGATAAAGCCTGTGACCGTAATTGGTTTGTTTCTCTGTTGTGCATTAAGACTAAAGTACATGTGTCACTCAGAGAGAGATATTCCTGGCATTCAGACATATGGAAGCTGAGAACATAAAGAAGGTAACAATCAAGTGAGAGATGGACTAAGGGAACTGACTGAAGCACAAATGCTCATTAATGCTCCAGTTTTGTTAAGAAAACCCAAAGAGTGTCTTGGGAAAAAATGTAATGGCAATTTATATCACAGCAGCACTAGGCAGTGGAAAACATCGGGTTGCAATACACATTGAAACTTACCTGAGAATTGCCTTCAAAGTCCCCTGTTCTCCTGCTCTTTGAAGGATACAGGGGGTTTCCTTAGTCCTACTGTGACACTTCCTGCCAAGCTAGCAGACTCCATAGCCTAAAATCAGAGGATCTAGTGGCAGATATCCATTAAAAATATTCACAGTTTTAAGGCTTTAAATAAATAATTTCTGCTTTAATGAAAGGATGACAACTGTTTCAGGTAAGAACTAACCCCCTTTTCATCTTCTAAAATTTAAGCTGATTCTGAAGTTACATTTATTTTATTAATAAAATATCTTCCTAGAAACAAGCCTATATTAAGAACTTTAAAGCCCTGATCATTAATTTTAGAGATGTGTAACAAGGAATGAACAGCATCTGTGAATATCACAGACTTTGCTTGCCACCAGTGATGTCATTCTGAGGTACCAAAGCCATCCTGAGGTACCATTATGAGGTCCAGGAGAATAAAATGATACTAAAATGTTAACTGAGACACCCACTTTCAGTTAAATCAATGAAGTGACTTCTCACTGGCCCACCACTCTACGTGCTGCCTTCAAAGGAGTGGGAACAGAGAAAGTACTGAAGATCTTAAAAAAGATCTGCTAAGAACTTGGTATCTGTGTTATTAGATCATCTGTCAAGGGGTGACTCACTTTAAATCTTCTGGACACCAGCTCTGAATTCTTCTCACTTCATGTAACTTGACTACACCTGCTTGCATCACTTCTTATGCCCTAACAAATGTGGTGTATTGCATGATACTTTATCAGGCAATTTTCTTCTTCCCCCAAAGATAACATATATCTGCTGACTGACAAAATATCATTTTATAAGGACACACTTCACATAAATCTTTATTCAAAATGTCTCCATTGTCCGTTATGGGTACTTGGGAAGATCTAAAACATCATCATGAATTTCTGTTTCATTCGTGTACTCTAGCTGTCACCTTAATTTCTACAGAAATTATACGGGAACGCATGATACTGTAAACACTGGCATCATATTGTCACTTCTTCCTTTAAAATCTTTTAAAATGTCAGACTACATGAAGTAATATATTCAAATGGGTTGTTACATCTGAGCTTTTGACAGAGAAACGTTAGACAGCCTGTACGAACACACTGCAGTAGCAACACGTGAGCTAACTTTCCCTATTAAAACAGCTCCAAAAGCCTTCCATGAACAAATTAACAGTCTTCTTTAAAGCTGATTCTAATTATTAACAGTCTTCTTTAAAGCTGATTCTAATTATAACACTAGCAAGCAGAAAACATCAATTTAGGTCAGCTCGAACGACTGTCGCTATTTCTTATCATATCAGAACAATGTCTCAACTACAGTTTTGAATTTAATTAATGAAGTTTGACATTTAAGTGTATTTTAATTAGGACTGTGACTGAATTCTGGTGTTAAATGATCTAATTTCCAGTACTAAACTGTTGCATCCATCATGCATTCCACGTCCTGATACCATCTCTGTGTTTCTGCATGTGTATATATGCATTGTTATTATTGTTCTACCACCTTGCCAATGGTGCATACCATGTTGGGGCAAGGAATGATCATTCCTAATGGGCAGAATAAAAGGTTTAAATAAGAAGCAAGGAAAAAAAATCAAGTTATTTTAAATTAACACATGAAAAAAAGGCCAGCTCTCAATACCTTAACTCTTGGGGAACAGCAGCCTTGTAAAACTTGCCTGCACGATCTGAGGGAGCCTTCCCTCAGCTTCAGCCAAAGACCGACCACCAAAGGAGGCTGCTTTCACCATGACTCTGGCTGTCCTCCACCCGCCCGTCCCGTGTCTGCTCCCCACTCTCGCAAACGCAACTCTCCAGCACTCCCTGCCTTACACATCCCGAATCCAACGGGAAACTCCTCACTGGGCTCGGCAGTTGAGAGAAGCGGGGAGCACTGGGTGCACTGAACCTGGCCAAGAGGCCGGCCTGCAGGGCTCGGCAGGACCCGGCGGGGTCACTGGAGACGAGGCGGCTGCCGGCCCCGGTACCGGCCCACGCTGCCCGCAGCCGCTCGCTCCGGGTGCACGCTGCTCCCCTGCACACCTTATTAAAGACAGGCGGCTGGTTTTAAGTGGTAATTCGGCTTC
>VWZY01007907.1:6283-25794 GCA_013399075.1 Chloroceryle aenea
CAGGAAAAATAAGACAGAGAAAGGAAACTAATCCAGTTAAAGGAGAAAGGAAAGGGGAAGAGAGGGAAAAAAAAAAAAAGAGGGAAAAAAAGAGAAGGGGAAAGGGGAAATGGGAAAAGGGAAAAGGGGAAGGGGAAGGGGAGAGTGGAAGGAAATAGAAATGTTTATTTTCCCAAATTGCAGGATTACTACTGTGTAAAATAATCATTTGGGTTTAGTTACACTTTAATATATACTCTTTAAACACTTCAGCATGAAGCCTGAAAATACTGAAACTTGTGACAGATACGCGCATCTAAAATGCCGGCTGTGCTGTTTAAGCAAAACAGGTATCAAGCAGCAACGAATACGATTGCAAGTGGTGATCAATAGGTGGCGCGTTCGGATCTTCTTCAGCCCCTACTCCTACTACAGAAAACTGTTTTCAGAAGTATTTTTGAAAAACATATGTTACTTTTTAAAAATGTGTATTCCTTATGAAAAATGGGAAATTTTGATTATTTTACAGACTTGGTTTTTTTTCAGTACTATAACAGAGCCGACAAACTTATGCCTGAGCTGCACAAATCATGGGATAGATGACTTTAGTACAGAACTTTTATGTTTTCCAGTATTATTGAGAAACTTGATCTTAAACCCTTGAACCCCTTGGCTGGTATAGTTTTTAACTGATTTGGGTTTATTTTTGTACATTTTTTTTAATTAGGAAGAGGTCTAATTTTCAAATAAAAGGTTTTTATCATGTGGCCATATTACTGCTGATATGATTAGAGTTTTCAAATTGTATGTCTATTGTTGGATTATTAATTATAATTCCTGATATGAAAAATACCCAATATAGACTTCGTTCTCCTTACCATAATGAAAAAATAAATTTTCAAAATATTATACATCATATTAAAATGACATTTGAATATATGAACAGGCTGCTTATTGGTAAACTATGTATTCAACTTCATGTATCATGAAAATATTAAAATCGAATATGCTAACTGTAAGCCTGAAATGCTGGTTCAGCTGTGAAATATATTTGTACGTCAGTGTTTCAAAGTTTTCAGTCTGGTTTCAGTAAGAGAAAAGGTGTGTCTTCCTTGAAAACAGAGAGTTATTGAACACTCTGCATTACATTCACAAATAGTACAAAGTACATACTCATCTACGCACATACACGTGTGCACACAAGCGCACATTGTATATTTATACACAGAACCCTATTATTCCAAAAGTAGAGTTATTTTAAAAGCAAAGAGATAATTGATTAGCAGTGTGAGGCATTTTCTAGTGCTGGAAGGCAAAGTAAAGTTTCTTATCTAGTTTCTGTTATCAATATCATAAAATGAAAACTACATTTCAAGAGCAAAATTATGATATCATGATAAGAAGTTTCAGCCGTAACTAAGAGTTTTGCATTGATTAATAACTGAAGTTGGAAGGTAAAAACAGCTTTTCTTTTAAGAGACTTTTCAGGGAGATTGACCCTCATCATGGAAAGCACAAAAGTGAAGATCAAGTGGTTTGTAATGTTAATACGTTAAAGTTGTGAATGTCAATATCTTCATTCTATGTTGTTGCTCCATACACCGCATACCTGAAGTAAAATACCAGATTAAAAAAGAAATTCATGTTAATGATTCACAGGTTCCTGCAAGTTAAGATTACCAAATAATAAAATGACCTGAGAAAAATTTAAAAAATACACTTAGAGTTGGTATGAAATATAGCACAGAATCACAGAATGGTTGAGATTGGAAGGGACTGCTAGAGATCATCCCATCCAGCTCCCAGCTCAAGCAAGGCTATCTGGATTCAGTTGCCCAGGACTGTATCCAGATGGCATTTGAATATCTCCAAGGATGGAGATGGGTAATCTGTAAAAATCTATAAAGTAAGACTTTTCAGTGTGCTAGCCAAACATCTGCAAATGTGATATTAGTTGAAACTGGCTTCCTAAAGTCATCACAACAAATGTTTCTTGCCTTTTTTATAATAACAGTAGTCTTCCTATATTTCCAGTAACTCTTCTTTAGACAAACGTCTAACCAATTTGTTTGTCCTGTTTGATTCCATAGCATCTTTCTATCTCCTTTGGTACCCTGTGAAGATAGAAGGAATATGTGATATGCAGTAAATAAGTATTTTTGAGCCACCAACCTTTCACCTTCCAACACTGCAGGATTGTGACAGAAGAAAATGGGTTTCAGTAAAGAAAATATGATTAGTGACTTCAGAGTGACTTGAGAGTGACTTGAGAGTAGAGGGAGAGAAGGTAAAGAGAAAGGTAATATGGAGACAGGCATATTGAACTAGAGTAGGATGAGACCTTGCCAGAGAATTCACTAGGCCTCCTATTCATTTCAATTTAACATGCCTTGTTGAGTAACAGACAAAACCTTTTCTTTTTTCTTTTTTCTTTTTTTTTTTTTTAATTCGACAACTCTGATTCAACAAACCATACATATGGGAGTTCAAGTCATACACAGGCAGCTACATAAGTATTGTGGCAAATGGACTGCAACTGTTATCCTCAATTATCATCTTATTGATTCTGCAGGCCTAAGACTCCCATTCATTTTATATGCTGTTTTGCTAAATTTGGAACCAATCTAAACATACTGCAACCAAGAGCTTTTTAAAATATAGACTATTGCATTCAACAGCATATAATGGGTGAAGAGAAAGCAGACAAAATATATATACATCACGTCACTAAAATCTGTGGAAACATTTAAAATTGATACATGCTTTCTAAATATATCTTTGCATCAAAATTATGTGAAAGAAATTGTTATCCACAAATGGAAGGTTTGCTTTAGCTCTTTTAAAATATATAATTATTTTTTATAAATATGTGTGTTTGTAATATACTCTGTAATATTCTATTAACAGGCAAATTATTACTGTGTCACTCTACTTAATATAATAGCAATCATTAACCATGTGTTTCTGGACATATTTTTCACAAGCTTCAGAGTTTTATCAATGCCATTCACTGTCACATTGTAGCAGCGGAGCAGATGAAGCTTCATGAAGTACAGCAAAGTACTGCCTTACACCACCCTCCTTGACAGGGAGCAATGGCAACAGTTTCCTGCCCAGTGAGGAATAATAATGGCAATCGCATCCTGGGCTCCACCAAAAGAAGTNACTTTTAAGTTAACTTACTTATTTTTTTAGGTTATGTTTTCCTCCTAGGGATAAAATTAAATCTTAATTTAGAATTCAAGTTTCTCCAACATTTTTAAGTATTATTTCTTTTTAATTATTTCTCATAAGAGTATTTAGAAAATAATATCTAAATATATATATGGATACAAAATAGAATACCAAGTGGTCCTGACTCAAAAATGATGCCTGAAAATGAAGGGAAGAAATAGATACAGTGTATTCCAGAATTCAACAAGCTAATAACTGGACCCTGAGAACAGAAAAAAACCCCAAACATTCTTCTAGAATTTAATTTCAATTAAAAGGTATCCCTTCAAAAAAAAAAAAAAGTTCAGTTTACTTGACACATGTCAAAAAGCCTAGATGACAAGCATCATTTCGCAAACTATTCCACCTACTAGGTTCTAACCAATCTGTCCAATTTACCAGTCCTAATTTGCATAGCATACTGACTGCTTCAATCCATATTTTATCTTGTATTTTCTCACTATCAACTTTCAGTAACAACCAAAAATTTTAAAAATTATTTTATCATTCCCTTGATGATTGTGGTGCATGAAAAAAAATAAAAAAAGACAAAGAAAATTAAGCTTCTAACTTTGCATTGCAGTCAGACTTTTTATAGCAAAAAGGCAGCAGAAATCAACATTACCTCAGATCTTTTTCAACATAGAGAATAACAAATTTTAAGTTCTCTGAGGAACCACAGAACTAAGATGGAGGGTAGTTTTAGAAAAATCTTCATTTTTGTGGGTTTTTTTTGCCTTTTTTTTTTTTTTTACGCATAGGATTTATTTTGATTTTTTGTGTAGATGGCTAGCTGTAGAGGCTGGAAGATTTTAGAAACTTATGGATACATCTCTAATTCACATATTAACCTATCCTAACAGTTGTATCTTCACCCACCATTAACCTGTGTGTGTACTGTATGGAGATATCACTGTTCTGCTGCTTGTTGGGATGTGCCTGTGTATCTGGATGTTGTGGGCCACTATAAACCAGTATATGTATGGTTTGCAATTTGAGAAAACAGTCCAGAAATGCATTAAAATGATGGAATTTAATTGAACAGATTCATGGTCTAAGGAATTTCACCCTAGTTACATTTTTCTTATTTGTCCCTCAAAGTAAATCCCTAAAATAAATTAAGTTTGATTTTTGGTATCTAAGTATTAATATAATAAGTTTGCTTTAAAGAAAACTAAAATAAAAGGAAAATTTTTAAAAAATCACAAAATATTATAATTTTTTACAGATTAATACAAAATGCTATACTTTATCTTTATTTTAAAACCCAGTTTAGGTCATCTACAAGATTAACCCTGGCTATGGAGATGTTTGACTATCTGCTAATTAAAAGTTGCATTACTGCCCCAAACTACCATACATTTCCATGTAACTGAAACCCAGTCTGAGAGGGACATACAGTAAAGAAAGTTCCATAAGAAATTGCTAGTGTAGTTGTGTCATTAAAATGCCCTTTGATTTTTCCTAGATCAATTGAATACATTTTATTAAAAAAAAAGAGAGCTGTAAACTCTTTCCAAGAATAAATGTATACACAAAATTCATCAGTAGTCAACATAAACATTTCAAAAAGTAGCCTTATGGCATGGGGTATTGGCTACCAATTACACAAACATGATCATAGTAAATTCTGTGATAAATTTGCTACTACTTTGGGATAAAATCCCAGTTTTCCATATAACAGGAATACAGCTAATTTAGTACACTTTGGGAGAAAGGTTAAGATGCTTGTGACCATCAGGTTCTTGTGCTTACCTCTAGAGGTGGAGACCTGCTAAGCTGGCATGACTAACATCTGAAGGAGGGTGTCTTCTGAAGGTAAGACAGTCATGTGAGGGCTAAAATGACAAAAGCAAACAGCTTTGACATAGATCTTGAAGGTTATAGTGTACAAGTGAAGACCTTTGCCTAATTAGCAGCAAAATTAATATTAAAAGTGTACAACCCTAAATAAGGTAATAAGCTAAACATATATGACTATGGTATTCAACTCTCTATCCAAGTCATGTTAGCTATCACATAAAAGGCAGGGACATTTGGAAGTAGGATATAAAAACCATGATGGCAACAGTTGTCTTGCCTCACTTAGTGGACAACGGGGGAGGTGAATCTTTGTGATCCCCCGAAAGAGGCTGTCACTGCACAGCAGTGCTGTTGGGGTGGCAACCACCACAATGACTCTGAGGAACAGTAACAAAGCAGATTATTAATTCTCCCTAATGAAACAATCAACAAACTGTATGGATAAAGGTGTCAATTTTTAAGAGATCATTTTACAGCGTGACTAAATTTCGAGGAAAAAAAAAGAAAGATTCATTAGAAAAGATGAAAACATAGGGGGAGTGAGAAAGTAAGAGAGAGAGAGAATAGATAAAGAGAAAAGGGCCTCACCACATGTGGATCTAGAGATCTCACTGGATTGGTTCAAGTCTTCAGTCTGTATTTTTCTGTCCCTTTAAAGCCTTGAGATATCTGTGTGGCATTCCTAATTTCCACAGGAACCGGTGTTGATTTGCATGAGACCCATGTCATGTGTCTGACATCCAGCTCCCCTACAGGGAAGTCAGCAGAAGCACTTAAGAAAAGACAGTTCCACCTATGCAGAACTTCTCATTTTCTTAAAGCATATCTTCAAGGATCCAAAGGGGGATCACAGACACATTGGGAGCAATCAACACTTCTCCCCTCCAGAGAGGTCTTTCCAGATCTTAACAAGGAACAAGGTTTGAGGCACACAGTAGCCAGGCTCTTACAATACCTCTCAGGGGGGTAGAAGACTGAAGGCCTAGCAGAGATGGTTGATGGGCTGTACTCTTCCTCCAAGACAGGGACACCTTCTTGATAAGAACTGCACCTTTAATACACAGTATACCTTTCCTACCATTATATATTAGCATTATTACAAAGGCTTGTACCTCTGATTTTGTTGGCTGTTACCTGAGAATTACTGACTTGAGCTCAATTTTCCTTTTGCTGTTAAATGTATTTATCAACAGGAATTCCAAATCTGTTGTATCTGTTGCTTTAATAAATCAAACCTATAAATTTCTTAGCTCTTAAACTGTCTCAGTGCAAGTCTTTAGCAGGGCTCTGAAACAGGCAAAACTGTCTCAGTGCAAGTCCTTATCAAGGCTCTGAAAAAGGAAAATGTTCACTTTGCAAAACTGCTTCAATACAAGCCCTTGGGGCTCTAACAGGCAAACGTCAAACTCTCACCCATAACACGACAACTGTCATCAGTGTAGAGTTATGTTCCCATCTCTTCTGTTTTCTGTTCATTAGAACCATTGCTTGGCAACCCTTTTCAGATTTTTAGATTAATTCAACCCTCATTTAGATGTTACTGGAAAATCTGCAAGCATGAGTCTCATGCCATTGCTAACCTATTTCAGCTTTCTGCATCCTAATTTTCCCTTGGTATTTTTACTGCAAAAGCTAGATATATAAACAAGCATAGACCTAAAAGTTAAAAAGAACCTTTGAAACTATCTTTTGATAACCTGCATATGCAACAAATTCTGCTACCTTCTTTGCATTTTCTCTTTAAAACAGAAAATCGTTGTGTATTTTGTCACAGAGACCAATAAAGCTAATATAACAACCTAATTTTAAAATATAACCATGCTGATTTAAGACACATGATTAGAAGTTTGATGTCACAAACTTTACTCATCAGTGTAACATTTATGATTCAATAGCCCTATTGTGTTTATAGAATTAGCTTCTTGTTCTGTGTTAGAATCTAAGATATATGTGTATATGAAAACCAGCTGTATTCACATTGCATACATATGCAAGAACATTTTTAATAAAATTCTTTATATCACTTTTCATTCCTTTCTATTATGCTCACATGTAATATACCTAAACAGAGATCATCTGTAAAGATGACCTGAAACCTTTAATATGAAGTTTCTTCCATTTGAAATAAAAGAACTTAATCTGCCAGTAACACTTGCAGTTCATATTCTTGTGGTCTAGTCATTCAATACAATGAATACAATATAGATATCCAGTGTAAAAGCAAGATCATACAGCTATCTGGATCATTAAGTTTTAATTACATCTGGTATTGGTCTTTCAGCACTGACTGAACGAATGAGTACTACAGTTTTAGGTATGACCAAAGGAGATTGGTTTGATTGGTCATAAATTTAATCCCTGCTGATTCCCTGTTATGGAGCATGCTACTGCTTTACAGATGGAAAAATCAGAAAAATTCTATCTATCTTGAGGTATATTTATATACCGCATTTGGTGTGGGTTTCCAGGTGCTGACAGTGAAGGGCTGCAGAAGCCTCCATGAACTGGTTCCACCTGGCTCCACCTGGATCTCATGGACCTTCTGCAGGACATGGCTGAGCCCCTCAGCCAAGATGGTTGCACCTCAGGGAAAACATGTTTAAGAAAGGGCAACATGCTGCACAACAGAGGAAAAAAGTGTGAGAAACAGCCCTGCAAACACCATGGTCAAAGAAGGAGGAGTAGAGAAGGTGTTCCATGCTCTGGAGCAGAAAATCCCCTGCAGCCCAAGGGAGAGACCAAAGTGGAGCTGATTCATGCTGACAAACGCCAGAGCCCATGCTGATGCAGGGGAAAAATGTGAGGAGGAAGATGGAGCAGAGAGGATCTATTATGGACTGACTACAGCCCCCCTTCCCCATCATCCTGTGTTACTCCAGAGGGTGAGGAGAATGAAGGAGTGAAATTTAACTTGGGAAAAGGGAAGAGGCAAAGGTATTTTGACTTTGTTTTTCACGATCAGGTTCTATGTTTAATAAATGTAATTAATTTAAAATAAATTTCACCAAGTCGAGTCTGTTTTAGCTATGACAGCAATTGGTAAATGATCCTCAGTCTTATCTTGATCCATGAGCTTTTCCATCTTATTTTTTTCCCCCTGTGCTGTGAGGAGGGGAAGTAAGAGAACAGCTGGATGGGCATCTGACAGCTGGCCAAGGCTGATCCATGACAGTATATGTGTGCATACATACACACCATTTTAGTTTCTTTATTAATAATCTATATTCAAAACAACAAAATAACCCAAACAAAACCAAACAAAGCAATGGCTTTCTTCAGTACGGTTACCAAGATATAGTTCTAGTTCAAGTTTATAAACTCCACTTTGTTAGAAATTAAAGCACAGAAAAATGCATTATAAATCAAAATATCCCACAGTATGAACCATAGCTCAGTTAATAATTAACAAATTAGAATATTGTGAAGTAAAGAATGACAGAGTGGTTTTAAAAGTATTCACCCTATAGGTGGTCATGTAAAAATGAACATCGATTTACTGACTATGAAATAATTAAATTATGCTTGAAAATCCACAGTACTGTAATTGCCAATCTAGCTTGCTGCATGACTTTCTCAGGATTTCAATTTGAAACATTCATCCAGATCAGGTAAAATTGTTCTTGCAAGTCTTTGTGGTTACTGAAGCTTCATATTTTACATTGTTTTGATCAGGAATCTATTCCTTTTTTTTTTCTTTTTTTCTTCTTTCTTTCTGAAATGAATCAAGGAACCAATGTTTCTTTTAGGATAACAGCAACAGTTAATATATAGCAATGTTTTTATTAATTTCTTTCAGGTGATCTTCAATTAATACTGCTAATTTAACTTTAGCATTGTAGCCTTTTCTAGAATGTGAAGTAGAACAAATGCAGAAAACAGCAGTAAAGACAGACAAATTAGCTGCAAGTCTCATAAGGCTCTGTCTCTCCGGTACAAATATATCTCATGATTTTTCCTTGAAAAGACAATGGCTAAGTTAAAAAGTGCTAGGACAGCATCTTGGCCCTAATCTGGGTAAAATAAATGAAAATAGGTTATTTCTGTTTGTGAGGAGGAAGAGAGACACTGAAACCATGGAGGGAAATACACAACTACTTGTTAGTTTAATTCTTCAACACCATAAGTCTGTGAATACAAACCAGGAGTTGGAACTGTGAATCGCTGCTAGACTGCTAGACTGATTCCAGAAAGATGGTCTCTAGATTTTGGCCTTGTCCCTAAGATGGGGTTTTATCTTGTGATTTTTTTTTCCTCTTTAAAAAATTAAGTGAAAGGTAAATGCAGCCATGCTTCTGAATTCTAGGAGACAGGGTATTGCTTCCAGATGTGCCTTCCTATGCAGACAGGCTAAAAGATCATTTCTTAAAAGAACATTTTCTTTTCCCTCCTCCCCTGTGTCATTTGTGTACTGCTCTAAAAGAGGAACTTGGACAAAATGTTCTTCAACAGACAGGGATTGTACTCAGAAATGCAGGTAAATACTGAGTTTTATATGAAAATGTAGGCTGATCATTTTCTTCTTCCTCTTAAATGAAGGCGGCTATGCTTGCACATTTTAGTAAGCCCCATTCTACTTAAATTCACATGGAGTTTCTCTTAAGAAGCCCTAGTAGCTGAACTAATTACGATTAGATATAAAAAGGACTGGTTTCTAAAATCTGCTGGGATTTCATCTTCATGTATTCATGAGATATGACCTCTCAAAAGAAGTCACAGTTCTGTATACTTAGTTTTAAGATTTCCAGCTTTCAGCCTGGGGTTTTTGATTGAAGGACCTAATTTCAGGCATCCAAATTGTTTCTTAGATTTGTCCATGGTTTTGCACAGTATACTGTTAAGCACTTTGTCACAGTTATGAGATTTAGCAGGAGTAAATACAGGTGCCTGCGTTATAGACACTTCCATTGAAGTTAGCTGAGTGACATCATTCTAGCTTCTCGTTGATGAAAAACTTTCATGTTTTGTATAAAATACATCTTATATTTAATGCGTACGTACCATATGATCCTGAAAAGTGACTGTGTAAGAGTCTAGGTATGTCTAGTTTAGACAATTGACATCATCTATACCCAGTCAAAATAAACCCCAAAAATGGTTTTGTCAAATCAAGTGATAATAAACTTTTGATGTAGGAAATTTGTTTTCTACCAAGTCATTTAGCTCCTTTCAGGAAAGCAACTGAAAGATGGCTGTGAAGTTCTAAACTGATGTAAGTTATTAATTCTCTGACTCCTGTCAGCCTTATTTGACTAGCACTGAGATTCCAAAGGTCTTCCCATGAACCTAATACTTGATATTGTTTTTTTCACTTCATGTTTCAATGCAAATACCTCTGAACACAAGACTTTCTTGTTCTTTCAGATTTCACAAGAAACAGGAATAATTGAGGGTTGTCTATGACACTAAAATAAGAAAGTAGTTTCTGAAAAGATGAATTTATGAATTTTGTGAATACCTCCAGCTGTTCCTCTAGAAGCCTCACTATCCTAGGAGATGGAAAAAAACTGAAGACTGGTTTCCAGGCTTCTTAAAGTATGTGTCATTCTCCATCAGGAAGATTAGATCAAGAAAATATGAAACATTTTTACAGACATTTAAAGCTACTATATTCATGAAAAATCTTGTTATTCTATTATTATGGAATACACAGAGTTAATTAATTTTGTCACATCTCTTTAAATAAAAAGTTTTAATACAAATTTAAATAACTTATTTCTGGGGAAAACAAAAAGATTTACGTAATTTCCATAAAAGACATAACAATTCTATTCTCTGAAGATTATACTAGTCTTAACCTAGTTATGGTTGAAATTAATATGAAAATACAAATATATTACAATATTTTTCTATTATATATATCGTAAATAAAATGCTCAAAATAAATCCAAAGTATGTCTTCTTAAATTAAATAATTTACAAGTCTTTCCAATGTTCTAAATAAAAACATGTAATTCCTATTCCATATTTACATAAATAGTCTGCATAATTGTTCTTTTAGCGTGGTTACTGCATTGGTTGATTTGAGTAATATTAAATATGTATGAATTTCCTGCTATTCCCTAGGGCTCTTAGAAACAAGATGAATCTCAAGAGACTGGTTTAAAGTTTAAATTTAAAGAAGAAAACCCTTACACATCCAAGCATCTCTGAATCTATTTTCAATTGCTGAAGTCTAATTTTCACATCAAGTAAATATTTAATAAATAATTATTACTTGAACATTTACAAGAAAATCCAAGATTAAATAAATTATTTGTGTACCTTTTTTCAAGATTTTAGATAGTTTTACATCCACCCAAACAATAAGTAGGACATGATTGATGTTAACCATATTGACATTTTGTAACAATATTCACACTGATGAATTAAAATTTTCCAGTCCCACTGACTAAGTAACTAAGGTCCAATATTAGCCTTGGAAAATACAATTCTTATAACACTGTCCTCCAGAAAAAGCTAGCTGCACATAACTGTCAATACTAACATTTAAATAATACAAGGAACAGTTTGTTCATGCTGATAAGGAGTTAATAATTTGTTATGAATGGAAGATTCTTGTGAGCTATAATATAGGCATTGTCACTGATGGACTCAGCATTGACATTGTTACAAATGTTGAGTTTACACAGAAATCAATGGGTTTGCAAAGTAAGTATAGCATCTTTTTAAATGAAGAACATATTTTTGTAAGCCTAATACTCTTCAGTATATAGTCTTATTTATGCATTCTCAAGAAGGCTTTAATGTAGTCTTAAATACTGTACATGGTGAAGCCATGACTGTATATGTATGTACCTTTGTCCTTCTACAGTTTCTAGGATTATATAATTGATAACAACACTATGTTGAATTTCCTGGGAACACTGAAATGGCTCTTGACAACAAAGGTGTAATCTTACTTTCTTTTGAGCACACTGTAGCCATATGCTGTAGCATGGTAAGAATCTTAACGGCAAGAGCACAGGATGGGATGCTAGTCCAGTGTAGCCCGTTACAGCACTGCAGGTAGGGGAATTCATAGCTGAGATTGTTCTATACAGTTTCTTAAACTTGTTCTTAGTCAGCTAATGATGAAGCTCTCCAAAATATCTGATCTGTAAAGGGAAGAAAATCCACAAAAAATATTCCAACAATCATTTTAATTGTTATCAGGGCTCTTGATCAAACTACATGTCCTGGTTTGGGTGAAAACAGGACTAATTTTGTTCAATGATTTTACCTTTCAGCTCAGTACTTTTAATTAACAGCACTTTCTGAAGTTAGAANAAAACAGCATGTTTATAAACTATGTCTCATTACCAGTGGTTATAAACTTATGCATGTCACTTAACTTTGCTTCAAATGTTTCACATTTACACGAATGAAAGGAAATTCATTTCAGCTTCTGGTCTCCACATAAAATATACAGGTCTCTACAAAAAACATTGCTGACCCTCCTAAAGTTTAGTATGTTAGTATGTGAAGAAATTTAAGAAATGCCTTAAGTAATGACCATTATGTTTTCCTGAGTCTGTAGTTTATAAGAAGATAATGGATATTTTCCAGTCTAAAGAGAAGCCGAAGTTTATTCATATGAGGGTAAGAAAAAATGAAAATAAAATCTGAGGTGACTTCAATGTGAGCCAAGTAGTGTAATGAACCTATAAAATGCTTAGTGAGATGCAGTCAGGCTTGCAGATGTGTTTACAAAAAAGAATGTTCTAGTTTCATCTTTATTATGAGCTTTCTCTGATTTAAGACTACTGTATATTGAAATTGAGTAAACAGGTCTTTATTTACATAAACTTCAGCATATCAAAACAAAACTAAACTGAAAAAAAAAAAGGTCTTTCAAAACAGTATTATCTTCAGTAAGCTTTCTGTAATTAGGGAATAAAGAAACCTCATTGAACACAAGAAACAGTTCAGAAAGGCTATTAGAAAAAAAATCAATAACCTTAAAAATAGTAATGCAAAGATGGGATTCTAAAATGCTGTTTGTTGGATTCTGACTGCATGAAACCATCAAAGTGCAGCACTCCAGTAACATTTTAATAACACATTCAGGTAATAATGCAATAGACAGGCAGTTTTTTGCATTATAGTTCAAATGTCTTGATGCATAATTCTAGTGTATGAAAGAAGAATTCTTATAAGTAACCTCGCATAAGCAGGTCTTTATTTCTCCAGTAGATGAAATACAAAATGTTGGAAAAAAATCCCCTTTTTTTCAAAGTACAATTGCATGTAAACCCTAAAGCTGTGATAGAATAGGATTTCATATTAATTTTCAAAATTGCAGAGGACTAAAGAAAGTACAAAGCAAGGGATAATTGGGTCCTTCATGGGTTAAAAATGCAATTCTGTTCCCAAAATGTTACTAGGAGTGTAATGACTTCAGCAGTGGGTAGTCCTAGACCAAATGGGTTTTGTCAATGAGATGCTAAGCATTTTCTTCCATATATTGAGTAAAGTCAAATACATTTAATTTCAGAAAAGCCTCACCTTTTCCTGAGAAACTGTCTCTTTGACTATTCCCATTGAAGTCAATAGCAAAACTCCATTTTTACAAAAGCAAGTCCTAAATACATGATTCTTAAGAAGCAATTTCCAGGCTAATTATACAAAAGAATGACTCATTCTTTTCTTCCTTGAATAGCCATAACATGAAATGATTACTTTAATTGCAATATTCCTACTCTTGAACTAGTTACTTTGCATAATAAAAAATAATCATGATCAATGAAAAATATTTTTGAACATACTTCATACTGTTTATGCCATACAAATGGTAGGAAAATATTGTGTATCTGTTCTGCTGCTCCTTTGGGAATATTGTAATGGCAGGAGAAACTGGCCAGTTCTAGCCTAGATAAAATCTGTTCAGTTTTCCTGTTTAGTTCCCATATGTTCTGGTACTCAGGAGATGTAAGTTTTTCCATTATTTAATAGGGCTTCTACCACCTCCCTTGGGAGAGTATAATGTAGTCCAATAAATCACGCAATTAAGGCAGATTTTTAATCCAGATTTACTTTATATATATATATATAAATTCCTTTTTAAGCAGTATATCTCTGTGAATCATTACAAAACCTTTTTTTAATAATTTTTATGTCACTTGTTAATAAAATCCAGCAATGCACCAAAAACTCCACCAACAGCAGAAACACCTCCTTATTATCCAGTTTCAGAAACAGAGATGAAAAAGAGGCCAAATCAAGAATTTTAAGCTGATGTCAGGTCTCTAAATAGTTAATATTTATTCTTCTTTAGCTCAAAGGGCAGCCCAGTGTTCAAAGTTACCCTACTCCAGCCAAAAACACTTACTGTAGCTGAGAGCCACCATGCACCAGTGACTTCTGTGCTGAGCCTTGAGGCATTAATGACAGGCCATTAAATGACACATGCTACCCAGTAACAGATCTCCATTTCCCTGCTGAGCAAAAAGGTCTAGGGCTTAGGTGCTGCAATAATTTGTTGCAGAGAAAGGAGACCAAAGGCCTGACTGGATTTTGGGACTATTTTTGCTACTGCTCTGCATACACTTGCATGGTCTAATTTTAAGAGACTCAAGGGTTTCACCCACATTATTATATAATGTGTGAACCCAACACTCCTACATGAAGAACAGACAGGAAATAGAAACTGGCCACATTTTTGAAACCTTTTGAGCAGCCAAAACACAGTGCAAGTCAGGGGGCAGGTGCCCCTAAGTACATTTCACAAAAAGCATTTGAAAATCAAGCCTTCTGCTACTAAAGAAGCAATCAGTTGCACTGAAATACATGCACTAAAGGTGCAGATGTGGTCTTCATCTCATATTAATGCTTCTAGATTTCAAGGGCGTGGTTGTTGTATACCGGTTGGTTTTGGGTTTCGTTCGTTTCTTTGTTTTGTTGGGGTTCTATTGTGTGTATGTATTTTATTAACACATTTACATTATCAGGTTTTCCACTCTGTATATTGATGTTTTTTCCCCTGACTTCAATGGAGTTGTGACACTTCATGTTACTTGAGGATCTGATCTACTTCTCCCTTCTGAAGGGGAGTTTTTCTATATGAACCTTTATTCTTTACTGCAGGATCTTTGAAAATGCCTACTTTATTTCAAGGTGAATCATGGATTTTAGACACATGAAGAAAATGATAATCAAATGAATGCTACACACAGCTTTATTGAATATACAGAGGCTTCACTTGATTTCCTTTTCATATTTCTATCAAGCTGGATATCTCTTCTAGACAGACTATCATTTAAAACAAGAGACATACCATATGAGTAAATGAGGTTATGTTACTAATTAGCATAGGGTCTCCTACTACC
The DNA here is from genome assembly GCA_013399075.1 of Chloroceryle aenea. Lineage (NCBI taxonomy): Eukaryota > Metazoa > Chordata > Aves > Coraciiformes > Cerylidae > Chloroceryle > Chloroceryle aenea. Next base: position 21,583 of record VWZY01007907.1, read on the forward strand.
TCCAGTAAGCTACTAAAATGTAACTTCCATTTTATCACATAGATGAAACAGTTATCTTTCAGGGTTTGATATTTCTGTGATCTTTATGCTTAATAAGCTCAGTAAAAGGCATTCAAATTACATCACTTTTGTCTTGGAAGTTAAATTGGAAAATATTGCATTCTCTGGGATGATAAACTCTGTGGAAGATAAATTATCATGAGAAATAGTTTTAATTGATTTACCATAATAAAAGTTTTGTGACTTTGAAGTGCAAATGACACATTAAAATGAAGCTACAGTATGTTGATAATACAGTGTCTTCTTTGTTAATAGAATTACTGACACTGCAGATGTTTGCAGAAGAGTTGTCCTTTACTTTTAAGTGAGAAACACTGATGGAAATTTAAGATAAACTATATTTAAATACAAGCTCAGTTCTACTTCTTTTATGAACTCTACAATGATCTCAACAAGTATAAATGCAATCTGTTTCAACAAGCCATGCACTAGATTTTAGCACTAGATTTAGAATACAGTTATCCTGGCTTTATCATTGTGACTAGACAGAAGCTCCAAGAAAATGACTGGTCTCTGCCTCACCTTCCCCATTTGCAAAACTGAGCTAATAAAACCATTTTCATACTCAGATGTGTTTGCCAATAGTTAAAAACACTGTGTTGTCTTCAGAGATACCTAGTGTTCAAAATGAAGGAAAATTCACATAGGTCCTAAACAACAGTCCTTGAAAATGTTCTCCTTTTAGGTTTGTAAAGCTAAAGATGAAGCCTAAGAAACTTATAAACTCAGCAGAATAAAACAAAGCAACTTTGTCTTACCTCACTATTTTCTTATACTACTTATTTATCTCTGTGATCCTTGACTAGCTTATCTAATGATTCTTACTTCTTTATCCAGAACTTTTTACATTCTCTTTCTTGTGATTTTACTTGAAAACCTTCCAATTTCTGTTTTCCTTTCCATGACATTTTTTTTTCCTGCTTTCACACAACACTATACATTTTCCATCCTTTCTCTGACCTTTTCTCAGATGCTGTATGTCTTATTCAAACCCATCCTTTACCCAGTCCTACATTCTCATTCTTTTTTCCTGTACATGTAATTCTCTTCCTTAGGAGATTTCGTTTCATTAATCTCTCTCTTTTTTTTTTTTTTTCTTCTTACCATTTCTGAACTCTAAGTCAGGAATGTAGTGAAAGAACTTCTTCTGATATCATCTGGCTAATTTTGATCAATTAAAAATCTAATAACTGTCTAAACAATTTTGCATCCATCACTTTAAGAATCTGTAAGCAGTCTGTCTGTGTGTGTCGTGGGTTGACCTTGCTTTACCCCTAGGTGCCCACCAAGCTGCTCTTCACTCTTCAGCAGGATGGGGGGAGAAAATAATATGAAAAGATCATAGAATGGTAGGGGTGGGAAGAGACCTCCAAAGATCATCGAGTCCAACCTCCCTGACAGGCCAGCACAGGAACACCTAGGGCATACCATACAGGATCACATCCAGGCAGGTCTTGAAAGTCTCCATAGAAGTCCTGGAGAGGTTATCTTGACCTACAAGATATCTTGACCAGAAGACAGGTCTGGGCAGACCAGAAGACTGTCATGGGCAAAACAGATTCAGCTTGGGGAAGATTAATTTAAATTATTGCCAATCAATAACAGAGTAGGATAGCAATAAATAAAAAAAAACCTAAAACTACCTTCTCTTTACCCTCCCTTCTCTGCAGGAGACAGTCCTTCATAAGGTGCTCCAACATGGATCCTTCCCACAAGTTTCAGTTTTTCATAAACTGCTCCAGTGTGGGTCCTTTCTACAGCGTGGAGTCCTTCAAGAATGTACTAGTCCAGCATGGGTCCCCCATAGGCTACACTTCATGCCAGCAAAGCTGCTCCTGCATGGCCTCCTTTCCACAGACCACAGCTTTTTCCAGAACCTTTTTCCCGTGGACTTTCTTCAAAGCATATGCACCTGCTCTGGTGTGGGGTCCTCCATGAGCTACAGGGTGGGTATCTGCTTCACTGTGGACCACCATGGGCTTCAAGGGAACAGCCTACTCCACCACGGTCTCCACAGGCTGAAGGAAAATCTCTGTTCTGGCACCTGAAAAACCTCCTCTACCTCTTTCTTCAATGACCTCAGTGTCTGCAGAGTTTTTACTCTTACATTTCCTTATTTCTCTCTCACAGCTGCTACACAACATTTTTTACCATTTCATAAATATTATCACTGAGGCACCACCCATGTCACTGCTGGAGTCAGTTTTGGGCAATGACAGGTCCATTTTGGAGCAGGCTGAAGCTGGTTCTGTCCAACACGGGAGCAGGTCCTGATCTATTCTCATAGAAACCAACCCTGTACACACCTCCTCCACTACCAAAACCTCGTCACATAAACCCAGTGCAGCACAAAATGTATTCCTGCTTAGAATATATATATTAATTTGGTTATCTATTATTTTGATAAACAATAAAATGCAGTGCTCATTGTATTGTTTCACATACCTATGCTAATAATCTCTGTAGATTAACTTTTTATACTAGGTAATAGACACATACTGTGAAAACAGCAGGGGTATTCTAAGTATCAGAATATTACTTGTGGATTCATTTGCCACTTTGCAAGACTCACATACTCCACAGCCTTTTAGCTTGGAAAGCATCTATCTTTTTTTTTTTTTTTAGTAGCTGTTTAAACAAAAATAGATGTTTATCTCTTTAAAATTTTGCCAGGAAGCTGTCACATTCCCATTTACTCATGCTATGTTGTGACAGAATGTGTCAGCTTTTTGCACAAATGAAAAGAGATATAGATCTGTATTTACTTTAGCTGAAAAATAAGTAGTCATCAATTCTGAGAAAAGTGTTTTCCCATCTGAAAAGATGGATAAATAAGAGAGGTTTTGTGAAGTAACTATTTACTGATGCTTAAAAGGTAGTTGAGAGCCAAATATTGCAATTCAATTCGCCAGTACCCATCACTGAGACAGCAGATAGACTCATAACATGGAGAATTAGATAACTTTATCAAATGAAAGCAGATATCCAGGGAGCTCATGTTTTTATTGAAGTCTTTGATGTTTAAAAGTATCAACAGTAACAAAAACAGCTAGATGAACCTATGCAAGACCTGCTCTTGGCTCTCATGTTTGACATAGAATAGAAATGCTTCTTGGAAAACTTTTATCCGAGATTGGACTCAATTGTTGAAAAGTATAGAACCAATCAGTGACAATTAAGTAGAACTGGTACACTACTTTAAGAGATACTTAGAGATATATTTATGGTGTGCATGTATAGGAAGGAAAAAAATATGAAAAAATACATAATATATGTAACTTTATCATCTTGAAAATTCTTTAATCCTTGTCAGTCTTACAGAGCCCAAATTTCTACTATGTCATAAGATAAAATGCAAGTTGCAATTAGAAAAAGAGGTTTTACAAAATAATCATTAAAAACTTAACCAGTGGAGGGTGGAGGCATTGCCCTCTATGGTAAGACATAGATTGTTGTGAGGAAATTTCCCTAAAGGATAGCAACAAGCAAGTCGAAAGCCTATGGGTAGGAATTAGGGACTAAGGCAACAAGGGGAACCTTGTGGTCAGTCTACTACAGGCCTCCTGATCAAGAGGAAACTATTGACAAAGCATTCCTACTCCAGCTGCAGGAGGTATCACACTCACAGGTTCTCATCCTGCTGGGGGACTTCAATCACCCCAACATTTGCTGGAAATGTAACACAGCCAGCAGTAGGCAGTCAAGGAGGCTCCTTGAGTGCCTACTTGATGATAACTTCCTGCAATAAGAAATAGACAGACCTACCCAAGGGATTGCAATACTGGATCTACTGGTCACCAGTGCAGGTGAGCTGGTCAAGGATCTCAAGACTGGAGGCAGCCTGGGCAGCAGTGACCATGCAGTGGTGGAGTTTGCACTATTAAGGGTCACAAACCAGTCAAGGAGCATAGTCGGGACTCTGAATTTCAGAAAGACAAACTTACAGCTCTTCAGGGAGTTAATTAACAGGACACCCCGGGAAATGAGCCTAAGGGAGAATGGAGCAGAGCAAAGTTGGCAGATCTTCAAAGACACTTTCCATTGAACACAAGAGCTCTCAATCCCTAAGAGTAGGAAACCAAGAAAGAAAGTGAAGATACCAGCATGGCTGAGTCACGACCTGCTGGTCAAGCTAAAAAGTAAGAGCGAGCT